>OV050031.1:159307804-159867804 GCA_920105625.2 Clusia tigrina
CGTCCGAACTAGTATATATATGAAAGCACAACATACATTGTGCTTCATAAAGAAATAGGTATTTTCCCAGTCCTTATTGACAGAAATTTTTTATTCAAATTGCAGATAGAATTGAAAATAAAAACACAGATCTCACAAAAAACAAAAACCTATATTTTATTTATAACATTTATCGCACTGTTTGAAAAAGTAAATCCATTCCCAATAATTCTAATAGGCATTTTTCTCAGTGCTTATTTATTTTGACTTAAATGTGCACGTAATCGTTGTTATTGAAATTGCATATAGCATATGCAAATTAAATACTTCGTTAGGAGCCTGTTTGGTTCGGTATACAGATGTACCGTATTCCAAACGCTACGACTAACTTGGTATGTTTTATTATGTTAAATCGACACTATATGCTGGTTAAAAGTCGGACGGACGGCACAGCCCTCCTTCCTATAACTCGATGCCACTATGTGGGATCTTTCTTTATGGGAAGGGTGTGCTATTAGAGAGTGGCTCTGATTCTGTAGTGCGAACCCTTCGCGACACTGTTGATGCAACCAACCGCCTAGCGCCGCTTGTCGGTGATCGGACGATAACCGATGTATTCAACGTGGTATGGTCGTTGGCAATTATAGTTGGTCAGCTAGAACGCAGCAGCAATACAGCAACTGGTGATCGGGAGGGCAGCAACTGGTGATCGGGAGAGCAGCAACTGGTGATCGGGAGAGCAACAACAATAAATGATACATAGAAAGTACAGGTTCTTGTATTTCTTTTTATTTCACAGTTTAATAGTTCAAATAGTTAAATACAAACAGTTTTCTTAATGACACAATATGCGCGAAAGTTTTCAGTTAATAGTTCAAATAGTTAAATACAAACAGTTTTCTTAATGATACAATATGCGCGTAAGTTTTCAGTTAATAGAGAGAGCCACCATTCGACTTCACAATTTGTTTTTGAATGAATCTAAATTTTAGTTTACATGTATTTATATCTTAAAATATCGCTACTTTAGTTCTGAATTTCATGAGAAATGAAGCAAGCATGTTTATAATGCGAATTCAAATTAATATGAATTTAAAGATTTTCATAAGAATTGAACTCAACATGATAGGATCATTTTCATGGGAATTCAATTCATTTTAAGGCACCTCGCGACCTCCGTTAGTGTGCTGTGGAATCGTTCCACCTGCCCATTGGAAGTACTATGTAAAGGTGGTACTGCGTAAACTTTGATGCCGAATTGATCGCGTAGCATAGATTTTATAGTGTTCGAATTCAGTGACCGCTCGTTATCACACACAACAGTATTTGTTCCCTCAAAAAAGTTTAGAATTTGTAACAGTGGACCTTTTATGTCTATTATCGATCTTGATCTGATGGTTTTCACCAAGGCGAATCTAGAAAATTTGTCAGGGCAAGTTAAAAAATGGCAACCACCTGTAGAATAAATATCAATATGAAGGATTTGGCCTGGGCGAGCTGGAATTGGTTGTTTTAGGCCTCCGGTTGTATTTGGCCTCATGGCAAATTCTGCAGTTGCTGATAATCGCCTTCAATCGACTACGCATAGTAGGAAAGTAGGCTGTGCGCAAAATCTGAAGGGCATTCTCTTGAACAGAACGATGAGCTCTGTCGTGCTCGGTGGTAAGTGCTTTTGGCTGCTCATTTGGATCCGTGACATCCTTAACTATTCTCTCGCAAAATCGAAACTTGACAGAGGGGAACAGGCATGGCAGCAGATCCCTGAGGTGAGATAGTGTGGGTGTATCACAATGGATTCCATTAGTTACATTCACATTGACAGCATCATTTAAGTATTTTGGTAAGTCATTCAATTCCGTGTAAGTAATCTCATGCCGGACCTGCCGTTGAAACAGAATTTTAGTCCTTTTTCCTATTGTTTTACCTGGGCGTATGATAAGTTGACTTCGGAAGCAATTGATAGGGCTTTGAACAGCCGGAATGAAGGTATTAGATGACATTGGATCCTCCTCACAATCCTCGATTGCGTTCACATGCTGCCGAGAAAGGGCATCGGCCACCACGTTAAGTCTCCCGGGTTTATAATGAAACTTGGGGGAATATTCTTCAATGAAAGAACGCCATCGTTTCAGTTTGGAATTGGCATTCTTGACCGACATGGCGAAGGTCAACGGCTGATGGTCAGTATAAATATTTAGGTTTTTCATGCCGTATAAGTATGTGCGGAGTTTTTGTAATGCCCAAACGATAGCCAAGAGTTCCCTCTCGTTTGTGGCGTAATTCTCCTCAGTCGATGACAATGTCCTAGATACCATGGTGATGGGGCGGCCACATTGTGACAGTACAGCACCGAGGGCATGTGAAGAGGCATCAGTCGTCAGGTCAAACGGTTTCTCGAAGTCGGGGTACAGTAGTAACACGTCTAGAATGGCTTTGACTCTACCAAAGGCCTCAACAGCTTCGTCATCAAGGTTAACAGGGGTATTCTTCGAGCGAGTAGCTCCAACATGGCTATTATCTCCACGTAAATACCGCGTAAGGGACTTAGTGATCTGGGCGTAGTCGCGGATGAACCTTCGATAGTACCCGGCCAATACCAAAAAAGACCTTAGGCCGCGGAGACTCTTAGGCTGCTCGAACTTTACTATGTCCTTGACCTTATCTGAACAGGTTTTTATCCCATGTCTGGAAACTACGAAACCCAAAAACTCCACCTCGGTCTGATAGAATTTAGATTTTTCCATTGCAGCTCTCATATTCGCGTTGTATAACTTACCCACTAGACGCAGGTCTTCTAAGTGTTTTTCTGCATTGGCAGAAAAAATTATGACATCGTCCATATAAACGTAACATGATTTCCCTATTTCCTCTTGGAGCACGTCGTCAATGGCGCGTTGGAATAAGCTAGGGGCATTTTTCAAACCCATGGGTAGCCGGCAAAACTCGAACTTACCATTGTTAATAGAGAATGCAGTCTTCTCGCGATCTTCTTCTAACAATGCTACCTGATAGAAACCACTTTTGAGGTCAACGGTAGAAAAGAAAGAGGACTTCCCTAGGTTTGAGAGGATTACCGAAGGATCAGGAATGGGGTAGCGGTCGGAAATAGTTTTATCATTTCATTTCTTAAAATCAATTACAATTCGCAACTTCCTTTGCCCGCTCTCGTCGAATCCTTTTTTTGTAACTACCCACAACGAGTTATTAAAAGGAGAGCGAGAGGGTCTAATTATACTATCCTTTAACATGCTAGCTATTTCGTTATTTACAAAATCTGTAGCGGCAATGGGGTAGGGGTAGGATTTTACGAATACGGGCTCGTTATCTGTGGTGCGGATGGTCGCTAATACATTGGTGTTAAAAGGTAATCCTTCATTAGGGTCAGCGAAAACTCCAGAGATATCGGATATCATTTGCTCAAAGTCCTTAACTATGTCTTGAGGGATGTCGGTTGCTGGACTTTCATTATCCCCATCCTTAGAAGACTGTAAGTGGTTTACCTCTTGGCACAAATGATAATGAATGGTTTCTTTCCCTCTAGAATGTCGCAATGCTCCTGTATCGAGATCTAGGTGAGCCCGTATATCCGTAAGGAAGTCAAATCCAATAATTGCGTCGAAAGAGCTAAGACTAGGAAGAATATAGAAAGTGGCAGTTTCGCCCATTACATTTATCAGACACTTTTCTTCTATCTTGCTCATTCCGTTCACTGTCTTTACGTCAAAGATTTTATCAACCGGTCGGATTCCCTTCAGGATGTCCAGTTTTTTTACGTAGTTCTTGGCAGCACCGGTATCTACCAAGAACTTGAGTTCCCTATCATCCCTTCTCACCTTAATGTATGGTAGGAGGGATCTCCTGCCTCTAAAAAATTAATTTTATCATTAGTTTGGGTTGCCTCGGTATCCTCATCGTGGTTCATCGTTTCCAAATTGGGTTTGGTACAACGACGCCAGGGTCTGTACCGACCACGAGTTTGTGCAAACGGATTAGCTACGGTAGGTTGTTTCGCCATATTGGATAAGTGGTTTATTCTCTGGAATTTCGGGACCTGAGTAGAATCGGCGTTTAAAGTCCTCTTAAAAGAACGGGTACCGCCATCAAATCTGGCCGGGCCAGCGTTGTTGAAGCTATCGCGCATGTTTGCTCCAGCGGGCGGAATGGCCAGTGCAGATCTGTTAACAACATGTCCTTGTGAATCGTTAATATTGTTTGATGGGTGGTGATAGGCAGCTCGGGAGGTGGATGGTCCTTCTATTTGTGGAGCAGGCCTACCGAAAAAAGGACGTACATTGAAAGACCTATGCTGATTCGCGGGGGGTGGATGGGCGTTGTAATATGGCGTTCGATTAGAATTGAAGCTAGGGTGCGCATTTGTAAATCGACCCTACCGGTCATTGTGGGCTCGTGCCTGATTGGCTTCCAACTCGAGTGCCAAAGCCAATGCGGCCGACATGTCTGTCGGATTTGCGCAAAGGACCGACGAACTCATTGGCTGATTTAAGCCGGCAATGAAGACACTGCGAGCCAAGTTTCGGTATTCCTCGTTGAGGATCTCCCGCCTTGGTAGATCGTTGCAATAGTTCATTTCGTTTTGGTTTACTAAGAGGGTAAGCCTCCTCTGTATTTCATCGTAGTATCGCGCTACTGATGTCTGCCGCTGTCGTAAAGCTAATAACTCATGCTGTATCAGATACGAAGGGCGTTTATCAGCGTACGTGAAATCCAGTCGGTTCATTATAGCCTTAAAATTATTGGGCGTGTTAAAAGACGTCAGCAATGTGTCGGCTTCATCGACGACTTTACCTCGAATGAGGTGCACCGCCTGATAATGGCGGGTCGTACCTTCCAATCTTGTAAAGGGTTCGTAAGCGCTCTGAGCAGCACCGCGCGAAGCATATTGGGCTCTATTGCCGCTAAAATCTCTGAGTGCCTGAATCAAAACAAAGGATTCCTCAGTCCCACCATTTGGGTCAAAAGTGACATCCCTAAATAGTTCAATCGAGGGACTAGGCTGCCTTAAGGATTGTAGTTCCCTTCGTAGTGATTCTAGTTCTCGCTGATTCTCCTCAAAGCGCCTATTACTTTCTTCAGTAGCTGTCGCCAAGGCCTCATAAATTGAGACTGAGATGACGTCATTGAGTCCCTCCAAGGTAGCGGGGGTAGGTCCTCTCCCTTCGTTTACCATTTTTTCTATCTATATCTAGCACAATACTAAAAGAAATGGGAGTCTAAGTGGCTATTCAACAAAAAAGGAGCAGTCTGTAGTGGCGAGTCCGGTTTCGGTTTACAATAAATTCAGATTAAATTATGGAAATTATTATTATAATTAATATAACATTAGTAGTATTAGAATTAATACAATATAAAGAAGTATTATAATTTATATAATATAAGTAGTGATAACTGGAATATAAAAAGTAATTATAAATTCTTACAGTAATATCAGCATCATCGTTGGCGGACGCTGGCGAGGTTTGCAGGAGTGTCGTATGGTTTTTCTTTTTTATTTTTAATTTTATTGCTTTACTATTGCTTTAAAATTTATTTTATTTTTTTTTTATTTATTATAATTTTGTTTTTATTTTCGTTACCAATCAAGGTAATTCGAGCACCGCCTTGTTCGGGCACAATTAAACCTCCTCAAGGGTAGGTTCCTAGAGACCACGTCTTTCTCGTGGTCCCTGCTCGGGCGCCAGTTAAATACTTCGTTAGGAGCCTGTTTGGTTCGGTATACAGATGTACCGTATTCCAAACGCTACGACTAACTTGGTATATTTTAATATGTTAAATCGACACTATATGCCGGTTAAAAGTCGGACGGACGACACAGCCTCCTTCCTATAACTCGATGCCACTATGTGGGATCTTTCGTTATGGGAATGGTGTGCTATTAGAGAGTGGCTCTGATTCTGTAGTGCGAACCCTTCGCGACACTGTTGATGCAACCAACCGCCTAGCGCCGCTTGTCGGTGATCGGACGATAACCGATGTATTCAACGTGGTATGGTCGTTGGCAATTATAGTTGGTCAGCTAGAACGCAGCAGCAATACAGCAACTGGTGATCGGGAGGGCAGCAACTGGTGATCGGGAGAGCAGCAACTGGTGATCGGGAGAGCAACAACAATAAATGACACATAGAAAGTACAGGTTCTTGTATTTCTTTTTATTTCACAGTTTAATAGTTCAAATAGTTAAATACAAACAGTTTTCTTAATGACACAATATGCGCGAAAGTTTTCAGTTAATAGTTCAAATAGTTAAATACAAACAGTTTTCTTAATGATACAATATGCGCGTAAGTTTTCAGTTAATAGAGAGAGAGCCACCATTCGACTTCACAATTTTTTTTTGAATGAATCTAAATTTTAGTTTACATGTATTTATATCTTAAAATATCGCTACTTTAGTACTGAATTTCATGAGAAATGCAGCAAGCATGGTTTTAATGCGAATTCAAATTAATATGAATTTAAAGATTTTCATAAGAATTGAACTTAACATGATAGGATCATTTTCATGGGAATTCAAGTAAACATGAATTTAAAGATTTTCATAAGAATTGAAATATTAAATATCTTAAATAATAGTCTTAATAAGAATTAGAATTTGTGTCTCTTCAATGATTGGAATTTGATGTTGTTGTTGTTGTGGGGTTAAGTGGTTGCGTTTGGCCGACTCGTGTGTGTCGCTAACTCCCTAACTTGCACATGCTTTCGCCAAAGAAGTATAAGAAAAAAAAGTCGATTCCTGCGTTATTTGTTTACCGTTTCATCGATTTGTTTGGTCACACGATAGTGAATTTATTGCGTTTCTTGTGCACGTATTCCATATCCCTGTAGTAAAAATTATAGACTCTTCAAAATATACTAGTAAATTTAATAGTAAAAAATAAAGTGGTTAATTTACTAGTTCAAACTTATCTTTAAGTTAACCAGTTACTGACTTCTGCGGCACTTCAAGCGTGTATAATAAATTTTGAGTATTTTTTGTTCCTTTCTTGTCAATTTGATAAAAAGAGAAGTAAAGACAAGCATTGGAATTTGAAGAAAAACAGTTATTATTATTTTTATAATTTCATTTGCAGTCTGTAATTCCTCATTTTAGAGATAAATCTTCAAGTTAACGCGTGATTTAAAATATCCGCAAAATGTCCGCAAAGAAAAGTGGAAATGCGTCATCAGGAATTAACATGCTGAATTAACACATTTCTCATTTATGGACAAAAAATATTATACATATTCAAGTATTATACTATGTACCCACAAATTTCCACGAGAGAGCTTGCTAAGGACCTAAAAGAGGAGTTTGGTGTTGTGGTTTCGCACGAAACTGTACGACAGGTATTGAAAAGATTGAAAAGAAATAAATACTCATCAAGAGTGGCGCGAAAAAAACCATTGCTATCAAGAGCGAACATTCAAAATCGATTGTCTTTTGCTGAGATGTTCATGGACCGACCTGATAACTTCTGGGATGACGTCATATTTTGTGACGAAACGAAAATAATGCTGTATTACAACGGGCCTAATAAAGTCTGGCGAAAATCGTTAAAGGCATTGGAAAAACGAAACATAATTGCAACTGTGAAATTTGGAAAACTATCGGTGATGGTATGCGGCTTTATTTCAAGTAAGGGAGTCGGTAATTTAGCTTTTGTTGAAAACACGATGGAAGCACAGCAAATTTTAAATATTTTAGAATGTAATTTTATCAATAGTGCTAATAAATTTGGGCTAAGAGACGTCAATAAACATCTGTTCAAATTTTTTCAGGACAATGATCCAAAACATAAGGTAAGGACGTGGCTTCTTTATAATTGCAAAAAAGTATTTGATGTGCCAGCCCAAAGCCCAGAAATGAACCCCATTGAAAATTTGTGGGTTTATCTAAAAAAAGTGGCCAAAAGACATCCAACAAACCGTGAACAACTGAAATCTTATATATTAGAAGAATGGAACAATATTCCTGATGCATACGACATGTAGAATTTAATTTATTCAATGAAAAGAAGATTAAAAGCTGTTAGAGATACTAAAGGTGGCCACATTAAGTATTTAAATTGTTTTAGTATTAATATTCCTCTACTTTTAATAAAAAATATTGATATAGTGTAAACAGTTTCTTGACAAGTCAAATTTTCGAATTTATTTTGTTTTTGTTGTATTTTCATGGTTTTTGTTTTTATTATGCGCTGAATTTGTTTGTATTATATAAACAGATGAATTAAATAAAATATGTAAAAAAAATAACCAAAAAAATAAAGTCTTGCTTTTTTTTGAAAGAATAAAAGAAAAATTATGATTTTTTTTTCATAGTGTAAACAATTACTTGACATACTGTATATGCATATGAATTTTCATATACATATATGTGTTTTACTAGCATTTTAACTAGTTGGTTTCACTGCTGGGATGATGTCAATATTTATGTAAAATGGCGAATTTTTGGCGAAATAAAGTCTTAAAATCAGGGCTACGTTTAAATTAAACTTTTAGGGGGTCTCTTCATTTGTATTTTAAAACGAACTACGAAACTTCTAAAAAAGGTAATTAGTCCAAAAAAGTAAAATATTTAATTTTGAGTTAAAAACTCAAATGTTAACATGTTCAAAGCAAATACAAATAACAGCAGTTTCTATAATCTCAGAAAAATCATCAATATAGGTAAAAGAAATGCAGCAAAGCGAACTAAATTAACGGCTTTATGCTTTTAATTAAACCGAGGTAGTGTTTCTTTCTTTAATAATAATGAAAATAAATCTTTTAGTTTGTCGAATTAATTTTGTACTTAAACGCAACTGCAATATTTCGATTTGTGGATCTTAGTGCACACTGAGGAGTATTTTGATACCAAGCTTCTTCTTTCATATTCTATTCTTTCTCTTCTCTCCCATATTTTACTGTACTGGTGTCGGCTAATTTTTATTTCAAATAATTTTCATGGTATTGAAATATTTTATTTTTCCTTTATTTCTTTCACTCATGTATCATTAATAAAAATCAAGAATGTTAGGAACAAAGATTTCGCAAATCGGTGTACAAAAATTATTCATTCTGCGCATCTACGTCACAGCACATTTTTAGGGAAAATAGATAGGAGAAAATATTACAAATATATCGACGAATATATTTAAATTAAATTGCAATTATTTCTATTGGAAAACCGACCATCATAAATGCTGAATAGAATAAATAAGCTGTTCAAACAGCTATGTCTTCATAATTTTTTGCGCTGCTGTGACTTTAGAGCCCGTTAAACTTGGACGAAAATAATAACGGACCTGCGCAATGCTTAATCTTCTCTATCAATCCTGTCTAAAAATACATAATAAAATAGTTAATATAATAATTTCTAACATTTTTACATCAGGTTTATTGTAAAATATTCACATTAAAATATTAATTTTTCAGTTAAATTTCTTGTTTTTATAACTGTTGCAGAGATACTGACAGTACCGGCATGGAAAGTCTCTTTGTTCATTATTTTTATTCTAGTTCGGCGTTGAGTGTCTTCGGAAAGCGAGTGTTTGGTATACATTTATTTTTTATATTGATTGTAATACCAATTTTAATTTTAAATGCTGAATGAAATGTTAAATAAATTAAATTGTTTAATTTTCTTAAAATTTTTGTATCATCTGGAAACTGGAAGTGTAATTGAGTTTTCATTGAAGGAATCTATGTTAAGATGAAGTACTCCCTTAATGCTGCCAAAATATGTTAAAAGGAGTACTCCCCTCCAATGACATGCCTATATAAGAAGGAGGCCAAAAGGAGTATAAAAGGGAGTACTCCCTTTGTGCTCCCAAAGGATGTGAAAGGGAGGTCTCTCAAACAAAACAGTTTTTTCGCTCAAAAAATAAACTTTTTAACTTTTCGCTCTGACCTCCCTTCCTTCTGACATGCCTCTGTAATGCCTCTGTAAAAATAAGGCCAAAGGGAGGTCTCCAGGGAGCATTGATATCTCCCTTTGGAGACTACGGGGACTACTCCAGTGATGAGCCCCTTTCCTGCTGGGAAGGGGCTCAAAAAAATATAAATAAAACTTTACAATAAATACATGTGTACACGAGTTTTTTTTATTTCACTTCCCATATTTATTTCAGATCATATTCCCATTGTAGCACCAAAACAATAAATAGCAACTTTAACGGCACAAATTTAACAAACAAATTTTTGAACAAACGTAGCGTAACAAAGCAAAAATTTCGAAGCGAACAGCTGATTTTAAACTGTAAGTAAATCAATGTGAGCGATTAGTCTTTTACAGACGAACGACGACAAAAAGTTCTGTAGGTTGCAGAATTTTCTGTCGGCGTCCGTAAATGCTCCGAAGATATTTGACAGTTTTTAACGCTTTTTACTACTTCGTATGATACACGATGAGTAGTCGAGTAGAAAACAGCGAATGTGACGGATGTTTTTTTAAATTTAACTTTTATTTTAATTATAAAAAAATGAATGACGTTCTTTCTATATTTATAAATCGTAAAATATATATATTATACATGTTAAAAGCACAACCACTACTTGCTTCAATTTTTAATACTTTTTCTCTTTATTTTCATATCTTTTCCCTTTATTAATTTATAAAAGAAAATTCGAGCAGGCGCTAAATATTTGTTTTGACAGACTTTCTTCTTCTTTTTCCTCACGTCAAGACTTGTCGCTACACACGAAGTTTTTGTTTGTTTTGTTTCGTTGCGTTTGTTTCGTCAAGACTAACCGGACCTTAAACGAGCCTTAAAGCTGAATCGCAATGGTGCGTTAGGTCGGTCGATATGATATATCAAAACGCCCCACCCAAAATTTGTGAAACACAATGATGCGCCGAGCTACGCGTTTTCAAATCAGCTGAGTCTCAATTGTTTGGTGTTTTGTTGCTAAATTTTTTACTCCGCGGAATATGAATAGAATTGCAATAAATTTTTTAATTGAAAAATTGCGCTTGCTGGTTATGAAGCATACAAAGAAAATAACAATCAGTAGCGCGAATCTCATGGGTGGGTCAGAAAGCTCAATTTGACGAGGGATGCAGATGGTTTCTTGCCCTTAACTACAAGCAGATGCGCTACAGAAATCCGGAGCAGTTTTTTTTTAAAATAGCAAGAATGAAGCCTGCAACCTCTGAGTTACTTCGTGCCTTGGTGGAGCCTTCATTGGAAGAAATATCTATGAGGAGATCGATTGCACAAAGTTGTCGATAATTTTTGACGCTGCTTTAAGTTTAGATTCTCCAAATCTCCACAGTCGTGCTAGTAACTTCATTGTTTGCTTTTGAGCTATCTTTCGCAAGGAACGTCAAGACGAGAGCTTGCATGGATATTCCGTCTGGGATACACTGCGAAATAATATACGAAACCTGCGGCACCCCTTGGAATATTCGAATGCCTTTATATTTATCACCACCCACTGAAGAGAATTGGAAACAGATTGCTGCTGACTTTGAGCGCATGTGGAATCTGCCAAACTGTGTTTCTACTGTGGATGGGAAGCATATATCAACATATACTATAGTTGATGTCGGAGCCTATGGAAGTAACAGTAATGGTGGCATATTTGTTGAATCGGCAATGGAATGACAGTATGTGAATGGCGAAATTAATCTTCCCCCACTGTCTATTTCAACAAGCGATTATCTCGTGTTAGCCGCTTTACAGTGAATGCGTCTGTTATTTTCGTTGCTAGATGGCGCATTTTACAAACAACTCTAAAGATGTTACCATCAAATGCAGATAAAGTTTTAAAATCGACGCTAGTATTGCATAATTTCATCAAATTGCATGATTTCACCTACTGCCAAAAAGAATACGTTGATATGTACGATGCCAACAGTGAAATTGTGCAACAAGGCTTGTGGCGCAACGAATGTCAGCCATTGCCATCTACTACAAGATTGGGTAGCAACTTTACCTCCGATATTGCATACAAAATCCGAGAGACACTGAAAGCCTATTTGTTTGCAAATAAAATTTTAGTTACAATACTAATTACACAAGAAGTGTATATATATATATATATATATATATATATATATATATATATATATATATATATATATATATATATATGTATATATATATATATATATATATATATATATATATATTTATATATATATATATATATATATATATATTTATATATATATATATATATATATATATATATATATATATATATATATACATATATATATATATATATATATATATATATATATATATATATATATATATATATATATATATATATATATATATATACTAGCTGACCCGGCAAACGTTGTTTTGCCTAAAAATGTCCCATGATCTGTACTATAGATGTACATAGATGTATTTAGAACTAAAACATACATTGATCATACCCCTCCACCAATGAAACTGAAATGAAAAATGCAGATATAAATTGATATCTGTCTCCGTCAGTACTATATATCTTCAGCCTTCTTGCTCTAAACAACTCATTTGCCACGTCCCTCCGCTGCCGAACCTAAAATAATAATAAAATCCGGCTTTAAACTGACACTCCTCGTCGCCAGTACTTTATGTGTACTTACTCGTATGAAATTATTTTTGCAGTTATTGAATTGTATTTCCCCTCATTGAAGCACTCTGTGATAAACGATATTTTTCGTTTTGTTGTCAGGTGCGAAAACGATCAAAGCAGATGGTTTTCCGACACGGGAACATGCGACATACAGTTGTCCGTGTGAAAAACATTCATTTTCCAGTTTCAGGCCACAAACACTCATTGATTGGCCTTTTGATTTATTATTTGTCATGGCGAATGTGAGGCGAATTGGAAATTGTATTCGCTTAAACTCGAATGGCATATCGGTTGGGATCATTGGAATTCTCGGAATGAGAACTTCCTCACCTTTGAATTTTCCTTTTAGTAGTCTCGCGTGAATTACATTGCTCATGAGTTTTGTGACCGCTAAACGCGTTCCGTTGCATAATTTTGGTTGGTAGAGATTGCGAAGCATGATAACGACTGAACCAACCTTCAATAATAAATTGTGCGGCGGCAAGCCAGGCACATCCAATGAATTCAAGAACTCAGTTGGGCAGTTGGTTGCTTCGTCTTCGTTTGTTACACAGTCGATAGATTTGAAGGAATGCAGTGGCCCAACAATTTGATTTTGAATTGTGAAGCTTAAGTGATCCACATCCTTGTTCTTTGCCGCTAAAATTGCTCTTTCACTCAACCAATCGTAGTTTTGGTGGTTTTTGGTGAGTTCCTCTTTCGTTGAGACGAAATCGCAAAAATTTTACGGGAATGAAATCAATCTATTCGATGCGTCGACAGGAACACGACCATTACCGATAGTTAGCAGTTGATTGGAGAACACTTCGGCAGATGGATCGTTTAGCAATGCAACTCGCATGTTTGTCGTTAGCCGAAGTTTCTTCACATAACGCCACAATGGTGATGATTTCAGGCAAGCATTGATCTCATCGGCAGCGGTCGATCGTGGTATTACTGGTAGTGTTTGCCGGAAATCGCCTGAGAGTAAAATCAATGCACCCCGAAAACATCTTGCGTCATTACGCAGATCTTTCATAGTGCGATTCAGAGCTTCTAACGCACGTTTATGCGACATTATGCATTCGTCCCACATAAAAATTTTGCTTGCTGCCAAAACTTTTGCCATTGTTGAATGTTTCGCTATGTTACATGTTGGTTCTTCAATCGCTTGAAGGTTTAATGGCAATTTTAATGCAGAATGAGCGGTTCGACAACCTTCCAGCAGCGTAGCTGCTATTCCAGAAGAAGCAACTGCTACAGCAATTTCTGATCTTGCACGAACTGTAGCCAAAATCAATGATATGAGGAATGTCTTGCCAGTGCCACCAGGCGCATCAAGGAAAATCATGCCGACATTTCCATCATCAATTGCCTTCAGCACCGTATCGTACACTTCTCTTTGTTGGGGATTCAACAAAGGTACATTCGTTCGAACCAATTGGCTTAATGCATTTGTGTCGTATTCACGCTCACGTTGCAATTCTCGTTCGAAAGCGTCGTTTATTCCACGATCAGGCGATGTCATTCCTAACCTGACTAACAAACTGCCGCACATTAGGTAACACATGTCTTCTATCAAAACCAAAGCCTGGTTGTGCATCTCTTCATTCATCTCAAGATGGGGATTCTCTGAATGGACACGAACTCGATGCAAAATGGCTTCTGACATGTCATCTTTGTACTTCTCCCACAATTCAATCTGACTTGGAGATGCGGAAACAGTTGCTTCAGCGATTGTCGTGCCCCAATGCGTATCGTTTTCTAGCAAATTAAGCTCCTGACATACTGCACGAAATGTTGGCAACACTACACCATTGACAGTTCGAAGAGATTCAAACATTCACCAGCAATGGTCGCAAGTAAAAGCATTCATAATTTTTCGGATGACCTGTATAAATATGGCCAAGAGCTTCAGTAGAACGCACATCCGGATGACCAGGAACTACATCGCCTTGCTTTCGACGTTGAAATTTCTTCGATGAAGCATTCCAAGTGTAATAACGCGGCATCTCTGAGTAAAGTAACGTACGTGCAAACGGATCACTTTGGCAAATCGAGAAGAAACTGGTCAATGTTGTCGCTGGTGGGTTTTGAGCACGTTGAGCGGCATTTACTGCAGTGAAATAAACTCGTTGACCGTTCTCCAGATGCACTGCCAAATGTGTAACAGTCGGATAGCGTTCATGAATGGGAAATGAAAATATACGCCAAATCGCCTCATTGCAGCATACGTACCGACCAACTTGATAGCGCGTGATTTCATCATTGGAGTCAGGAGCTTGAAGACCAAAAGCCGCCATGTCACTGCCCTTCGTGACATATTTGCAGATGTACTTGATGGACTTCACTGAATTGCAATACTCCACGTTACAATGCGCCTTGAATGTTTTGGAAAGAAGTGGCGAATACGGAACAACCCAAGAATTGTCGACCACGAAATCATTTCCTTTTACTTTGACTGTAATTGTTCCACCGCCATCATCAGATGATCGACGCAGATACAGTGGATAACCATCGTTGCCAGTGATGGTCTCATCAGTCAAATTTCGTGGATAACGCTTAGAACACTTGCCGTCAACCATGCATGGTGATTGTAGGTTAATGGAGCCACACGGTCCATGAATCATGATTGTTATTGCGACATCATACAGGTCTAGATCGGTTTCGGGATCAGGAATCTCGGCACATATAATGTCATAAATTTGGTGTGGATGTATTCTTTCGACTAACCAAATGAGAATGTGCGCATGCGGCAATCCTCTTTTTTGCCATTCAATCGAATACATCCAACATCGAGTATCCCCAAAGACACGATGCCTAATAATATAGTCCATGAGCGACCGGATTTTTTGCCTGAATACACGTGGGGTGATATCATGCCGATCACTTGATGTTTGGCCAGGAAGCAGCAGTTGAACAATTTCTATCCACTTTGGATTGCACGTGAAGGTGATGAACAGGTCTGGACGACCGTAATGACGTACATATGTCATTGCATCTTGCGTATATTCATGCATATGACGTGGGCTGCCGGCGAACGTCGCCGGTAAAATGATCAACCGACCCAAATCAGATGCATTTCCTTCGGTGCAAATTGCATCGCGTAAATGAATGTACTCCTCCGTACGTAGTTTGGTTTGATTTAAACTGATAAAAAGGAGGCGCTCTGCTTCTATTTTGGCATACATATCGACGCAAAATTGCTGAAACAATCGGCGAAATCGAAGCAGAATAGTTGTCTACATTTTGGCGAATCATCAAACGATACGCGTAAAAATTCATTGCGCTGACCTTCCTGGTAGTTTCCTCACCTAAATGATATCAGTGACATTAGTGTCATATTGAAATGAAAATTATTTTGATATCTATACTCACCGGTCGATGGATCTATCATCTTGATGTTGATATAATATCCATCGTCTCCTTGCCAAAACATCAGTGGGTATTGCAATGCATCGTATGAACGATGTGTTTCGGATATTCGTTGCAATTGCCCAGAGTCCCGACGTGTGATCACAATATCGCGTGATTCCCGGTTTTCGCCAACAATCACAACTGCAACCTCATCTATTGTTGGAGCGTTCAATTGGCGTTCGTGCGTTCCTGCAGGTCGTTTATCCGCTCTGATCATGACTTTATAGTCATCAGTTGGAATGCGATCCAACGCAGTTTTGAATAAACGAACCAATGCATGATGTTCATGAAGCAGCTGCTGCAGATCTCGAAGAATTCCTCTTCTGGCGCTGTTCTCGTGCGATTTCTTGTTCATCCGTCGTCAATTGATAGGCAATATTCCGAACTCTACTTGCATTTCGGGTTCGACGCGAAAGATTAGATCTTCTGGCTCGCGGCATTGTCAATTGCACTGAGAAATGAACACACAAAATATGTGCTCATAACCTCACAAAATAAACAACTTTCATTGCAACTTACCGTTTGAAAATAGAATTCCACACTAAAATGATTTTGAAAGTAATCCACTTAAAAATTAATTGCACAATCCGAAATTAACGTCTCTTTTCGCTGGTAATAGCAAATTCACAAAAATCGTTTCAAAACAATAAATGTATTTAATCAAATTTATTTACAATAACTGTCATAAGATGATACAAATTTGAGAAACTGTTCAACTGTTCTATTTTTCAGAAGTTGATGCACACAGCGCCATCTACTGGCAATACCGGAACCAGCATTTGAAATAATGTTCGTTTTTATGGGTTCTTGAGTTAAGATGGCGTTGTAAAAAAGTTGATGCACACAACGCCATCTACTGGCAATACCGGAACCAGCATTTTAAATTATGTTCGTTTTTATGGGTTCTTGAGTTAAATCGCTCCATACGAAATGTATGGGAAAATGAATTTTCTTCATCATTTTCTTTTCGGGACAATTTCCTAAATTTTCTTGGGTATTCTTCTTGTTTGGGTGGAGACCTAACCGAATTGGTGCTCATCATCGAAATCGGTCCACGCGTTCTTGAGTTATAAGCATATATAACATCACTCTCTTTTATATATATATATATATATATATATATATATATATATATATATATATATATATATATATATATATATATAGATAATCGTACGTTTGTCTAAAGTCTCCAGCTAACAGTATCAAAGCACCGCCAAACAAATCTTGATTACCTCGTAGATCTTTCATTGTTCTCTTCCGATGATCTTTTGTTAGCAGTTTAAGTGCAGAGTTCGACCGTCGGCCAATAAAATAGCAGCAATCCCAGAAGAAACCAATGCCAGTGCTATTTTACGTTGCTAGGAGCAACGAAATCAAGAATATTTTACCGGTTCCTCCAGGAGCGTCCAAAAATTCATTTCATCACTTTCATCGTTAACAACATGCATGCTTTTGATCACTGTTCAATCCAATACGTTGCAGTCGTAACCTCGTTAATGCTGCAACTCGGTTAAACAGATCATGTATTGAGCGATTTGGTGACACTATGAAAAGTTGTGCTAATGCTTTGTTTACAATTATTAAGCAAATGTCTTCAATCATGATCAATGCTTCATTATGCATTTCCGGTGTGTACAGAAAGTGCTGATTTGACGTACAACGGCAAAGTCTGTTCAAATATCTTCCGTCATGAAATCTTTATAATTTCTCCGTACTCCAAATGGAGTTGACGGGAAACATGATGCTACAATTATTGCAAATAGTGCTCTTATTTGAAGAGGAGTAGATGAAACTGCAGTCTCGGCAAGGATAGCCTCCCAGTGTGCGTCATCTCCCAGTAAAAATAATCGTTGACACGCCTCACGTTATGCTGCACGCAATAGTCTATCAACTTTTTTGAGACTTTGAAATTATGTTGGACCACAAACGCTAACCAACAATAAACACAAATAAAAGCACTCAGCATTGTTGGGGTGAACTGCGTAAATACGTCCCACAGTATCTGTCGAGAACACATTTGGCTAGCCATCCATTGGTTTTCCTTGCTTACGCCTTTGAACCATATTTTTCGATTTATACCAAATATAATATTTCGGTACTTCTGAGTGTAACAACGTGCTAGCGAATGTATCTGATGCACAAAATTCAAAAGTTCGTTTAATGTTGTGGATGGTGGTGTCGCTGCTCTTTGCTGTGCGTTTTCAGCGATAAAATAAACGCGTTGACCATTTTCAAGAAGGACAGCTAAATTAATGGATGTCTTTGGATGGAATTGATAATGTAAAAATCCTCCACACCGCCTCATTAATGCTGACATAACGCCCAAATTGAAATTAACTGATTTCGTTGTTTCTATTTGGACCATCAATCATGTATGATGAGCTCACGGACGATGGATCATATTCTTTCTGATCACTTCAAATAATTCTGGATCGGTTGTTTCATCTGAAATTTCCGCAGATATGATGTCATCATTTGATCCGGTCTCATTTTGTCAACCAACCATATTAATATGTGTGCGTGAGGGAGTCCTCTTTTTTGCCATTCGACAGAATATATCCAGCATTGCGCTTCGCTATGAAACTATGAATGATTCCACCTTTTGTTTAAACATACGTGACGTTATGTCGTGATGATCTGTTGGCGATTGTCCTGGCAATAAGTATTCTCGAATCTCACTCCATTGTGGATTACAGGTAAAAGTGGTAAACGGGTCTGGTCGACCCTAAGAATGAACATATGCCATCGCATCCTGTGCATACTCATGCATATGACGCAGGCTACTAGTGTAAGAATATGGCAATATCGGCAATTGGCCAATGTCAATTGGATTTACAGGTTAGTTGCCATCATTTTTAATGGCATCACGTAGATGGATCTACGCGTAGCCTTTGCTGATGGAACCTAATGTAATTCAAAAGTTCAGTATCGATTTTCGCATACATGTCGACAACATAGTCTTTGACATTTCAGTATATGATTGTCTTGATTTTGACGAATCATCAATTTGTACGCATAATTCATTGCGCTGATCATTTTATTTGGAATTTCCACACCTGTAATTGAATTTTAAACTTTTGTAAAAATTGTGTTACCCATGAGAGAATAAATTTCACTAACCAGTTGACAGATTGATCAACTTAATGTTAATTTGATAGCCGTCTTTCCCTTCCGAAAACAAAATCGGATATTGCAAAGCATCATAAGAGCGATGAAGTTCAGAGGCACGTTAAAGTTGATAATTTCTACGATGAAGGACGATATCGCGTGCATTAAATTATTCTCCAACGATTACCACTGCTACATCGACTATTGTTCGTACATTGTGTCGTCTGGCGTGCTGTCCAGCCGTCGTTTTGTCAGCTCTTAAGACAATAATATGATTATCCGACGGGATTCTGTCCAATGCCGTTTTAAACAAAGTCACCAATTCGTTCTGCTGATGAAAATAATATTGTAAGACACCAATTATTTCTCTTCGTACGTTTAGGGAAATAGGACACCGTTTATCAATTTCATCATTGGAATTTCCTGTGGGGAACTATCTGCAAAAGGCAATAACGATCCGACTCTGTGGTACATCTGACCTTGATTCTTGATATCAAAAGATATCAAGTTAAAATTTTTGTAAACATTATCATTTATTTCTTCAATTACCTTAAATGTTGTCATGAAATTATCTCTGATATTATTTGTTGCACCAAATGAAGTCATTTGAAAACATGAATTTTATGTCTGAATATTCTTCAAGAAATGCTTTGATTTTGGTGAAGTTCCAGAAATCAAGAAATACAATGGTTCTGGTGGACAATTCAATGCCGGCAATTTGACTTTCTCATTTGCACAGCACAATTCTGGTTTTTCAGTGCTGAATTTGAATGCCTTGCAATGTTCAGAAACTTTGTTCATTGATCCCACCGTCACTAACTTGTGTGAACTATAATCCACTTGACTATCATAGTTGAATGCAGCACGATTGAAATTATATAAATACATGCTCGATTATCAGTGCTCCTTGCTTTTCATAACCGAGAACGTAACCGCGCACTGTGTTCTCAATCATCTTGTGTTCGCTGTGTGCGCTGTACTTCACTTTCTTCTACTCTGGCAGCAGCTTGCCTCCAGGCATTAGTATGTTGTCGACTAAGACTATATTCTCTTGGTATGATTCTCAAAAATACTGGTAAAATAAATAATTATATTTTCATTATCCACATACATATACAAGACCACAAAAATGCACCCACTTTGAGTTAACTTTAAACAATTTCAAACGTAGCCAAACGATTTGTTCGAAGTATTGAAAAACAAAAAATCACAAAAAAAACTCATAAATAACTATTTTTCCAATAACTTACGTACAATTATACGAATGTGTGTATGAATTATTTTTTACTCTATAGCTTTTGCTCGCGAGCTTGCAGTTTCTGAGAGAATACAAAGCAACGTCTCTCGTTTCTGGCAAACTGTAGTAGTGTGGCTGATTCTCGTCAAAACCAATGACGAACAAACCGATCCAGATTGCCAACTAATGATAAACAAAGCATTTTTAAGCGTTTGAAAATTTGGCGTTTAAGTGCCGCTTCTCTGTGCGTAAATTCTCTCATACATAAGCGTTTCGTTTTATTAAAAATGTTATTCAATATTTTTTACATTTTAGCTTATTACCTTCGTACCGTAATTATGTACATTTAAAAAAAAACTATCTAAATTGGTTGAAAATTACGGACAGCAGAGGGAAACACACTTTTTGCCATTTTGTTTTAAAGCTGTATCACAATGGCGCATTAGGTCGGCCGCAAAATACATTTTCAAGGTACTATTAATTGAGAGAGTGAGAGGAAAACGGTCAACATATGTGTCAAATCTTCTCTCTTAACGAATGTTGTATACGCATACAAACTAAGAAAGGGAAATAGTGATTGGAAACAAGTAAATTATTGTCGTCGGCTTGCAAAATGTAGTGAAAATCACTTAAAAAGAAATAATTAAACACTAATAAAAATAAATATGGTGCATTGTCGTTGTGTTATTTGCCATAATACATGGAGTAATGAAAAAGTTAGATTTTTCAGCGTACCTAAAGACGCAATAAACCGAAATCGGTGGATCGTGGCTTGTGGCGTTGAGTTACAAGACAAATCAAAAGTGTGTGAAAAACATTTTGTGAATAGTGATTTTGTAAATAATCTTCCGAACCGCCACAACTAAAAAAGTGCTATTTTTTCGAAATTCAGCGCCATCAGTTTTTTATGGTACATTGGAAAACCGTTTGCAGCCGCTTTCTTCATTGGAAAATGTGTGCAATATTGAGCAAGGTCCAGTGGCTCAAAGGCCAAGACTCTCACAATGTGCAGTTCCGTCAGTTTTAAATAATACTCAGGAGCTGTGTAATACAGTTATTAATGTAGATTGTTGCACTCAAACCGATCACCGATGCTGCACTCAACAGGTCATTTTTTATTAAGTTCAATGGAAATAAAATTGTGCATTGCAATAATTTCCGTGATAAGTGAATGGAATTAAGCACTGCAGTTAATTTACCAAATGCGGTTAAAAGCTTTTTTTTTAAAATGTCGAATGTATTTTCGAATTAAATATTTAAAATGACGATTAACAACTAAAACAAAAAAAGCAAAGAATAATGGGCAATAATAAATTATAACAAAAGTTCAATGCGAACGAGCAAAGGCAGAACGAAATTGGACAACAAATAAAACAGTCGAAGCACCTAATACAGGAGGGTTCATTGCCTATGCCACCCTAGGATGGAACCACGACATTTGGCGCCTTCAGGATGCAGTTTGAGGCTACCGCTAGCACAGATAGTTGGAGTAATCGCGAAGATTGGCGGTTCAGCGATGACAAATCCAAAAGTTACATGTATGGGGACAGTTGTTGGCGCTTTTACGTTAGTGATCGCGGCCTTGGTGTGCCAGCCGGCGAACAGCGAACAGGGTTTCACGGGCAGTTGCGGACATTTTGTGCATCACGCTTGCCTGTGGAATTTCCAAGGTAGGGAATTGGAGGATATTGTTAAGCATAAACTAAATGGAGTTAGTGTCGAGGGGCATGGTCTGACTCCCACAACATGTAGCCCCAGAATCTTCGTTTGCTAAAATGGACAGCGGAGAAAATAAAAGAACAACAACTAATCGCTACTAAAAATAATTAGGAGTAGTCTGGCAACTGGGTTATATACTAGTACCATGGAGGGGGCCAAGGTAGTTTTCATCCCGAAGGCTGGGAAGAAGAATCCACTTCATTCCAAATCCTTCAGGCCAATATGCCTAAACTCATTCATCTTGAAAACAGCTGAAAAGGTCTGTGTTAACTTCATCAGAACACAGATTCTGGCGTATGCACTCCTCCATCCAAACCAACATGCATATAGGGTAGGCAGATCTACTTAAACTACTCTGTATAATTTGACGGAATCCAGCAAGCCCTCGAGGACAAGGAGGTAGCATTAGGGGCCATTTTGACATTGAAGGAGCCTTTGACAGCACCTCACACGAGGCAGCGAGCAGGGCTCTTGTTTGTAAGGAGGTAGACTCTATCCTGTCCAATTGGATATAACATATGCTAAAAACCAGAACTGCTGAAGAATCCCTCACCGCAACAACCACAGTGGTTACTACTGTTCGAGGATGTCCGCAGGGTAGAGTACTATCTCCCCTGCTGTGAAGCTTGTGATGGGCGAACTTCTCTGGGAATTAACAAAACTGGGTTTATGCTGTCAGGGATATGTTCACGTTATAGCTATTACATGCAGGGGAAAATTCGAGAGTACTCTATCTGAACTACTCCAATGTGGTTCAAGAATTACAGGTGATGGGTGCAACAGGATGGGGCCTAAAATAAACCCTATAACAACTCCTGTATCACGAGGAAATATAAGCTTAAACCCATTAAAATAAATGGAGTGGAGATCAATGTGCAATACGAAATAAAATTTTTATGTATCATACTAGATACAAAACTATCATAGAGGTCGCACATCAGTGAGACAATCAGTAAACCGAAAAGATCTCTCACGATATGCAGATCAATTGGGGATCCAATCCCAAGATTCTGCGATGGATGTACATCATGATAGTACGTCCAATGATCACTTATGGAGCGGTTCTGTGGGCAAAGAAAGCAAGACAACTAAACTTTGCGCAAGCACTAGCTAAGGTGCAAAGGCTTGCTGGCGTCTGTATAACTGGGTCTATGAGAACCTGTCCTACAGCCGCCCTGAACATCTTGCTGGAACTTACACCCCTGCACATATTTGTGGAAACACAAAAGAGTAGTCTGTACAGGATGACGAGGGCCGTAAACGGTCCTGAAAGTCTCATCGGGAGTCAGATGGTCGAAACGTTATCAAAGGCCATTCAACACATCTGTATACCGAAAGACTTTACAAACACGCGCTACTGCTTCACTAAGTTGTTTAAAACAGAGTGGTGCTACAAAAAGAGTGGTGCTAACCTACAGGTTAGATCAGTCCACGATTACCTGGTATACCGACAGGTCTCTCCAAGAAGAGGGTTCCGGCGCGGGGGTATTTGGTTCAAGATACAAATACTATGAATCACTAGGCAAATATACTAGCATCTTCCAGGCGGAAATCTACGCTATTGAGAGATGTGCACATTTCAACATTGAAAAGGGTTACGAGCGCAAGAAAATTGCCATCCTATCGGATAGCCAAGCGGGCATTAGGGCACTTACCTCTTATCAGGTGCATCAAAAAACTTATGCTCTTGGCTCACGCTGTAACGACTCAATTTTCCGCCGGGGTAAGCTCGCCGGATAACCAGGTATCGTATACAGAATTTATACCCAGGAACCTCAAGGATCCTTGAAGTTCTTCGTGGGTCCTTGAAAGTGCTTAATCGCAACAAGTCCTTGGATTATCCTTGGATATTATTTAGTCCTGCAACGCAATTTCCAGAGCTGAGGGAAAAACTCAGCAACTTTCAGGGGTCGTATACAAAAATTATTAATATAAAATCCTGTGAGTTCAATTTGCTCGGTGTCTTTGTTTAAAATACCGATTGTGGAGTGTTTTTTTATATTTTCCGCTCTCTATTCTTGCCTCACCACTGCGCGTTTAATCGACTTTATAGCTTTCTTTCGCCTACTAGTGTTTTTACAGGTTTTTGTGTGAGTGAAATTTGTCAGTTGGCAAATTTCATCTTCACACTCCTTCCTTACTTCGCGGTGGGAAAGACACGGTGTAGTAGGGTTTCAATTCACTGATATGGGCTGTCTTCGTCTCCTTGCTTCCCTCCCTTTTCATCAGGACAATAACTGGGGAGGTGAAGGTGTCTACACGATACGGTCCATCGTAACGTGGGGCCAACTTGGCGGTGAAGTGGTCAGTGGCCTTGGACAAATAGTGCTGTCTTACTAATACCAATTGTCCGACTTCTGGTTTCCACATTCGGCGTCGCAGATTATAATATCTTCTTTGATCCTGTGTTGCTCGTTCCAAGTTTTGCCTTGCCCGTTGTCTCCGATACACTAGTATTAATGGTAAGAGTCAATTCGGGAAGCAAGTCGTCCCACTTCTGCTGCCGTTGACTCGCAAATTGGGCCACCATAGTCTTAATGGTGCGATTGGTGCGTTCCACCGCATTTTCCTGCGGAGTGTAGGGCGCCGTGAACTGGTGTTTGATGCCATAGCCCTCGGTAAACCGGCGGAACGCTCGACTACTGAATTGAGACCCATTGTCCGTCACTAGGATTTTGGGTACTCCAAAACGAGACAGGATGAGTTCCCGGAAAGCCCGTTGCAGTGTCTCGGTGGTGGCTTTTCGGAGGGGGGCCATCTCGGTCCATTTGGAGAATTTATCGAAGAACACGACTAGCATGGTGTTACCATGTGTGGAACGGGGTAAAGGTCCGACAAAGTCGGCGCACAAAACAGATCAAGGCTCAGTGGGGATGTGGCTCAACATTTTCCCAGCTGGTTTGCTGGTGGCTGCTTTTATATCGTTGGCAGGAGGAGCATTGACGCACGTATCGACTTGTATCGCGGAATAGCCCCGGCCAGTAATATCGGTTGGCTATCCGTGCTATTGTTTTTCTGATGCCTAAGTGCCCTGCCGTAGGTGCATCGTGATTTTCCTGTAGGACCCGGTTCCTGAGCGTTCTTGGTACACACAGTTTCCACGGGATGCAATCTTCGTCGCCACGATAACCCGGGATGTGCCTGTATAACTGTCCACCTTCCAACTGGTAGTCAGCATATTTCTCCGGCCTAGCGATGATCACTGCTTTACGTTTCCGCCACCAGGGGCAGTCTGGTTCTGTTCGGTCCTCAATGGTAATGGTGCAGGCGGTTTCTGTTGGCTGTCTAGACAAGGCGTCGGCTAACACGTTTAATTTTCCCTTCCGGTATTGCACGTCGAATGTGTACTGTTGTAGTTCAAGGGCCCATCTTGCGATACGACCTGCAGGGCTTTCTATGGAATTCAGCCACTTCAGTGACAGGTGATCCGTAATGACCGTGAAGTGGTATCCCTCAAGGTAAGGTCGCATCTTTCTGATACCCCATACGATGGCTAAGCACTCTTTTTCTGTGGGTGAATAGTTTCGCTCTGCATTATCTAAGTGGCGGCTGGCGTAGGCTATCACGCGCTCCACCCCATCGACTTCTTGGGTGAGCACCGCGCCCAGTCCGTAGTCGCTTGCGTCGGTCTGGAGCACAAACTTCCTAGTGAAATCCGGACACGCCAGGACTGGTGCCTCTGTCAATTTCTGCTTCAACTGTTCGAACGCGTCTTGCTGCTCTCCAGCCCACTTGAAATGTTTACCCTTTTTTAGTAATAGTGTTAACGGGTGTACCGTCTTGGCGAAGTCTGGGACAAAGCGCCGATACCATGACGCTACTCCCAGGCAGTGTCGCACCTCTCGTATATTTTGGGGTGGTTTTAGCTCTCTGATGGCCGCGATTTTATCTGGGTCAGTTTGGATGCCTTGGTCACTGACCACGTGTCCCAAATACTTCAATTTCTTCTGGAAGAACACGCATTTGTCCTTATTCAATTTAAGGTTGGCTTTTCGCAGGCGACGGAATACTTCGGCTATATTCTGTTGGTGCTCTTCAAGTGTGCGCCCTGTGATGATGATATCATCCAGGTATGCGAAAGCGTGCGGCTCCATTTCGGGACCTATTACCTGGTCTAACGCTCGTTGAAATGTCGCAGGTGCTGAATGTAGCCCGAATGGCATTACCTTCCACTGGAAGAGTCCGCGGCCTGGCACCGTGAATGCGGTATACTCTTTGCTGTGGTCATCCATGGGTATCTGCCAGTACCCATTCTTCAGATCGAGGCTGCTGATGTATTTCGCCTCCCGTAAGCGCTCCAGTATTTGCTGTATTCTGGGCAACGGATATGCATCGGGTATAGATCTGGCATTCAGTTGTCTGTAATCTATGCATAATCTCCACGTCCCATCTTTCTTGCGCACGAGGACAATTGGTGCACTATGTGGACTATGTGAAGGCTCTATACATCCCTTTTTCAATAGTTCGTCCACTTCGGCGTTGATTACTTCCTGCTGTGCGGGGTTCCTGGGGTAATAACGTTGCTTTATTGGCCTGTCATCGCGCATCACAATTTTGTGTGTTGTAATGTTGGCTACTCCAGGTTTGTCTTCAAATTTATCTAGCTCGGTCTTCAGAAATGCTCTTTCTCCGTGATGGCCTCTTCTTGGATGGTCGTGCACTCTGTAAAGTCGCTGTTTTGCACGCCCCCAACCTGAGGTCCCAGCATGATATCTTGGTCACCGCATTCGATTTTTGTTCCCATTGTCGACATGAAATCGAGTCCCAGAAGGAGGTCGCCTGTGGCCTCCGGCATTGTGAGTAGCTCGAGGTCGCAGTTTCGCCCCCCTAACTGTATGTTCACTTGAAGCACCTCCGTGACCTCTCGGGTGCGGCCGTCGGCCATACGTGCACGTATGTGTGAAGATGTTACCCTACCAGTGGTTGCACGTAACTGGCGGCTAAGGCTTTCGCTGATGAAACTTCGAGTGGTTCCTGTATCGATGGTGGCGTTGGTGGTGTAGGTGCCAATGGAGACAGTGGCATAGATGCGCTGCCCATCGCAGCGCAACGCACTTATTGTTGGTGAGGCCGGATGCTTGTGGGCTGTGTCGGGCCTCGTTACTGACGACAGCCTTGCCAATTTCCCGTTTGGGCTCTGCAGCACTCAACAGTCCTGGTTCCCAGCTTGCCACAGTCCCAACAGAATAGAATCTGTGCATTACGGCAGTAGCGCGCGACGTGTCCATTCTGTCCGCAACGCCGACAGGCAGTGCGTACGTCTATCATGGTGTTAGCATTGGTTTCGGTCGTTGGCAGGACTTGCCGACTCCGAGTCTCCCTTGGTGTGGTATGCTCGATTCTGATTTGTGGAATAAGTCCTCTTGGTTGTGGTGTAGGTGCTCTTGGTTGTGGCATATGTGTTCTGGGTTGTGGCGTGGGTGTTCTGGGTACATCATGGTCACTCCGTATGCCCTCCAAATCTTCCGCCATGCTCACTAGTTCCTCCAGCGTCGTAAAGTCTTTTCGGCGCACGTACCATTGGTACTCCTCCAGACTGTTCTTAAATATTCGTTCTAGCTTCTGTTCTTCTGAATACCCAGCGTGTCGCATGAGGTCCTGGACTTCTACCACATATAGTTTGAATGGTTCCCGGGGCTTTTGTCTTCGCTGGCGAATCTCGTCATCGAGTTTTTCAAAGTACCTCGCTGGTAGAAAGAATTTCAAGAAGTCTTTCTTGAACGAGTCCCAGTTGCTCCACGATCTGTTGTTGTTTCTGTACCATAACAACGCACGCTCTTTCAATAATTCTGGCATGGTACGCGGGAGTAGATTCTTGTCGAGTCCGTACACTTCCGACAGCTCCTCCACTCGTTCCAGAAACGCCAGGGGGTCACGGCCACCATCATACTTAATGGACCATTTCCTTACATGATCAATGATAACGGCGTGTGGTGCGGCTACATGGCGTGGCTGTTCCACGGCCGTTGGTGACACAGCGCGATTAAGTGAGGTCCTCCGAAACTCTGCCTTCCATGCCGCTGGTATTTCACCTGTGAATATATGGCCTGGCCTGTCCACGGTCAGCGAATCGCGGGTACCTATGGGCGTAGCCAGCTTGGGTGAGGTACTCCTGACGTACCTGGATTTTAGCTTCTCTAAACGGTTTTGTTGCTCTTGAGTCAATTCTGTCTCCGTGAAGAACTCTGAGAGTCGCTTACGGAGTTCTTCCACGGTACCTGTAGCTTCTACATCGAATTCCACACAGAAAAGCACCAGCTCCTCCTTGCGTAGCGAGTACAGCCAGCTTGTTTTCACCATCTCCTGTGCTAAATCGGCATTCCTCTGTGTGACTGCGTAGATCGACGTAGTTCTCTGGCACTCTTTGGATTTATAACGTAGGAGTTCTATGCGTTGAATTTCTGTTTTTTTTTATTAGTCCCTGCTCAGGCGCCACTGTAACGACTCAATTTTCCGCCGGGGTAAGCTCGCCGGATAACCAGGTATCGTATACAGAATTTATACCCAGAAACCTCAAGGATCCTTGAAGTTCTTCGTGTGTCCTTGAAAGTGCTTAATCGCAACAAGTCCTTGGATTATCCTTGGATATTATTTAGTCCTGCACTTGGATTATCCTTGGATATTATTTAGTCCTTATTCGCAACAAGTCCTTGGATTATCCTTGGATATTATTTAGTCCTGCACTTGGATTATCCTTGGATATTATTTAGTCCTGCAACGCACTTTCCAGAGCTGAGGGAAAAACTCAGCAACTTTCAGGGGTCGTATACAAAAATTATTAATATAAAATCCTGTGAGTTCAATTTGCTCGGTGTCTTTGTTTAAAATACCGATTGTGGAGTGTTTTTTTATATTTTCCGCTCTCTATTCTTGCCAATCCCCTCACTAATGCGCGTTTAATCGACTTTATAGCTTTCTTTCGCCTACTAGTGTTTTTACAGGTTTTTGTGTGAGTGAAATTTGTCAGTTGGCAAATTTCATCTTCACAACGCAACAAAGTTAGCATTCTATGGATTCCAGGGCATACTGGCATAGAAGGGAACGAGATTGCCGACGAACTTGCAACACCCTTTATTGCCTCTGGACCCTTCTGTGATGCAGGGTACTGTTTACTCCATATAGGAGTTTCAGTACAGTGTTTACTCCATATAGGAGTACAGTTGTACGAATTTCTGCCTTAATGTCTGTACTAATTAGTAGATTTATATTAATTTTTGAATGTATTAATTCTATTTTATTGACAATTTGTTCTTTAAAATTGTCTATATCTTCCTGCATACTTTTTTGTCTCTCATTTCTTATCTTTTTTTGATTAAAAACTTCATCTGATACTTCAAAAATGTCATTTAATTATTCTCATTTTCTCACTTTTCCTCATCATTTCTCAAAGTAATATTTTTCCTCTTCTTATTTTCAACATAGCATTTTTCTTTTTTTAACTTTTCACATTGCCGGCATTATCATCGGCATGCACTTTAGGGATACTTTTACCTAAAATAAAATAATTTATTACATGTTTCTCACTTTCACTTATTCCTTCAACAGATTCTTGACAAATTATTTCCGCAAAGTAAATTTTATCTTTATTTCCATTGTATTGTAGTACACCATGTTTCATATGAAATATAGACTTTGATTTTTTCAAAAAATTATACCCTATTAACAAATCTGATTCTAAATGATCAATTTCATAAAATATTTGTTTAACTCCTAACAATGTTATAATTTGATAATGGCCAATAATAATATAACCGTTAGCTGTTCGAACTCTTTTTTTTATTGCTAACTGATTCCTTTCATTATACACCTAATTCTGTTTTTACACGGTAATTGGTTCCAGGAAAACCCGTTTAAAAAAAAATCCGTGTAAAAACAGACATTGATCGTATGCAAAATAAGTGATTGGTTCCTTATCTCTAAAACCTATTGAAATTAGTGAAAAACAAGGATTTTTTAAGAACAACTATTCAGGTTTATGTTATTAACTCACATATATAATGTGTTTTTACGTCCGATTGCATGGATAGTTCAGAAAATATTAACACATTCTAGTTGCTGTCACAAATAAATTTGATTGTATGCACTAAAAGCGAATTCCCCTAAATTTGTGCTATTTACAATTGCTCTGACCAGTAAATTTGCTTGTATCCACAAAATAGGAATTCCCCTAAATGTGTGATATGAACATATTTCGAAAAAATTATGTTTAATCACAATAAAATTTAAGCCCAAAAGATTTTGAATCATGCTAAATGGAATAAAATCGTGTAAAAAAATGTAAAATTTGTTTATTTTCAAACCGTGTTAAATCAAAACCGTCTAAAAAAAGACCGTGTAAAAACGAAATTAGGTGTATATACTTGTCTTAATATAACAACTAGTTGCTCCTGTATCTATTAGAATTTTGAATTTTCTTCCTGTTTTACCACCTTTTTTAAAAATGTATGAAAGATTTACTTTTTCCCTGAAAAATGATTCTCCTTAAAATTATGAATTTTTTGTGCCTTTTGACTATGTTGTTTTGACCACGAGTAAAATTGGTGGTTTATTACACTGTGATACAAAATTAAGCTTTCGGAAACGGAATGGGATGAAACTAAAACTTAAAATAAAGTTCACAGCTTCCAAATCAAAACCTTATCAGTGGTTTTTTTCCCATCAATTTCAATTTCCTTTCTCATTTTTTTTATACACATTTATAGTTACTAAATTTGTGAACACCCATTAAAGAAAGCTTAAGAAAATATTGTGAATTTTTTATTCTTTGGCAAGTTACTGGTTTTTGGGTCGAGGAATCCATTTTTGATGTTTATTTTTCCAAAGACTGACACTAGAGGGCACTGTATTACAATTTTAGTTATTATTTACGTATTTTTATAGAAAAAATGGTATTTTTAATATTTTTCAGGCATAAAAATCCGTTTTTGTCCTCCACTTTATTGTAAACATACTGTGGTGTTTCAGAGAAAACTGTATTATTTTTTGGTGTTTTAGTATAGAAGAAACAAATTTTTAGGAGAAAAAGAAAATTATGGAAAATGAAATTAATTTTTTTTTTCTCTTTGGTGTTGGTGCATCTTCATTGTTATTACTGTTGTCACTACAAGCAATGTTGCAGTACCTAAAATTTCAGTTATTGCTTCTACTTCCATTGCTTCACTTTGTTTTAGTAATTCATCATCACTACCTTCTTCATCGTCGGTTCGTTTTAACTACCAACATAAAGCCGTTAGCATTGCATCTAGTTGTTTGCCTTTATATCTGGATTCCATCGTTAGAGCTACTTGATTGAGATTCAGATGACAATTGTTTCTCAAAGTAGTCCATGTGGAAACGAAGAAGGTGTATTTTTAGTGACATTTTCACATCAACTTCTTCAAATGCTTTCAACAAATCTTAAACTTTTTGTTTATTTATTATTAGCAGGCTAAAAAGAACACCACGAACTAAGAGATCTATTGTGCAGCCTCGTACCCAAAAAAAACAATCCAAGACTATTTATAAATCTCGTAACTGCTGTGGGCTTAATTTTAACTAGGTGATTTGGAGATACGAACCCACTGCCTAGGTAATTATGTCTGCGTCTTGCCACCGCTCGGCAAGTGCATAGAATATGTGTTCTGCTGTTTCCTGCTCCTCTTGACAGAGTCGTCAGAATCGTCTTCTACCACGCCTATTTTTTTCCGATGGTAATTTAGTCTACAATGTCCTGTTAATAGTTCAGTATAGAGTTTGATGTCATTTCTGCTGAGGTTTAAAGAAGCATCTACCCTGATGTGTTCAGGATCAATGAGTAGTCTCGACTGCCGCATGACTTTTTGGGCTCTCCAGTAGTTTAGCAAACTTCGTTTTTCCTGTTCGCAAAACAAGTTATTTGTGAAGCTACTGTTGACCCCACAGAAGGGTTCTGGACCTATGAAGGCAGTGCCTGCACCCCTTTTTGCCAAAGAGTCAGCCATTTCGTTGCCCTCATGTCCCTCGTGTCCCGGTACCCATATTAGCGTAACAGAGTTTCTCGCTGCTAGAGTATTGAGGAGTTTAGAGCATTCCCAGACGAGGTTTGAATGGAATGAGAAGTTTATTAATGGTTTCAGAGTGGCCTGGCTATCTGAGAGTATGCATATTACGGTGTTGCGTGTACCCCTGCGTAGACATTCTCTAGCACAAAACTCTAGGGCGTGGACCTCCGCCTGAAAAATGGAAGCTGTTTTACCCATTGCAATTGCTTTTTGGAAACTTGACCCTACAATTCCATTACCACTTTGAAGTTCTTGGAGAAGTCTAATTTTCTGTCCATCTTGTCGTAGATCATGAGGCACGGAGAGTTCCAGACAGTGTCCAGAATCTTTGCGTGCCCCGATAGGTTGCCTTCTTTAAGATGGGCTAGATTAGGTAGCCTTAGGGCCGCGCTGGCCGCCATTCTCTTAACTGCAAGGTGTAGAGGAGTTAGTCCAGTGATCATTCCCAAAGCAAGTGTGGGGCTCGTTCTCATTGCTCCCATCACACTCAAACAGCTTATACGGTGAATCTTGTTAAGAGTCATCTGAGCTTTTGTTTGGTTTACTTTTGGCCACCATACCAACGACGCGTATGTAATAATAATTGGTACTATTACTATTTTATATGTCCTCGCCATTATTTTTGGCCGTAGTCCCCATGTTTTACTGTACAGCCTCTGGCAAGCGTAGGTTGCTCTTAAGGCTTTACTTGTTATTTATGATAAGTGGTTTTTCCAAGTTAGAGTTTTGTCTAGGATTACTTCCAGATATTTCATTTCATTGGACATTGTTAAGTTCGTGGTCCCTAAACTTAAGATCCCCTGATTCAGTTTCCTTCTTTTGGGGAAGGGTACCACGTTTGTCTTATTCGGATTTATCGATAGTCCTTTCTCCTGACACCAGTTTTGAGTGATGTCAGGAGCTAGTTGCATGCGATATGTTATGGTAGAGTCAAACTTCTGAGGATAATTACCAAATCATCCGCAAAGCCCTGAACTTCGTATCCGATGTCATTGTTTGTAAGAGCTCGTCGATAACCAATAAACATAGGAGTAGCGATAGTCCTATCCCCCCTGGGGACATCCTTTTGTTGACCTGACAATTAACTTTTCTGTCCCTGTTTCAAAGATTATTGTTCTGTTTTTCAGCATATTGAGAAACCATGTTCTAATCAGTCTTTGTATACCTTTCCTGTTCATCCCCTCCTCAATTGATCTGAAAGTAGCATTGTCAAAAGCCCCCGTAATGTCAACCGATGTACAGAAAGCTATTTCTTTACCTTCAAACGCCTTTTCAATTTTGCTCGTTAACTATGTATGGCTGTCTCAATTTGCCTGATTGGTAAGCATATTGTTCAATATGAAGAGGAGAATCTTTAAGATAAGTTTCCCTGATATATTGATCCAGAATTTTTTCCATAACTTTTAGCAGGAATGACGTTAGGCTAATGGGCCGATAGGCTTTTGGCGTATGGTCCGCCTTTTTGCCTGCTTTTGGTATGAAAGCCACTCTAGCCTTCGTCAAGGTTTAGGCATTATGCCTAGATCCAGGCTTATCCTGAAAATGTTTGTTAGCACAGGTGCCAATACATCAACACCTTGCCGAAGTAGGCACGGTTGTATATTATCGCCACCTGCGGATTTGAATGGTCTAAAAGTGGAGAGTGTTGAAGGTAAAAATTCTGCGAGCCAGTGAGAGTTCCCGCCGTGTAGGCATCAAGAAACGAGTATTCTCGATGATTTCACTATCCTATCCACTAGTGGCACAGCCTGGAAAGTGAGCGTCCAACAAAAGCTATCCCGTCTCTTCCAGGCTCTCCGTAAAATTTCCGTCAGCTTTTTTGAGTGTAGAAAGGCAATTTAAGTGATCTTTATTGAGTGATTTCTGGAGTCGAGTAGCTGCTGGGAGAGTTTCAGTCTCCTCACAGTACTTTTTCCATGAGTCTGTCTTAGACCTTCTCAACTCATTATTATAGGCCGTTAAGGCATTTCTATAGGATGCCCAGTCACCATTAGACTTGGCTCTATTAAAGAGTTGACGGGCTTTTTTGCGCAAAATGTTTAGCTCCCCACTCCACCAGGGTACGTTCCTAGAACGTTTGTTCACAACTAGATTGCGACTACTTTCAAAAGCCTCAATTATTATATTATTTAATTTGTTAACTTCAAGATCTAGTTCCTGCGAGTTACTTATTTTTTCACTAAGGCACGCAATATTTTGCTCTAAGTAAAAGTTAAATATCGATATACCCTCGTTCTCTGATCATAGGTACATTAGCTTTGAGGTAACTTTCTACCCAAAAATGCTTAGAAAAACTTTAAGAATTCCCAGGAATACAAACTGGGATCTCTATAACAAAATACTAGAAGGACAGCTGGTCAGGCTTAGCACGATCAAATCCCATATAGATCTCGAAGAGAAGGTCAATCCACTGACCCACATTATAACCCACGTTTACAGGATCTCCTGCACACCAGTGCGTGGAAGGCGCAGACCCAAACCACCTTGGCGGAACAAAGAGCTGGGTTCTCAGAGGCGCTACCTACGTGAGATATTCAAAATAGCCAGGTTAGCTGATTGTAAAGAATTCTGGGGTGAATATAAAGATACGCTACGAATATACAAGAAAGAAGTGCGAAAAGCTAGAAGAAACTCCTGGAAGGAATATTGTGCAATATCGAATGGACGGGTGAGACAGCTAGACTAAGGAAGATGCTAGCGAAGCATCCCATACCAATGCCGAGTCTTACCCGTAAAGATAACAACGAATGTACATCTAGTTGTCAGGAATCGCTTGAGGCACTCGTTAATGCGCACTTTCCTGGCCGCAAAAATACAAGTAATCTCGAACCCCCAATAACCGAAGTGGAAAGCTTACCACGGGACTTGATTACATCGAAAGGGATACAATGGGCAATAAATTCATTTGCCCCCTACAACTCACCAAGGCTGGACAGAATATTCCCAGCCATGCTGCAAAAGGCTCTGCTTAGGCAAATATATAAAGGATGCTTGGCGCATAACTATGTTCCGGTGAGCTGAGAGAGTTGTATTTATACCAAAGGCAGGTAAAAACAATCATCTCTACTCAAAGGACTACCGGCCAATTAGTTTAACGTAATATCTCCTAAAAACGGTTGAAAAAATACTTGATGCCGACATGAGGAACTCTATAGGTCCGGCTGGTATGTCAAAGACACAGCATGCATACACCAAAGGCACGAAGACAGCACTACACTCACTAATTGCAAATGTTGAAAGGGCACTGGAGTATAAAGAATACGCCTTAGGAGTATTTCTCGATATAGCTGGTGCTTTCAATAACGTCTCAACTGATGCCATCTTAGATGGTATCAGAACTACAAACATTAATGATACGGCTTACGAAGCCTATTGCGCGGTAGAAGGATAAGGGCAGAGTGGAACGGCGCCAAATCGATAAAGCAGACGTGCAGAGGGACTCCACAAGGAGGTCGCTCGTTGTCAACAAAATACTGGAAAAGTTTGACGGTAAAGCTACAAAACTGGTGGCAAATGCTGATGATATAGCCATAGTTATAACACGGAAATGATTGTCGACTATTAGTGACTTAATGACCGACACTGGGCTTGTGTCGCCCAGGCCGAAGCGTCAACGCGGAAAAAACTGATCTGATTCTTTTCAGTAGAAGGTATAAGATCCCGCCGTGGAGACCACCAAAACTGAAAAGTAGGGTACTCACTATAAAAAGCCACACCAAATACTTAGGGATAATAGTAGACATTAAGCTTTCATGGAAGCGCAATGTGGAGAAAAGGTTAAAGAAAGCTACCAACGCTCTAGATGCTTCGATGCACTTGGGGCATCTCTCTCTCTTCTCTGATGCATTGGTGCTATACAGCCATAGCAAGACCTATTTTACTCTACGGTATTTTGGTGTGGTATAATACTGTTATGAAGAAGACTTATTGGATACCCATGGAAAGAGTCCAAGGTCTTGCGGCACTTTGTGTAACGGGGGCCTTAAGTACAACACCAACGGCTGCTCTTAACACCATTCTCAATTTACCCCCAATCGACCTCTTTGCGGAAAGCCTTGCGGTAAAATCTGCGGGAAGATTGATGGCCACTAAACAATTCTCACTCCGGCCCTTCGGTCATAGCTCTGTAGGTCGAAGTCTCACGGTCAACATTGTGACTCCTATTCTTAGCCTGCGTAAACAAATAAAAACAACTATTGGAAAGGAGGGATGGCATGACTACTAACTGCAAAACCTTCAATCTATTAACGGACGACTCGAAGATGGAGGACGGGGTTGGAGCAGAAGTCTACTGCTCCGAACTAGATATCATCAAACAGCTGTTCAGACTACAAAACAGCCGTTCAGACTTTGTACATTTGTTACCAGCCTATTGTATATGGACTTACTTAGGGCTGACGTACCACATCTGTGTATATCCAATGGGCTACCTTAGGCTGCAATCCCCATTTTTTACCTATAACTGTTGTGCAAGAGTGCAGAGCTACCTGAGCCTTCCTAATGCGTTCGCTTAAATTAGCCTTCCAGTTCAGCTTCCTATCTAGAATCACGCCCAGATATTTAGCCACCTCGACAAGGTCAATATCTACACCCATTAGTTTTGGAGCGATAAATTGAGGAATTTCATACTTCCTAGTGAAGCGCACCAGCTGAGTCTTCGTCAGATTAATCCCCAACCCACAGTCCGTAGTCCATTTAGAGAGAATGTTCAACATGTGTTTCATCAAGTCCCTCAAAGTAGATATATATTTACCCGAGATACTAATAGCAACATCATCCGCATACGCAACCACCTTGCATACTTCCCTCTCCAGTCGTACAAGCAGCTGATTTACCGCAAGAATTCAGAGTAGGGGTGAATGAACTCCACCTTGAGGTGTGCCTCTGCACACGGACTTCTTGGCCGACGCCGCCCCCAGCTATGAATTGATTATCCTGCTACTAAGCATGTTTTCAATCCACCTGCTAATGGCGGGTTCCACCTCCAAGTCTAGCATCACACCGATTATTGCGTCTGATTTGATGTTGTTAAAAGCTCTCTCAATGTCCAGTAAAGCCACTAGGGAGAACTCCTTGTTATGCAGGGAGCACTCAATACTAGAGACTAAGGACTGTAAAGCGATCTCAACCGATTTACCCTTGAAGTAGGCATGCTGAGAGACTGACTGCTTCTGTCTGTCTATAGTGAGCCTCAGATGAATGTCTAACAACCTTTCCATAATTCCAGACAGAAGGAGGACAGACTATTGGGCTTTAAGTCCCCTGGAGCTGTGCGTGAGCTTTTGCCTGCCTTGGATATATAAATTACCCTTACATGCTTCCTTGAGTCTGGAATATATGCTAATTCTAGACAAATTTTGTAGATCTTTAGCAGCCACTCTATTATAAGTTTCTCTGACTGCTGAATTTCAATTGGAGCTACACCATCTAGGCCAGATGCTTTAAATGGTTTGATAGCCCATTGCTCCGACTACATTCGCGATGGGTTTCATTCTCCGCGGAATAACTAAGGAACCAGGTACCATTGGATCAGTTGATAGGATCTTCCTTAACCTGGACGCCTCAGAGATATTTTCTACGTCACCGCAAAAGTTTCTCCACGATTCTCTTTGTGCCTTCCTAAGCTTACTTTTGAAGGCTTGGGAGTGCTGCCTTATATAAAGCCCAGTCTGCACTATCTCTAGACTTCTTTGCGTTGAAAAGTCTCCTACAATTTTTTCTGAGTCCTCTAATTTCCTCCCCACACCACGTGGGTTTTTGTTTCCCTCCGGGTCTATTGAGGGGGCTAGAGACCAATAGAGCCTTATTAAGCGTAACCGTTAGAACCTCCACAGACCTATCAATTTCGGCACACATGCTTGTGCTTATAGGGTTCTGAGGTAGTATTCTAGCTACAGTCACCTTGTAGAGGTCCCAGTTTGCCTTCCTGACATTTCTTAAAGACTTAGCTAGGTAGACTATCTAGAAGATCAAACTGAATTAACCTATGATCCGAAAAGAAGTGTTCCTCTACAACTCTCCAATTTGAGATCCGATCAAAAATTGAATCGGAGGCAAGAGTTATGTCAAGGACTTCTTTCCTATTAGCAGTAATGAAAGTGGGTTCTGACCCCTTATTAGATAAGGAGGTTAGTCGTTACAATATATTCATATAATGACTCACAGCGTTCATTGACATCCGTGCTCCCCCGATGTCGTGGTGCGCATTGGCATCGCATCCAATAATTACACGCACCCATTGAGCCTTTGCATCCACAACAAGCTTCTGTAGGTTGGCTTCTGAGATCCTTCTCATGGTCATGCGCCATATAGGCCGAGACCAGCCAGTACCGCCCCATGCCAGTTTCCAGGCAGACGGCCGTGAAATATTTGTTCCTGTAATTGGGGAGAATAAATGAGCTAACATTATTCCTAAGGATATAAGACCTGGGGTTTCCTTCAGTTACGGTATACAGAAAGCTGTAATTATCAGTCCTGAGACCACATACCAAGTCGCCGTGTGTCCAGGGTTCTTGGATCAGGACAACGTCTACTCCGCCTTTTGCAAGACGGAGCTAAAGGCTGGCAGACGCCGCCTTCGAGTGATGGAGGTTAATCTGCACTATTCGTAGCATCTCTGCTACTTGTAGCGCTGGTCACCTTCACCACCGTGACATCAGCCTCAGACTCCGAGTCTGACTCCAGAAGGACTTCCTCCTCACTGAGTGTGGTTGTCCCTAGGAGACTCTCCAAACCCCCCACAGTTGACATAGAGTCACTGTGTTACCGGTGCATGGCGGAGTCCTCAGCAGCAGTAGGATCAGAAGTTACCCCTAAAGGATTCACTCCCACTTGATCCATATCAGACGGTTACCCGTCCTTTTTGTGGATGAGAAGCCATAGCCCACGTGCCAATTGGATTCAGCCGGAGTCACCAGAGATTCGGCATTCACCACAAGGGTCACTGACCTGTAATCCCCTCTTGGTTCCTCTACCTTAGTCACCTTCCAATTTTTAGTCGGGAGCTGCTGGTTACTCAACCTAAAGATCTCCAAGATTACCTCAGGGTCAGACTGTTCGGCTGGGATCCTCGCGCGCGCTCTATGTCTATTAGGGATCAGCTCCCTAGGTACGACTTCGAGCCTTGCGCCTGGCCATTCTTCACCTATCCTGGAGATCGCAATCCTATATAGGTCGACTGCCCTTTGATCTGCGCAGGCAATCAGCTTCACGTGGCCCTGATGTCATCCACTGTCGCGAAAAGAGGGAAAACCACCTGGGAATTCCTTCATAAGCTAGAGGTAGAGCCTTGAAAGGTTGACTTCTACCTTTTTCAAGCACTCAGGAGAGATACTGCCATCCAGGACATTGGAATCTATGACCGCCATGACCTGGTGTCTTTTCAGCACTTTGCTGAAGGACTCCGTGGTGACAGTACCGCGCCTTTTAAATTTTTTGGGCCGGGTGGGTGGTCTCCTCTAGGGACCGTTGACGTTTAGAAGTCTGCTGTGTTGGAGCTTGAGAGTCCTTCACGGCTCTCGTCGCCCACCCAAGGGAAGCCTTCTGCTGCACCGTCCTCTCCTTCCTTACGCTACTGCCATACAATATGTCACCATGTTAAGCTGATGCGAATATTGATTTCAGGTAAATTTTTCCATAAAATTTATTGGAATTTGCGATCATGTGGTTCAACGAGTACCTGCCTGTACATCTTTAAGATGTCAGCAGTGATGGCTTAGCGATAGAGACGAAAACGTAAAAGCAAAATAAAGTTGTTTTGAAGAGCATCTAATCATTTGAATGTCATTGAGAGATTTTTTAGAAGTTGTGCGACCTTCAGCTTCCTCGAAGTACTGGTTGGGTAAACACGCAATTGTGGGGATTGTAATAATGTGGTTTATTTAAATTGAGATCACTCACCATACTTATTTGGCAAACGTTTTCATATTCCATAAAAGCGACGTATTGTGCGTTGATATCAAGTGTGCGCAATAAACGGTGTTCTTGTTGCTTACGAATCCACATTTCCACAACTGCCGAAAATTCTTCGATTTTCAATTTGAAAAACGATGATCCTATTCTATTTTATTTATTCTATTTGTCCTTTTCAACCCCTAAAATACACACGCGAAAAGGCATGCGAAACTGCTTTCGAAGTCTATAGGAAGTTCTGGCACACAAGAAGCATATCGCCGCCACACTATTGACATCGACGCAGTTAACCAGTGAAAGTGATCGTAGCAGATTGAACATCCTGTTAGCAACAGGCCGTTGAGCAAAGATCGTCGCAGAATCAACATCGTGTTAGGAACTGGGAGTTAACCAATGATAATAGCAGAGTGAACATCATGTTAGCAACAGGCAGTTGAACAGTGATCGTCGCAGTGTGATATGTGATAAATAATTTTACAATAAGCATTTTACTGTTGACTAACCCTTAACTTAACTTGAAATTGTTAAATTACTTTCATTTTGCCTGAGCTAAAGGAAAAAATATACATTGTTTTTAAATACATTGAATATATTCTTAAAAAAATATACATAAATATATATATATATATATATATATATATATATATATATATATATATATATATATATACATATATATATATATATATATATATATATATATATATATTTAATTTTTTATTTTTTTTTATTATTATTTTTTTTTCTTTTTAAAACAGTTCATTTATTTATTGAATTCACTCATTTCGAGCCTAACAATAAGTAATTAAATTTTAAGAAGTAAATTAACTATATTTATCCCGCACCAGTGTTTGGGATTAGTATTAAACTTCACTAAATTTCTTTCCTTTAATTTTAATTCAATTTAAATTCATTTTAGTATCTATAGTAATTAATTAATATTTAATACATTTAATATATAGGTAAGTCCAATCTTTTGAGGCGTGTTGCTGTTTTAGTTGTAAGTAGATTTTTTACTAATGGGTTCGAGTGCTCTCGTAGTTTTTCGTATTGTTTGATCATAATCTCTGTGAGCTCACTTTTAACAAGAGGAATGTTGAGATCCTTATGGATGTCAGCATTTCTAACGAACCAAGGTGCACCCGTGATTGCACGCCAGATTTTCGATTCCCCAAAGCTCAGCTCCGCGTGCACAAACTGGTGTGAACACAGCCTTGTACAATATAACTTTATGTTCGAAGCCTTGACTTGGAGTTGAGTAGCCAATTTATTTTATGGGCCTTTACTTTATATGTGTTATTTTTGCTTCAATATGGTTCTACCAAGTTAGTCGTCTGTCTAGATGGACTCCTAAGTATGTTATAGTATTCAATTGAGGAATAGGAACATTGTTTAGTGTGATCACAGGGCATGTTTTTTTCTTAAGTGTAAACGTAACATGAATGCTCTTGGTCTCATTTACCTTAATGCGCCAATTTGCCAACCATACTTCCATTTTCTTCAAATACTCCTCAAGGCGATTCGAAGCCACTATTGGATTGCTATGTTTACTAAGAATAGCAGTGTCGTCTGCGAATGTTGAAGTGACTAGATAATCATCAGTAGGGATGCCTGCGGTGAATCTAGTGGAACCCAGCGGCCGAAATTTTTGGCCGCACTCTAGGGATATTAAAAATTTGGGATAAGGGTTTCGATCGACAATAATCAGCTATCGACTTAAAAGACCGAACAATATTATTGCAACTGTCCAATTCATTCGCTAATTCTCATTATTTTTAACATTTGCTCCTTCATGCATTCTGTGTCTTACCGCTGTATCCACATCATAAAAATACAACTGTGCATGACGACCATATTCAGAACTTAACGCAGCAGAACGATGGTAAAATATTTTAACATGATAGACGCCATTCAAAGTTGTATCAGATAACTTGGGCTCAGAACTAACCATTGCAAATCAAGAATTATAAGAACGAATATTTGATATATAATTTTTACGTCACTTGAATTACGTCCGAAGAAAGGATTTTTAACGAATGCATTATGATTAAATGATGATAAGTGACCTTTACCATTGTGACAACATTATGTAAATGTTGCATTGTTAACTGATGTAATCTCTGAAAGGAAATGTAAGGCACCATAGAAAGAACAACCTAATGATAAAACACCGCAATTAAATGAATCGAAATTTCGTGTACTAAATTCGACGCCACCTTATTGGAATCAATTAAGATTAGGTTAGGTTAAACTCGCTGGCCATGAAGGCTACACATAGACCTGTAGGGACTTTTGTGGTGCCAGATAGATATTCGAGAGTTGTAGTACAAATCATTAAACAGAGAGACGCTTTTAGGAAATCTTAAGAGCGAAACCTGCCCCTAATAGTGCGACCTCTTCTAGTTCTTCAAACCAAGGGGCTCCCAGTTCCAAGTTGTGTTAGACAAGTTGCCTTGTTCCCCGCATTTCCTGGATTCAATGTTGTTTGTGAGTCCCATCCTTTTAGCCATGCCAGTATCGAGTTGATCTGAGTACCGTTCGGTTTGCACATGAGCTTTGCGATTTTGTGGTGGTACTCTACCATTCATCCACCTTTCTCATCATGTCATCTTCAATACGGCTATTGATCATTTTTAGAAACATTAGTACGTTACTTACTTGCTCGTTTCCTACTATGTTCTTATGCACTGGCAACTTCCGCTTGGTGACCCGTGTATCCATTACTGCTTTGCTTGATAGCAGCCTGCCTATCTATGCTGAAGTTTATTGTGGAGTTCGTAGTTTCTGCTATGCTGGCGAACTCTGTGTTATGCACACACTTCCGCTTGAAAAATACTGCAGTAGTTAGTTGGTCTGGAAGGCTGTCTGCTATCTGGTTCGGGGCAGTAGACACCTGCCCCAACACTGCCCTCCATTCTCGAGCCGTTCGTGAATAGGTTTAAGTTTTAGCATTCTTGCCTCTACGCCAGCCCTCCTTCTCAATAATTGTTTTTTTTTTGTTTTCGCAGGCTAAGAATAGGAGTCACAGAATCTGTAATTGCGTAATTGGCATAATTTTACTATATTTCGCATTAATCAAAAATCTTAATGGTAACAAACGAATACTGCTCCGTCCAACTACTATCATAGTGTGAATAACGAATTATTTGCCGCGGAAACCTATGACAAATTCAAAAATCAACTGAGCAGACTCTGTGTATGAATGTATTTTTCTTCCTCGAATATTATTTCTTCTTTGTTACTCACAACAGCGGCTCTATATAATACTCGCTACTGTGTGTATTTTGCTCTCAAATATTAATATTTCTTTATGCCATGTCAACACAGAGCTTTCAATCCATTAATTTCAAAATAGAGTTTTCTCTTACATCATTTTATCATCACTCATCAGTTGTGTGCGCTTTCTGATGTTTCCATGAATTTCATTCAACTGTCTTCCGTAGATGAGTAGGCACCGAATTTAAGATCTGCAGGTTATCTTATATCACAACCGAAAATAGCCTTAGCTGGTGTTGTATATGTTGTATCGTGAGTTGCCGACTGGTATGTCATTAGGATCAGGGGTATGTGTTGGTTTCAGTCTTTCTGATTTCTGTCCACGACTTTCTTTAGGTGTTCCTCAAGCGTATGATTAAATCTTTCCACCATTCCATCGGATTGCGGGTGCAAAGGGGTTGTGCGAGTTTTGCGTATGCCCATCAATTCACTCATTTCCCTGATTATCGCCGACTCGAAATGTCTGCCTTGATCCAAGTGCAACTCAAGGGGAGCTCCGAATCTGCAGACCCAATTATTGATAAATGCATCTGCAACGGCCTTAGCTTCTTGATCGGGGATGGGATATACTTCTGGCCAATTAACTAAAATAGTCGATTACCACGAGAACATATTTGTTGCCGGAATCACTAATTGGAAACGGACCTGCAATGTCCATTGCAATACGCTCAAATGGCTCTCCCACGTTGTATAAATGCATTTTCCCCCTGACTGCGACGGCTCGGTCCCTTGGCAGCTGTACACTTTTCACAAGCACTAATCAGGTCAACTACCGATTGCTCAGGTCAACTAATAGGCGCAAAGACCCATGAGGCTGCGTAGCTAATGCAAACTAGTTCGTCTTGGCCACTCCATTACTGAGTCTATCTTATCTGGATCTGTGGGTACTCCTTCAGGTGTGACTTCACCAAAATTGCCATAGTCACCAAAAATTGCCATTGTCCATCGCCGGCATTGAATGCTGTATTTTCCTTGTCTTGTTCGTCTATTGCCACTTGCCAATATCCGCTTTGTAAATCCAACGTTGAGAACCAATTTGAACCAGAAAATGTGTCCCAGGTATCATCGATGCGAGGTAATGGATAAATATCTTTCTTCGTTATCTCATTAAGTTTCCGATATGTGTGTTTCACCATCTTTGTTCTGCCTTCGTTTTTACCCTTTTCAGCAAATACTGGCCAATATCTTGCCAAAAGTTGGCTGGCAGTCTTCCTCTGCTCTGTAGATAAGTCTTTGCTCCATTCTTTCGTGAGATCGTCGAGTACCTTTTTATCAGCTGGTATCTTCATTTTTGTGTCTCGCGGCTGGCTTTCACAGTTTACAATTGCCGAAATTGCCCGGCAATTTCCAATTATCTGTCCTTTCTCTATGGTTTTAGCGGAATTTGCAAGATTGACCACTCTTACTGGCACTATTCTGTTCTGCTGTTCTTCTACGAGGGTTTTTCCAATTATGATGTCATCCAGTGCGAATTTTTCATCAGTCTCCACAACCCACAACTTGTTCTTCTCCACATCTCCGTCCATTTTGGCCCATATGACTGCCTCTGACTTTGCTGGGATTTTTGTCCGCCGCGATACAATGGCTTGTCGGATACCTCCATACTTATCCTCACCAACGGATAACGGTATTTCGGTGTTCGCATACTTCAACATTCGGCATTTCAAATCTAGGGTGAATCCATTCCGAATCATAAAATCCACACCTAAGATTAATTCGTCCACAATATCCGCAACTACAAACTCGTGCGTCACTGTTGTGGTGCCGATAGTTATTTTCCGTGTAACTTTTCCCAGTACCGGTGCATCATCTCCAGTTGCCGTACGCAATCTTATTCCCTGAAGCGGTTCAATTCCCCGAACGAGATCCCTTCTAATTATGGAATGTGATGCACCCGTATCCAATGTTACCACGATTTTTCTTCCATTTACCACGCTGTCGACAGTTAGGATCTTGATTTTCCGTGCCATCTGAGAAACGAAGATTCTGGGGCTACATGTTGTGGGAGTCAGATCAAGCCCCTCGAGACTGACTCCATCTAGTTTGTCGACGGCTTTTCAACATTTTCTGATTCCCTATTTTGGAATCTGACTTGCTTTGGAGGTCTTACCGGTGAGCGTGATCCAGAACGTTTCCGTCTCGATTGGCAATTACGGGCCATGTGTCCGACCTCTCCGCAGGTGAAACATTTGCCCGTGAAACTTTGGCCGCTTTCGACTTGTACCTGACGGGCTCTGTATACTGGCTGGCACACCAAGGCTGCTGTCTCTGAAGTTAAAGCGCTAGCTACTGTCTCCATATATGTAGCTTTCGGATTAGTTATTGCAGAACGCTTTATCTCCGCATCGCGAATGCCATGTACGAAGGTGTCCATCATACACCTCTCAGTAATCTCTCCTGGTTAGGCAAGATGAGCCAACCGTTTCACATCCGCCGCAAGCTGTTGTATAAACTCTTATGTACCAGTGTCCATAGCTCTACTTGGTACATCTGCGTGCGATGTTCACTACCATACTTCCGCTGAACGGCATTTATCAAGCTTTCATAGCAGTCTCGCTCACTTTCTGAGATAGTTTGAAGTACATCAGTAGCAGCACCTTTCAACGAAACGGTTAACGCGGAATTTTAATCGAACGTGCGGAATTTTTGTATTTGGTAGTCTCTCGCCCGATAGCGAGCAAAGTGTATAGGAATTTGGTATGATGCCACTCGCTCGCTAGCGGAATTTGAACGATACCGTTCAAAATTTTACTCGATAGCTAATTATCGAACGGAATAATGTTTTTCAGTTAATAAAAAGCTACTTAAAAGAGAAACGAAATGTAAGTACATAATTTTTAGTTTTTTTTTTTGTTGAATTATTAATTTGTTGTATATTACTACTAATATTACTAAATTGAATTATAAGCAAAAACATATTATTGCTGAATGCATGGCAGATCATACCGACTTAAGGCATTGTACCAAACAGTTCAGGAGATTGCGGCCAACAGATTGTGGGATAATCTAACATCGAATCTGAATGAGTCTGGACCGCCCTTTAAAGAATCGAAAATTTGGCGGAAGGTTAGATAATAAAAAAAATATTTTTACACTAATATTTCTTATTGTAAAATTTTTGTAATGTGATGGTGTAGGTTTATGCCGAGAAGAAGCAAATGGTGAAGAAGAAACTTTCCTTCAACAAATATTCAAAAAGAAGAACAGGAGTATGAGGAGAAAGTTCTGAGTCCTGAAGAAGAGCAAATTTCGGAAGCAGGAATAGATGTGGCAATTGAGGGTCTGAAAGAAGTGCAAAGTCCCAATGACAATTTGAAGACTTTAGTAATTCTACAATTACACAAAAAAAAGGATATGGAATATTTCATATCTTCCCTTTTGGACTCTTCCGATGAATAGGGTGTTAACAACCAAGGTTTAAATACAATTTAAAATAAGTTTAACATGTATACACACATATTAGTTACTCATTTTATTCTAAAGCTCACCTAACAGCCAAACATTTCCTGATTTGTTGTTATATTCTTGCTCCAAAATCAAACTTTCGTCCGATGACTTCCACACGAATGAATCGTGTGCAGCACCTGCATATTTTGTATTTATTTCCAATATTTTATATTATATCATATCTAAATAATTTTTTTTATTTTTCGTAAGTTAGACTTTGTAGATTACAAATATATTTAACTTACAATCCTGCAAAGCAAAATGTGTTCGTCTATACAGCCAATAACTTGTTGGAAAAATGTCAATTAAATAAATAGTTCATTATATTATTTTAGTATTTATACAAACCTTCTGGCAGCTTGAATTTTTCCCATAAAATACATTGTTGTTTCTTCATAATTACCGGGAATGTATTTTGCACATAGCTTCCTTTCCATTTCATTTAAAACTATTTTTATTATTTTTGATAGAGTGCTTTGGCTTACTGTTCTATAGGGTAACCCTAAGTAGCCCTAATATTTATTATAGTTGGCAACACAAGCGGTTGCAAGTATGAAAGTATACAACTGTGTATTTATTTATTTCTTCTTTATTCGTCCCTTCTTATTCTTTTTAGTCAAACTGAAAACACCTGAATAAAACTAATTAAAATAAACTTAATTTAAGTATTAAATAAATGTGTTTTATTTAATACCAAAACATGGTGGCAGCGGTAAAAATATTAAAAGACCATAAGAACACATAAAGCGTAAAAAATCTTTATAAAAAAACGAAAGTTGAACAGTGACAAAGCAAAAAAAAACAAAAAAAAGCTGCGTTAAGTCTTCAATGTAACTGTGGATGGTGACAGCCATTTTGTGGAAAAAAAACGTGATCATAACCAAGAAAATTAAACGAGCAGCAAAAGTTAAAGATGACGGTGGCAACCAAAGAAACCGTGGTCATGATGGCACCAAATAATTTGAGTCCTCCAGAAGAATTTAATTTTCAACAACCTGAAAAGTGGTCTGTATGGCGCAAGCGTTTTGAAAGGTACTCCACAGTCTCAAAATTGAGTGATAATACGGATGAAAAAGTGAAAATTGATACGTGCTTGTATTGCATGGGTGAAAAATCGAAGAGATTTTGTTGCAAATTGGGGCACAGCCGGAAACTTTAGCAGAGCTGCTGAATGCGCTGGATAAATATTTCCTGCCTCAAAAAAAATATTATCTTTGAAAGATTTAAGTTCAATTCTCGAACTCAGAGACCAGGAGAACCTGTAGATGAGTTTATAACAGATTTGCATGCTCTTGCAGAAAATTGCAATTTTGACTCCTTGAAGGAACAACTCATTAGAGACCGCATAGTCGTTGGGATGCAAAATGTCAAGGTTAGTGAACAATTGCAAATGAGGTCAGATCTGACGTTGAAACTAGCTGTTGATTGTGCCAGACAGGCGGAGATTCAGTCCAAGCAAACAAAGGCTATTCGAGATGAAATATCTGTGAACTTTGCGAGAGACGGAAGAGGCGAAAGAAGCGAAAATTGTGGTTATTGTCAACATAATCGTCAGCAGTGTCCAGCACGTGAGGCGGTATGCAATGGGTGCCGGAAGGTAGGACATTATAAAAAAATGTGTAGGCAAAATAACTTTCGTAGTACTAATAGTAGTAACATTAGAACAAAAAACAATGTAAAATTTTTTCAGAAAAATAATAGTCATACTGTTGCGCTTTGTAAGAGTGATCGTGATCTTGGGCTGAATAATCATAGTGGGTGCACAGACAGCCAGGATGAGTTTTTTATAGGCAATGTCTCCAGTGAGGGGAAAGAATCATGGCAGGTTAAATGTTTTGCAGAGGAGCTTAATTATGAAGTTCAGTTCTTGGTGGATACTGGGGCAGATTGTGTGTGTTTACCTTCAGAATTCAAAATACCTTCTAGTTTGCTGCAAAAAGCAAGCATCATGGATGATTATCCCAAAATAAAGGGCGCGGATGGAAACCTCCTAAAAGTGGTAGGAAACGTTGAACTCACACTCAAGTATGCTGAGAATGTGAACAAGTTTAAATGTTATTTGGTGGAGGGATTAAAAATACCCCTTTTGGGTTTAAATGCTATTCGTAAACTAAAAGTTTTATATCCTCCAAGTAATTGTTTTTTCGTAAATGAAAGCAACGAGTATGAGATATTGTTAAAAGATTTTCCAAGTTTGTTTAACGACTTAGGCGAATTCCGAGGTGACGTAAAAATAAGACTCAAACCTAATTATGAACCGTTTGTTCAATCAGTACCACGAAACGTAGCTATCGCCCTCTTACCAACACTTAAAATAGAATTGGATCGGTTGGTAAAATTAAAAATTGTTGAACCCATCCAAGAGGTCACCGAATGGGTAAACCCGATTGTGGTGGTACCCAAAGAAAAAAACGAAATTCGTATTTGTGTAGATTACACACATCTTAACAAGGCTGTAATGCGTCCTTATTTTCCAATCGATAAAGTCGAGATGAAGCAGGCGAGAATAAAAAGTTCAAATTATTTCTCTAAAGTTGATTGCAATAAAGGGTTTTACCAAATTAAATTAAATGAAGAAAGTCAGCATTTGACTTGTTTCATATGTCCGTTTGGCAGATTCATATTTAAAAGATAACCCTTCGGGATTTCCTGTGCTCCAGAATATTTTGTAACGAAATTTAGTCAAATACTAACAAATATAGAAAACGTGCTTATTCACATTGATGATATACTTATTTACGGTGATACTAAGCAAGCGCATGATAAATCGCTACGATTAGTTTTAGAACGTTTATCTCAAGAAGGCATCACCATAAATAAGACTAAATCAGTTTTTGGAGTTGAAAAGGTTACATATCTGGGATATGTGTTGTCCAAGGAGGGTATTTCTGTTGATCCCGAACGCGTCGAGGCAATAAAAAAATTCCCGAGACCCACCTGTAAAGTAGAGGTCCAACGATTTTTGGGGATGCTAAATTACCTTGCTCGATTTATAAAAATGAGGTCATCGGTGTTGGAACCGCTAAATTCTCTAGTCGGAAACAGGGATTTTACATGGTCAGCAATTCAAGAGAAATCATTTAATGACGTAAAGGAAATATTATCAGAGTCGCCAACATTATCGTTTTTTGACCCTGAAAAGCATGTCGTTATTAGTTCAGATGCTTCAAGCTATGGACTAGGAGCCTGTTTAATGCAAATTTGTGCTGATTCCAAAAGAGAGTTAGTAGCTTACACATCACGAAGTATGACTGAAACTGAGAAAAAGTATTTTCAAATCGAGCGTGAAGCTTTAGCCTTAGTATGGGCAGCTGATAAATTCTCGGAATATATATATGGATTGCATGTCACATTTGAAACAGATCACAAGCCCTTAATCCAGTTATTGCAATCAAAGCCCATAGATACATTAAGTCTAAGAATTCAAAGATTTAGAATGAGACTTATGCGATACACATACGAAATTGTACACATTCCAGGAAAGGAGTTAATTATAGCAGATGCCTTGTCTAGAGGCCCACTTCCAAAGTCTGCTGAAACACAAGAACTGATGGAAGAAACTGAATTGTATGTAAAATTTATTAAAGGCTGCTTTCCAGTAAAAGACGTATATTTGGAAAAAATTAAAAATTCTCAGAGTAACGATGAAATAATTAAAAGACTAAGAGTTTTTTGCTGTAATGAATGGCCTTCAAGGAATAAATTGCCAGATTTAATGATTTCATATTATCAATACAGAAATGAGATTAGTCTGGTAGATGATATTATGGTTTACGGAAGCAGAATAATAATCCCTTCGGAGCTACAGAATGAAGTTTTAGATTTTATCCATCTGGGTCATCAAGGTCTGACCAAATGTCGTCGTAGAGCTCAGACAAGTGCTTGGTGGTTGGGATTGTCAACTCAATTAGAAAGATGAAATTCCTTCGAGACCTATGGAACGAGTAGCTGCAGATTTATTTAAAAGCAAAGACGATAACTCATTGTATTTAATTATTACAGACTACTATTCGCGATATTTTGAAATATATAAACAAAAATCTTTAACTGATGGGGAAGTTATTCAAAACATAAAAAAATATCTGGCCACGTTTGGAATCTGTTCAGTATTACGAACTGATAACGGTACACAATTCGATTCGCACAGTTTTAAAGACTTTTGTAAAAGTTATAACATCGTTCATAATTCTAACAGCCCATACTTTAGTCTGTCCAATGGAGCTATTGAGGCTGCAGTAAAAGTTGCAAAATCCCTTTTGTACGAGAATTAAGAAAACTTTTATGAAGCGTTGCTCAGCTACAGATCTACGCCTTCAGAAAACGGATTTTCTCCAGCAGAACTGATGATGGGACGGAAAATAAAAACCCAATTGCCAATGCTGCAAAAAAATTTGGAAGTGAATAACCAAGAGGTCATGAAACGTGAAGAAACTGCTAAGACTAAAAATGAACATAATTACAACAAAAGGCATAAATCTGTCGCTCTTTCAGAATTAAAAGAAGGGGATAGAGTTTGGGTAACCAATCTTAAAACCTATGGCACTGTGGTCGGAAAATTAAAATATCCACGGTCTTATCTGGTAGAAACTGAACAAGGCAGATACCGTAGAAACCGATGGCATCTTGTGCCTGCTGTGATTAAACAGCATCAAAATCACGATCACTCAAATGAAATTTACATCAACAAAAATATTGAAAATTATAATTGTAACGAACCTACGGAAGTAGTTGAAAATTTTAATATTGAAAATCCTAATGTAAACGAGAATACAGCCCATACACAAGATGAATTAAATAAAAATATGGCTGGATCCTCGGAAAGTATTTCTAAAAAAGGTAGAAAAATAAATCCTCCTTCTTATTTAAAAGACTATGTTCCCGAATAAAAGAAGGGGATGTTGTATAGGGTAACCCTAAGTAGCCCTAATATTTATTATAGTTGGCAACACAAGCGGTTGCAAGTATGAAAGTATACAACTGTGTATTTATTTTTTCTTCTTTATTCGTCCCTTCTTATTATTTTTAGTCAAACTGAAATCACCTGAATAAAACTAATTAAAATAAACTTAATTTAAGTATTAAATAAATGTGTTTTATTTAATACCAAAACACTTACACTTAAGGAAGTAATTTCCAACAGTATTTTGGAAACCTCCAGAAGCCAAGAGTAATAAAGTTGCTGCCAACTGAATATTTGCTGTCGACAAATGTGCCTCAAAATGCAACTCTCCAAGAACATAATTGAAGGCTTCTTTAGTCATCCAAAAGCGTTTCTTAAATATTAAAGAAAAAATATTTATTTTTATGTGTACTTGAAAGAAATAAATTATGTACTTACTCATTGTTTGACAGACTTAATGGGTATCTGTTAGCCGTATATCCTTCCTTATTTTATTTATGTGATCTTCTTCAGATTCGGATGCTGAGGAAAAAAAAATTGGAACCATTTGTATTTTAATATTATTTAATGAAAACTTTATAAAGTTACTTCAAGTTTTAACTTAGGATATAAACAGATTTGTTTTGTTTACACTTTTTCATAAATCTATTACTTTATTTCGAGTGATATACTACTTTTTGTATTTTTCTATTACAATACCGAAGCCAAACTCGATTCACTTCATAACGAGTCCCATAATACCAAAATTCCGAACGATCGGAACTAATTCCGATACGGAATTATTCCGCTCATGGATGCGAGAATTAGCCCCCTGAAGCCCCAAAAGGTATGTTTCGCATTATAATCATCTGCTGCCAAAAATTTGGTCCCTAGTGATGTGAAGAATTGTGTGAATTGTAATTCAATCACTGAGTATCTTGGAAGACAATAGACTGCGTTTAGTACAATTTTTTCCTCCCAGCATTGAAGCCAATTGATTTTGTCTGCAGGTAGTCCATTACATATGCTTCTAGTACATGATGCTAAAATCTATCTCTTATTAACATACCCGTACCATCATGAGCTTTATTATCAGGATGGTTTGTATTGTAGAATTTATATCCCGATATTACAAACAATTTTGCGGGAAGTGTTGAGTTTCAAGTATATCCTGGCTGATGCCGTTTGCATTACAATGGGATCGACAATTGCATAAGATGGTTTTGAGTTTTCAACAAGTCAATTTGTAATTTTGATATCATAAATTCTACATTTTGCATAGGATTTGCAAAACTAGGAATTTCTTCAGATCCATACTTTACTACGTTGGCATATGACCTTGATGTAGAAGCGTTGTCACTCGATTGATTTGGCAATATCTGTGTAATAAAAAGTTGGTTGCTGTTTCTGATCTAATTAATTTTGAGTGCTAAATACACTGGGCAGCCTCTGTAGTTTGCCGTGTGGTTTTCCCCACAATAGCTGCATACTTTCGCATTTATGTTTGATTTGTCAGACAAACACTTAGAGGAATGGTGGAGGTCCCCACAGGCAACACAAACAATGCGTAGGATTTTGTGTGCCCGTATTCTTGGCAATTGAAGCATTGGAGAGGGCCTTTTCTTTTGTATGGTTCTTCAACGGTTATTCGTCTATGTAGTAAGTAAGGTGTGTTTCGCTCCTTTTTAGTTTTCTGCCATTCGGTTTAAGTTCTATTTGAAATAGTGGTTGAGGTACTTTGTCTCTGTTTTTATTGCTGAATACCGTTTTAACTTTAAATCCGGCGATTTCGAGAGAATCTTTGATTTCATAAGTACTTAAACCAAAGAAAATACAAGAATAGACAGTTAATTTGAATGTATTTGTGCGAGCTCTGCTACTGAGAGGAGTTTTTAAAATTGATGTATGTAGTGGTAAAAATACAGTGCACCCCCCTTAACTCTAACTTTCGTCATTCCTCAATTCACTTAACTTCTCAAAATAACTGAAAACATACAATTTCTTTGATAATTTCTCATTATCAATGAACACTCAAGATCCACAAGTCGAAATATTCCAGTTACGTTTAAGTAAAAAAATTAATTCGACAAAATAAAAAATTGTTTTCTACATTATTAAAGAAAGAAACACTACCTCTGTTTAATTAAAAGCATAAAGCCGTTAACTTAATTCTTTTAGGTGCATTTTGAAGATTTTTCTGAGATTATTGAAACTGTTGTTATTTGTGAGAATACTGTAGAAACGTTGAATTCTCTTTTGACCGTCAATTATTTAATTTTTGTCTCCTTCTGTTCCAAATTCTAATATTTTTACTGTCCCCTGTGCACTTTCATTCGTTCATGGCCATGCATATTTAGCCACGCTTGGGGTACTACTGGGGCAGTCGGACCCCATTTTAATATAAATGAATTTTTATTAATTATTTTAGTTATTAGTAGTATAATATTATGTCAAAAAACCAAATAATTATTATTCTACATCTTATGATTACTATGGTGCGTTTACAGTGAACAGAAGTGTAAATGGAAAGCAATTGGATCAGATTTTACATTAAGAATAGTTATAATTTATGAAAAGAACTTGTTAACATTTGAGTTTTCAATTCCAAATTAAATAATACAATTTTTTATATTATATTTTACAATAATACTTTTCTTTTTAGAAGTTTCGCAGTTCTTTCTAAAATACAAATGAAGTGACCCCCTAAAAGTTTAATTTAAACGTAGCCCTGATTTCTTCTGATTTTTTTCTCCGAATATTCGCTATTTTAGACAACATCCCAGCAGTGAAACCAACTAGTTAAAGTAATAGTAAAACTCAGATTATATGTAAAATTCATATATACATAATATAATAATGTGTACTCGACATTAAATCAGCAATTTAATTCATTGTGTCGCATTTCTACTTTTCTTTGCGAATACTTGCGGATATTTTAAAACACGCGTTAACTTGAAGATTTATCTCTAAATTGAGGAATTACAAAAAGTGCTTGAAATTATAAAAATAACTGTTTTTCTTCAAATTCCAATGTTTGTCTTTACTTAGGAGTTAGTCTCGCTGTTTTCTTTCCGTTTTTTTTTTTTTTTGGGGTTTAACTTTCGCTTTACTTGTATATACCTATCTATGCCAGTCTGTATAGTTGCAACATTTCTGGTCACATTACTTTTCCCACCACCTGCAGAGAGAGGCATTTTCTGATAAATTTGCCGTTGAGTAATTTATCAGAGCTGTAGCTGCAATGAGTATGCTCGTACATATTGCTTGGCTGTAAAAAAGGGGGTACCTTGCATTTTTACGCGTTGAGTATTTATGTTCTCTTGTAAGTTGGTTGGCTCACTCAGAAATTTTTGTGAGCGACCGCTATATTATGTGACAGTTCTGAACAGCGGCTCCGTTTCATCTGATCTTGCGGAGAAAGTGCATTGGAGGTAGAGCAGGCTCTTTGATTTGATATGCCTGTTGCTGCTTCTTCAAATGTTTGAGTATTCTTACGTTCGCGCTGTGGCGAGCGAAAAACATTAATTTTGGAGAACTTACCAGTTTATAAATTTATTGGTATTGACCGTTTTACTTTAGTGGCAATTTTATTTTAAATGTTTATAACTTTATGTATTTATTAATACACCAAAATAACTGCTGCACTTAATCACTGCTGAATAATGGAACGTCCTGTCGTTTTTAACACTTTTTATTTTGAAACTTATACAGCTTACAAGCAGAGCGATAATAATTCACACCGCACTTTACTAGAGTTGAAGAGTTTGACTAGAAAAGCTTTTTGATAAAAACGCTTTTGTCGTTTGCTAAGTGCCCCTGGACACTACATTCGGATACATAAATATTAAAGTCCCATCGAAATATTTCGCGAATGTCTCCGCAAACTGCAACCAGGTTCTCTCTAAAGGTGCCCACAGACACATCATGCACTGCAAACTGCAATAAGTGTGTATTAGTGAAGTTGAGAGAAATTGAGAGAGAATGAGAGTGTGTGAGTCACACGGACAATGCAGTATGAAATATCAAAACTTTAATATTTTTCGATGAACATACTGCAGCCGATAAACTCGTTCATTTTTTGCGTATTATTTTGCCGTTTTCTGTCAATTTGTTCATTTTTGTTTGACGTTTCCTTTTTTTATTTCATTACATCCTGTTTCACTTTTTGAAAAAAACGCGCGCATTCGTTGTTATTTTGTGATTTATTAAAAAAATGGAAAAAATTTATGAAAAAATGTACTCGTATACTGGAGTTGATTGAAGTGTACCAGAGTTTTCCTGCATTATGGGACATAATGAGTGCTGAATATGCCGATAGAGATGTAAAGGCGCAACAATATGAGAAACTTTTAGTAAAATATAAGGAGTTTGATGCCAACGCAAATGGAGATATCTTTAAAAAAAAAATCAACACTTTGAGAACAAACTACAGACGGGAGATGAAGAGATTGGAATCCCTCAATCGAAGTGGCGCCGGCTCAGAAGAAACTGAATCGAATTTATATTACTATAAAGCGTTAGACTTCCATAAAGCTTCGGAGACTCCAAGATCTTCAAGACCAACGATGAATTCGAGTGAAACAACAGTAAGTTTAATTCGTTAATTTTCATTTATTTCATTTATTTATAATGTTGTGTTGCCAAGACACCTGCCCTTCGTTCATAAAGTATTGGCGAAAGTTATCCCTGACAACTTTCGCATTTAATGCCGCATTACGTGACCGTGTGGGTTGTAGACTCGTCAAATTGACTCCCTGCCGCCAGGAGCCTTCGACAATCACTCCGTTTGTTGTGTCCTCATTGTCAACGGAACCCGTGGGTATATAATGAATGCCTGTTTTCCTCCGTAGAAAATTGTGGAGATAGCAGCATGTGAGGACAATGGTTTCCACTTTCTTTGGAGCTAAACCTGAATGGAAAGAATTTTAAATCCAATACAATGTAAATTTTTACATATACTCACGGATTTTACCTCTCAAAACGCCAAAGCGTGCCACGATAATGCCGAAGACGTTTTCGACTATTCGTCTTGACCTGCTCAGCCGATAGTTGAACACACGTTTCTCGAGCGTCAAACCAATGTGTGGATGCGGTTTCAAAAAATTCTCCGTCATCTGGAACGCATTACCCACGAAAACAAACGGCAGGCTCATGGTTGACAGTGGAGGCGGCGATTGTTGTGGGAGCTTCAGAGTGGCATCTCGGAATGTTTTCCCAAACGACGTATTGGCAAACACACCGCCATCAGAAACTCCCCCATTGGTCCCAACATCAGCAGCAATAATTTCGTAGTTCGCATTAACTACAGCCATAAGAATAATGCTGAAGAACTGCTTATAATTGTAGTAATACGAACCGCTTCCTGGGGGTTTCTGTATGGCGATGTGTTTCCCGTCGATTGCTCCTAAACAATTCGGAAAGTCCCACTTCTGGCCGAATTCCTCCGCAATCTCTATCAGTTTTCGGCATCTGAAACACAGTGAAACTTAATGAAATATTATTTTCTTTTTCTCCAGGACAAAAATGACACCCCATTGAAACAAACGAAGAATGACAGCACTTCGGAAGATGAATTCATTGCTCTAGCGAGAAAAGGATAATTGAAGCTAACAGACACTTTAGGTGAACTATGGGTATCCAAACTGAGGAAACTAGACGCGCAACAACAAATTTGGGCGGAAAAATTTATTAATAACATTTTTTAGAAGCCTAACTTGGCAATCTTCACCGCAATAGCGTCCAAATAGCGTCCCGCACACCGTCACTTCAGTCACAGCATTTCGAATCTCGTTGGAACCCATTAAGTACCAGTAGCAGTGACAGCGTGTCACAAAGAGAGATTCACCTGCAACTGAGACGAGGTCTGTACCATTTCCAAGCCCCGACAATGCTTCCAGCAGCGGAACTTTTTTCAACGTTCTAGTAGTATTTAATAATTTTGAATTAATTTAAGTTTACATTTTCATGAAAATTTCATATAATGAATTGTTATTTTTGAATTAATTTAAGTTTACATTTTCTTTAAAATTTCATATAATGAATTCTTATTTTTGAATTAATTTAAGTTCACGTTTTCTTTTAAATTTTATATAATGAATTTTTTAAATTAATATTTTTTAATTAATTTAAGTTTACATTTTTTTAAAATAATTTCACCTATGAAAATAATATAATCTTCCAGTGTTTTTATTATGGCTTCACAGGTTTCTATAATTATAACGCCAACGGATTGCGCAGAAATCGCGCTTTTGAACTTCAGGTCCTCAAAATCATTTCCTGTAGCCAAATTTTTATTTATTTTTTTTTTTTTGTATCTCCATTTATTTAACTACAATCTGTCCAGCTGGACATTCAGTACTCCTTATATTATATTTGGTTATAAACATGTGTATGAATTTTCACTAGCATTCAATACATTAGGTACATTAATTTAACAAAGTTAGATTCTATATATATTAATTTCATTCATTCCTTATTATTATTATTATTATTATTATTATAATTTTTATTTTTTTTTAATTCAATCTTATTTTTTAATTTTTATTTCTAATTTGATCCTAGGTGGTAAATCTGAATGGTAAGTCCGATGGTACATATTTTTTTAGTCTTCGCGCGTTGGTATCGTTGGTTATCAATTCTACCGCTAGGTTGTTAGGATGGACTCTAAAACGTTTGCGATATGAGTGGCTATATTTCATGATTTCATCATTTACTTTTGGAATGTTTAGATCGCGATGAATGATGTCGTTGCTGACATACCAAGGTGCATTAGCACACAGTCGTATGACTTTTGATTGGAATCGTTGTAGGATGTCCAGGTTTGACTTGGATGCTGATCCCCAAATTTGAATACCATAAGTCCATATGGGCTTCAGTATTACCTTATATATCAGGACTTTATTTCCAAGTGTTAGGGCTGACCTTCGTCCAAGTAGCCAGAACAAAGACCTAGGCGTTATTCCAAGTTGTTTCCGTTTGGAGAAGATGTGACAGCGCCACGTAAGCCGCCGATCCAGGTGCACCCCAAGGTATTTTGCATGGTCTGCTTGTGGCAATTGGGAGTTACTTAGTGTCACTGGAGGGCAAGAACCTGCACGTAGGGTAAAAGTCGTTTGCACTGATTTTATTGCATTTGCTTTTATTCGCCACTTGTCTAGCCATAAGTCAATTTGGTTCAGGTTCTCCTGCAAATGCTTCGAGGCTAACACGGGGTTTTTGTTGCAGGCCATTACAACAGTATCATCTGCAAAAGTTGCGGTATATGTGGTAACAGTCAGCGGCAGGTCAGCCGTGAATAGTGTGTAGAGCACAGGTCCCACAACGCTCCCTTGTGGAACACCAGCTTTGATTGGATAGAGGGAAGTTACGTCGCTGTTAACTTTGACCATGAAGAATCTGCTTTCTAAGTAGGACTTTAATGTGGCAAAGTAGTGATAGGGTAAATGCATTTTCAATTTGTACAGTAACCCTTGGTGCCACACCTTGTCGAATGCTTGGGTGATATCCAGGAATGCAGCTGAACAGAATTCCCTATTTTCTAGTGCATTCTGTGCAAATGCATATACTCGATTTATTTGTTCTATCGTAGCATGATGCTTTCGGAATCCAAATTGATGGGAAGGTATAAGTTGTTTTGACTCGATGATTGGGAGGAGTCGCTTCAAAAGAAGTTTCTCAAACATTTTGGAAAGTATCGGAAGCAAACTAATTGGTCTATATGAGGTGACCACTTCTGCCGGTTTCCCAGGTTTGGGAACAAGGATAATTTGAGCCACTTTCCATTGGCTTGGGAAGTGGTCACATCGGATAATCGCATTGAATAATTGGGCAATGAATTTATAGCCGCAATCTGGTAGCTCCTTTAGGATTCTGCTCGTAATAAGGTCATATCCCGGCGATTTTTTGTCTTTTAGCGTATTCTTGATAATTCCTCTAATTTCTTTTAGTTTAAAATGCTGGATCGGAATATCCATTTGGTATGGGGCATCAAGTAATTCAGCTATTTTTATGTCTTCTTGTGGATATTTGCTTGGAAACGGCGCAAATACTTCTAATAAATGAAGAGCAAATGACTGTGCTTTTTCCTTGTCAGATCTGGCCCATCCGCCATCTTTCGTTTTAATAGGTGGCACATGTGATGTTGGTTGATTTAGTTTTTTTGTAGCTTTCCATAGAGAATAACCTGAAGCCTGTGAAGGTGACAAGCTGCTGAGATAGCTTTGTATTTCTGAATTTTTTGTTGACCGTAGGGCGTTTTTGAGTTGCTTTGTAGCGCAATTGAACCGGTTTTTGTCATAAGGGCCTCTGGTCATTTGTCAAATTCGACGCAGTCTCCGCTTTTCTTTTAGTTGCTCCTTTACAACCTGGCTTACATCACGATAATTACTTATACAGCTGGGCTCCAATGTGGAAGTCCATGCAGCATGCTGAATGGCTGAGTTCAAAAGTTCTACTGCATCGTCTATATTTTTTTTATTTTTTAAAGGAATATTGGTGACTAGAGTCTCGATAATGCTTTGTCTAAACAGCTCCCAATTTGTGCTTTTGTTGCGCAGACAGATTGTTCTTGCTCTGATCTGAACCTCACAGCTAACTGTTAGAACTATCGGTGAGTGATCTGATGACAGGTCCAGGCACGATTCCATGGAAGTGTTTGTTTTTGGTACACCTTTGGATACAAAAAAGTCGATAACGTCTGGAAGCTTGTTTCTGTCCGTTGGCCAGTAGGTTGGCTCACCCGTTGATAGGTGGGACAGGCTGTTTTGTTGCATAGCTTTATATAGGTTACGGCCTCTAGGAGTTGTTATTCTAGACCCCCATTGTGGATGCTTAGCATTATAATCACCCCCAGCGATGAATCTTGATCCTAGGGAGTTATAAAATTCTTGGAACTGTTCGCAGTTAACTAGATGGTTGGGAGGGCAATATACCGCTGCAATTGTTATGGGGCCTTTATAATCATCAATTGTTATAACCGTTGATTGCAGGTATTTCTTTTTATAACATTCGTGCTCCACGTGTGCAATACTGTTGCGAATAATTACAGCAGTTCCCCCACGCGCAGTGCCAGCTGGGTGGATTGTGGAGTATAGGTAATATTGCGGAATTTTTGCGTAACTTTTTTCAGTGAAATGGGATTCAGATATCAACATAATGTCAATATTTTTGTCTGCTAAGAAAGCTGATATTTCATGGATATGACGACTGAGCCCATTGGCATTCCAGACTGCGATTTTTAATAATTTATTCATTTCGACATATTTGCTACGACTGTGGTTAGTAGATTAAGTAGTGTACTCACTTGACCCATCAATGCTTTAAGCATGGTTTTTAGCTCGGTCATATCCTCATTCAGTTGAGTATTTGGATTGTTGAGCGGAGTGGTTAGGTTCGTATTGGTTTCTACCGGAGTATTGTTTCGTACTACATTTGCATACGACGTTGTTGTTCGTGGAGCGGATCTTTGAGGCGCTTCCTGGTTAATGTTCCTCGCTTCTCTGTTTCTGAGTGCTGGGAACGACTTTTTTGCAGCTCCTTATAGACAGTGCAACCTTTATAATTAGCGGGATGATTGCCAGCGCAGAGCACACATCGAACGTCTTGTGCGACGAGTTTGCGGGAACATTCGGAAGTAAGGTGGTTTCCTGTACATTTAACGCATCGTGGGCTACGGTTGCAGTATCGCTTGGTGTGTCCGTAACGTTGGCATCGGACACATTGAGGAATCTCACGTTTCTTCCGAGGTGGCTCAATTTTAATTCGTGTGTTTAAAAGTGTATTACATTCGTATATGCCTTTGTTATTGCTGCATTGCTTCAGACTGATGTAAAACATAGGAAGCGGTTTTTTTGTAGTTCTTTGCCTAATATTACAAACATTAACAACTGTATAACCCAACTCCTCAATTGCTTCTCTTATTTCGTCGATTGGGGTTGAACAGTGCATACCCCTTAGTACTACGTTAAAGTCTCTTTCCTGCTTCAATTTAAAAATATGAAACTCAGTGTTCTTTTCGGTTAGAGCCTTTGTAATGGCTGAGTATTTTTCAGACGACTTTGGTTGTATTTTGACAACGTCTCCATTTATAACTCTGAGTTCATATTCTTTCTTAGCAATTACTTCAAGTAATTCTTTTAGGGAAATTATATTACTCACGCCTGAAACAAAAATAGGTGGAGGTTTTGGTTCTCTCCGGACGTCAGTTGTTGCATCTTGACGTGCCTCTTCTTGGTCTAGTGCAGCGAATCTATTTGAGCTGTTTAAAGAAGGTGTTCCGAGCCAGTAATTATCCAATTTGGATTGTTTTGGAGTGGGACGCGATTTGCGCCTGGGCTAGATCTATTCCTCTTCGAGTTTGCTTTCTGCCATATTCCAGATGCCTCCACTCCATATTGTGGGAGTTTAAGGCTCGTTGAAGCCACCATACCAGTGATGTTTTCACCTCGATAACCTTCGCTTCTATTTTTTCCTGGTTCTACGGTACTGCACTGATCACAATCAGTATTTTTGGCGATGGTTTCCGCTTGTGGGTTAACATTTTTGGAATCCCTTTGGGGGAGCGGATAACACTCATACTACTAAGTGTAGGGGGGGCTTAAGCAAAAAAAACTTAGTGCATACACAAACCAACTATACTGAGATTTACAAAGTAATAGATTGAACTGTTTATATCAATGAGACAGCTGCTGTGAAGCATATGCTGTTATTTTTTTATTTTTATTTTATTTATTTGCAGGTCTCTCTTTTGAGTTAATTAAGGTAATATGTATATAAATAAAAACCTTTAACCGTTAATAAAATTTCACTTTTAGCGCCTGAGGAAGACCGTAGCCAAATAGAGCAATGTTAACAACAGGCGCTCATTGACAGTGATGGCTGTTCTCATTTGATTGTCATTTTTTATTATTAAGGGCGTCACCTTAGCCAATAGCTCATCGTAACATTCGCTACTCATCCTCATATAATTCCGAAAATCGGTGGGTGACGATTCCCGGAGCTCTTTCACCAAATTTTCTGATATGAATTTTTCGCGTTTTTTTAACCACTCCTTCATCCATAAACGCCTTCGATTGTTCTTGGGCTTTGTTTTTCTTTTCAATGCTAATCCCAAAGCGACAATTAATTTTCTTGTTCGCGCACGCATGATGTTCACACTAGCACGATGCAGTACAGAATGATGCATGACGAATGTGTACGCAGCTCGTCAGTATCACACGTACACGAGTGTTCATCGGCAGTTTTTTTTTTTTTTTATCGAGGTGGGAAAGCTTTAAGCCAATTAGTCAGTGTGGGACATCAACCCACTAAAACCTCCTCACTGTCGTGGCGGGCAACCCTCCCGGGACCGCATAATGTGATTACGTCGGGAGGCCGTCATGAGCATTATTGCTCAATCGTCTGTAATTGTCAGTCTAAAACCAGTCCGCTGCTGGTTGTCGCTCCGTGGCGAAATTTCTGCTACATTTGCTACATGCTGTTGACGCAGTAGCCGCTGTCGTTCCCGCTCCTCCTTGTGTAGCGCCACCATTACTTGTTCAGCGAAGGTCGATATCGCGTTCCATTTAGCGGGTGACTCCAGCATTGCAGCCACTATATTTACTGTGGTCGGTGGTCTGCCCAAGGCAGATCCCAGCTCCTCTCTCCAGGTCCTGAAGCGTGAGCAGTAAAGCATCACGTGCCTAGCGCTCTCGAATTCGCCCGTGCATTTTGGACAGTAGGGGTCTTCTGTTATTTTGAAGCGGTAGAAATATGCATTGAAGCATCTATGACCGCTGAGCAACTGCGTCATGTAGTAGTTTAGACTACCATGCTTCCTGTTCACCCATTGGGACACCCTGGGAATGAGCTGGACTGTCCATCGTCCCTTCTCGGACTGCTCCCATCTTTCTTGCCACTCTTCGGTGCATCGCCGTCGCTCCTCTAGCCTTCGTTCGGCTGTAGGCCTTACGCCCTGTCGCTGCAGTCGCTGCAGCTCCAACGCTCGTAAGTCCAGAGCATTTTTGCAGCAAGGACGGAAATTGCGTCGTCGGAGACCGTTCGGTAGGCGCAGGTGAGTCTAAGCGCACTTAATCGTTGCGTTGCGCAAGCCTCTCTGAGATGCGTAATTTTTGCTCCTGCCCAGATGGGTGCTGCATAGGGTATCACGGAATCCGTATCCGTCAGAAGTTGTCTTCTTCCCTCACGTGGGCCTCCAATGTTTGGCAGAATCCGCGTAAGGACGCCTTGAATTTTAGAGCCTTTTTTGCTGACCGCTACCAGATGCTCCTTAAATGACAGCCTTGCGTCAATGTTAACTCCAAGATATTTAATGCTTGGTTGCGACATAATACGGTGATTACCGATGTCCACCACCATCTCCTCTCGCATTTTCCGCGTGCTTATCAGTACAATCTCAGTTTTTTGAGCAGCAAGTTCCAGGTGCGCTGATTAGAGCCACCTACGCACCCTTACGATCGCATCATTACACACCACCTGCAAATGCTCAATATGTTTGGCCACCACTACCAATGCAATATCATCAGCATAACCAATAATATTAACGTTTTCCGGCATATTCAGCTCCAGGATGCCGTTGTAAATAGCGTTCCACAGCATGGGCCCTAGTACCGATCCTTGAGGAACCCCGCCGGTTATTTGGTATACATTTACGCCCACCTCTGTCTCGTACAGTAGCACCCTGTTGCCGAGGTAGCTACCTATTATGCGCCGCAAGTATGTTGGTACCACTGCCATCTAGTGCCACTCGTCGCATCTTGAGCAATGTCTACTACCGCTCTGATCGCGTCGACTGTAGACCTCCCTTTCCGAAAACAGAATTGTCGGTCGGAGAGCCCTCCTGGACTCTCGAATGTCTCCTGCAGTCTTTCACAAACGATACGCTCTAGGATCTTTCCCACTGTATCCAGCATACACAGTGGACGATAGGAGGATGCCTGATCCGGTGGCTTTCCGGGTTTTAGCAACAGCACCAGCCTCTACCGTTTCCACGCGTCGGGAAAAATGCCTTCGCTCAGACAGGCGTCATACAGCATTGCGAACAGTTCTGGTCTCGCTCTTACCGCTGCCTTGAATGCCACATTTGAGACTCCATCCAAACCAGAAGACTTGTTGTCGTCGACCCGTGATATACTCGACAATACCTCATCGACAGTGACAATAGGTCCCCTCTGTACGTCTGGCGTCACGACGGCTCTCGTTTCGCTCTGTGGAGCGAAGAGCGCTACCACTATACGCTGCATCAGCTCTGGGCATGTAGGCTGAGGCACTCTGGGTCCCTTAACTTTGCGCATGACCGTTTTGTATGCTAGACCCCACGGGTCTTGGTCCGCACTCTCCTGCAACTCTCTGAAGCACTTGTTTTTGCTCTCTGTTATAGCTGCTTTCAGAGTTCTTCTGCGTACCTTGTATACTGCTTGATGTTCCTCGAAATTCGGTGTCGATCGAGATCTTTGCGCCTTACGTCGTGCTTGATGGCAGCTCTTCCGAATCGCAGCAATTTCATCGGTCCACCAGTAAACGGGAGTCCTTGATGTATTGTTGGACCTTCGCGGCATCGCTGCATCACATGCTTCCTTAATGTACTTAGCGATTTCCACAGCCATGGTGCTTGCAGTTTCGCCTTCAATAGACGCTGACTTCCAGATGACGTCAAACGACTCCGCGTCAAACGACCCCCTTTCGCCAGCCAATTTTTTAAAACACAGTAAAACACACTAAAAGCGATACTTATCTGCGTTTGGGCATTGGCAACACTTGGGCGTTGGCAACACTTTTTATTTTTTAATTTTTTGGAGTCTCTCTCTCTCTCTTTCTGCTCTTCTGCTTTAGTGCACCACACACACACACACAAAGTGCACAATTTCCAGCGCTCTCTCAATTTTCGGATAAGCCGATTGAGAGGCGGGAAATTGTTAAAACTGCCTAACGACGCGAAGGCAAATTTAATAAGTTTAAATAAATAAACTTATATTTGCCTAGGCACAAAACTCGCCATATCCGCAGTGTTCCACCTGCCTAAAGCTTCGCCGTTCAGGGGTCTGGTAATTTGAGACCAACCCACTGCTCAGCTGGGCACTATGCAGGCAGAGATCGCTGCCGTTTTCGCTCTGCTGTGCGGATAAACCGACGCAGAACCAAAACTGCCGCAAATCACTGGCAGAAACAAAAAATTTATATGCCTTATTTTTCCCGATCGCGTCCACAATTCACACTTGTCACTTTCACCGGACCGGGGTATGCTCTTTAGCTACCCTTTCCACGATTTCCACACGGATCTACCGTCTACAATTAGTAGATTTTCAAAAAAAATTTCGCACAGAAAAATTTGTTCAACCACTTCGATTCGACTCGCTCTCCTCGGCAGTTTGCAGTGCATGATGTGTCTGTGGGCTCCTTAAAACGATACAAAATAGACGTAAGCGCAATCAGCTGATCCGGTCCATTTGAAATCATGGACTTTAATGAGAGGTGGTCAACTTGTGCAGTTGCATCCCAAACAATACGAAGTTATCCAGGTTTATTCATATTAGAAACAGTAATACCATACCTTTTTGTAAGTACTATTCAGCTCACAATCCGATAACTTTCGGATATAGCCTTTCGCAAGGTAACCATCCATTTGCATTCGCCAAAGCCGGATTTTTTAACAATTTTCTCCTAAAACATTCGTAGCGTTGCATTGCCATTGGTAAACTGTTTGGCAACTTAACTTCATCATATTTCCATAGTAAAGATATTTCAAATCGATCATTAATTCGAATTGTGTTAGTTTCCAGGCTAGCGTTTGTTCAGCATGCGTGTTACGATGAACTCTTTCGTACGTCTGACATTTATCGATTCGGTTTTCTATGAAATAAGAGGGTGTCAGTGTTTCGTCGCTGACTGTTTCTGCTAGCTTAAATAACCATGTGCTGAAAGTTTCTAAATTCACGGCTGTAAGTGACCGCTTATAAACTGCACAATTTAATGGTAACTTATGAACAAGCTCTTGGATCAGAACTGGATTGCAAATCAAATTTCCGTCAAGTTTAGCTGCTTTCATTGAAGCGCACATGTTTTGAACGGCAAGTGATATATGATTATTTTCTGTTTATCTGCTTGTGAAACAGTGTCATTTTGAGCATTAAAGAACGAATAATTATTTCTAGGCGCCCATAGATCATGCGCAGTGTTGAAATGATACATGGAAAAAGCAACAGAAGCCTGCTGCGGACCAACTCCAGCGCCTTACCTTTCAGACATTTCTGTAGGCGAATGAGGTTTTCCTCATTGGTAATCCCGCATAGTTGAGTGCTTCCTTCTAAGTTACTGTTGAACAGTGGTCAGTTCTCGGGATTGCCGCTAAATATGGACAAGTCCTTTGACGATGAAGGAAGTGTTGCAAATTGGTGGCTACTTAGTGCCACATATTCTTGTGCAGGTGTCTGCATCGAAAGGCTATCTGCTTGTTGAGAGGTACAGGAGAGGTTTACCATGCCTCTAGCATTTAGTTGCTCTGACCGTACTTTGGCCTCTGTAGAGAATTGCTGTTCATCTGTAATTGAATGACTTCTTCGTCACTAGCTCTTTCGTCCATGAGTAGGTGAAGCTTCCTTCGTAAGTACTCAGCATCTCGCTTTTCATGCATAACCTCCTTCGTCGAGCAAACGTAACTTAATGGATTTGTGTTTAGATAAAGTCGTAGATTTCCCTCACATAATTGAATTTGTTGGCGATTTATTGCCGGCATTCGTTATTTGTGTCGTGCATTCTGTACATGACCAGTCTCGGATTTCGACGTCAGATGTAGTCCCGGTGCATACAAAATGAAACTATTCATCTTATTTGTCGCATTGCACCCATATCATCATTGTCTGGCTCCATGCTTAGTTGGCAGCTTCACTTTTCTCCTTTTGTGCGCGGATTTCGTTTTTTTTTTTTTTTTTTTTTTTTAATATCCAAATATTTTATTGCAATCTGTTACATTCAATCACATTCAGCAATATTTAATAACTTAAGACTAATTTTTGTATTTACTGTCTTTTATGGACTACACCCAGTGGTGCAGCCATTGCCTATTAGCACAGGAGATCTGTTGTGGATTTTCTCTTCAGTCGGATGAAAGTGAAGGGGTTGGAAGTGAGTTCCGATATCAGTGGATTTGGGTGGACTAGGAGTCTCAGATTGTGCGAAGTAGAGAGCTTTTTTATTTCTTGAGCGACTGTAGGAACTTTGAGGTCACGATGGATTTGGTTGTTTGTGACATAATAGGGCGCGTTTACAATCATTCTTAGGGTCTTTGATTCGAATCTTTGAAGTATTTCAACATTGGAAGTTGCCGCAGTGCCCCACAGCTGAATACCAAAACTGGTGAATGTCCAAACTGGTTTTAAAATTGCTGAGTACAAGAGCAATTTGCTATCGATTGAGACTTTGGAGTTTCGATTCAAGAGCCAGTGTAGATTTCTGAGCTTTATACCGAGTGATTTTCGTTTTGTAAATATATGTGTTTTCCAAGTTAATCTTCTGTCGAGGTGCATCCCAAGGTATCTAGCCTCATTACATTGGGGTATATTTATGCCGTTGAGTTTAACGGGTGGGCAGGTGTTTCGTTTGAGAGTGAATGTAACCTGGACTGATTTTGTTTCGTTCAACTTGATTTTCCATTTTTTTAGCCAGTCAGTAATTTTGTTTAGCCCACTCTGGATTTTAGAGGAAGCTAAGTGTGGGAGAGTGTCAACAGCTAAGACAGCAGCAGTGTCATCTGCAAAGGTACCTATGGTGACTCCTTCAGCTGATGGTAAGTCGTACGTGTGAAGTAGATAAAGTATTGGGCCCATGACACTTCCTTGGGGTACGCCTGCTGAGCTTTCATGGAGCTCAGATTGTTCCTCACCTTGCTTTACGAAAAAATATCTATTTGTAAGATAGGACTTGATTAACACATAGTAGTTAATGGGGAGTGTAGTTTTTATTTTGTAAAGCAAGCCATCGTGCCAAACGCGATCAAATGCTTGCGAGATGTCAACAAACGCTGCTGTACAATATTGTTTATGTTCGAATGCATTGTGTATATACTCAACAATCCTATGAACCTGTTCAATTGTGCTGTGTTTTTTCCTGAATCCAAATTGATGATTTGGAATTAGCTTTCGCTCTTCTATAATTGGGAGTAGTCTTTTCAGGAAAAGGGTTTCCATGAGTTTAGAAGCAATCGGTAACAAGCTAATTGGGCGATACGATTCAACTTTATCAGCGCTTTTTCCGGGTTTGAGAATCATTTTTAATTGTGACACTTTCCATTGGGGAGGTATAAAGCCAGATGTTAGTACCGCGTTAAATAAGTAGGTAAGATATGTCACTCCTTCTTCTGGAAGTTGTTTTACTATTTTCCCAGTGATAAGGTCGTACCCAGGGGCTTTTTTAATATTTAGCTTATCAATAGCTGCTTTCACTTCAGATTTGGAAAATTTACGTATGGGTAGGATTTCGTGGCTGAAGTGCCTTTGCACCCGCTTGTCCTTCTTCTGACATTATGGCAGCTGTCGAAGTTTTGGTTAAATTAAAAAACAATTTTAAAGAATTGTTACGATCGAAGTTGTAATTCAAACGAGTTCAGATTTTTAAGTACTTGATTAGTGATAGTACTTTAAAATTCTTTTTTAGTCTTAAGTTTTTAGCATCAATCTATAATGCATTGAGCTTCAAACGGAAAAGAAATACTTTAGTTATAAAACAATTGCATCGTGTCCTTTTTTTATATTATTCAGCTCGCTGCATTGCAACTGTCAAATTAGTTGAGATGAGCGTTACCAACAGGTAGAGTAAAACTTTGGGTTTTGATAAGGGCCCTTAATAATTAGTAACCCTGGGCCCTATCTTAAGGTGCGGTTTTTGTTTTGTTACGCTACGTTTGTTCCGTCAAGATCAAACGGGCCTTCCGAAGAGAACAGCTGCTTTCAAACTGTATGTAAATCAATGTGAGCGATTAGTCTCTTTCGCACAAAACGTACATTTACGAATAACGACAAAAATTTCTGCAGGTTGCAGAATTTTCTGTCGGCGTCCGTAAATGAACCGATACACAATGAGCAGCCGAGTAGAGAACAGCGAACGCGAATTAATGACGTTCCTTCTATATTACTAAAATATATTATACATGTTAAAATCGCAGCCACCTTTTTTTTCATTTTTAAATTGTAAAAGAAATTTCGAGCAGGCGCTAAATATTTGATTTGACAGCCGTTCTTCTTCTTTTTCTTTACGTCAAAACTAATCGATACACAGGAATTTTTTGTAACGACTCGTTTATTTGGTTTTGTTGCGTTTATTTCGTCAAGACTAACCGGACCTTAAAGATTAACAATTTTTTCTTATTTTTACCACAAATATTCGCAATAGACTTGTTTATAAAAACCCCCAAAACTGCCAATAACTACACGAAGAAGCTATTTTCTGATAAATCTTGTGCATGAAACGAATTACTTATATTTGTGAATTTTTTATTTTTTAGCACATCAATTTTAATAAAATAGTGATGTATAGTAAATGTTTACGCCCCAAACGAAGGTTGAAGAAGAAGTTACAAGATTTTGTTTTATTTATATATTGAAGTGATTGCCTACGCCCCAAGCGAATTGAAGGTTGGTAAAGAAGTGATCGCAAATTCAGAAAACTAGCCGCTCGTGGCTCGTGGTACCACGAGGCGGCTGAATATCTCAGTAAAAGATGTCCGCCATCCGGTGCTGAATCCGCCGTACACCGCGATTCAGCAAAGCACAGCTGTGCTTTACTTATCGCAGGTCATGGCAGCTGCAGCACCGGGCGGCAGCGCATATTAGAAGGTTCATGACGTGAACATGCCGCCCCCCTTGCAGTACTGCAAGGGAGACCCCATGCCGGAACCGCTCCCTCTCCCCCTTGGCCGTGGAGGGTGATGTGGTGTCCCCGTCCGCATCTGGCACACCTCGGCTCCCGGCACGAGGACGCCATGTGCTTGATCCCGAGGCACCGGAAACACAACGTCCGCCGGATCACATGGTCCCTTCGTCCTTGAGCCGAGAGCGCCAGAAATTGGGTGCAGCCCGCGGGGACGTGGTTCGTACTGCCACACATTTTGCAGCGCGTTGATACTGTAGGGTGATGTTGCTGAGCTGGCTTTCCCACAGTGTCCTGATGTTGAGCGGCACGTCGTGACCCCCCGGTGGAAGGGCCCATGGCAGGGACAGGTTTCACCTCTGCCGACGGTCCAGTGGCGGGCGCTGGTTTCGCCCCTTTCGGTACCGGCAGGACCCAGAGTGGCGGTGGGGAACGTGGCCGAATTCGTGGACCCCGAGGCCGACGTGCCGGTGGTGCCGGAGTATCAGGGCGATCTTCTGCCGCGATCACTCCGGCCAACCAATTCCACAACTCGTGGAACTCAGGTGGCGGTGGTTCCCACACATCGGGCGGTGGGGACACGAGCAGCTGCCGCAGTCCGATGTTGGAAGACGGCGGGTGCTCAATATGTTGGCCTCGGCCTAGTCCCGGTTGTGGTTGCTGCATACTAGATGGGAGAGACAAAAAAGAACGGCATTAGTACGGGTACAACGATCTACAGAATGGCATAAGGGAAATATATAAAAGGTTTACGCTTCCCCTCGCGAGGGATGGGGCTCCTGCAATGGGAGTATCACCATCTTAGTAAGAGGTCTGGTGAGTACGCCTCTTGCTGTCCGCACATCTGCGACACGCACTTTCCCATCGGGTCCTGAATGCGTGTGGGTAATGCCTCCCAGGCTCCAGTCCTGCGGCGCTAAGTTGTCCTCCCGTATAATGACGAGGTCTCCGGTCTTAAGGTTTACTTGCACGGTTCGCCACTTGCTGCGTCGCTGCCATTCCAGGAGATACTCCGTTTTCCAGCGCGTACTGAATTGCTGAGCGAGTGCACGCAATTTTTGCCAACAGTTCATAATTGAAAGGTATGGAACCGCCTCCTCAGGTTCTGTGGGCGACAACAGAGGTCCACCCACCAGGAAATGGCCCGGGGTTAGCGCCTGTAAATCCGTGGGATCTTCTGAGAGAGCGCTGATGGGCCGAGAGTTGAGACACGCCGCAATGCGAGCTAAAAGAGTCAAGAATTCTTCGAGAGTAAATTTTAGTTGCCCTGCCATGCGATTAAAGTGGTGCTTGAAACTTTTAACCGCCGCTTCCCAAAGACCTCCCATATGTGGCGCGTGTGGTGGAATGAACTCCTACTCAACCCGATTGTGGAGCTGCCCTGTTATGGTTTTCTCCCGCATTTCCCGGAGCACCCGCTGGAATTCAAGCTTTAATGCTTTCTCCGCCCCCACAAAGTTCCTGCCGTTATCCGAGTAGATTTTTAATGGGGACCACCTACGTGAAACAAACCGAGCGAACGCCGCTAAAAACGCCGGAGTACTGAGGTCAGATGTCGCCTCGAGGTGTGCTGCTTTCGTAGCAAAGTACACGAAGATACAGACATACCCCTTGGTCACCAGGCACGCTCGCCCCTGATAGCTTTTGATATCAAATGGCCCTGCAAATTCTACTCCCGTATAGGTAAATAGCCTGGTACATGTTGTTCGCTCTATGGGGAGAGCCGCCATAATTTGTCTCCTTTGACTCTTCTTGAACAGCACGCACGTCTTACACTGCAGGATCGTGCTTTTTATGAGCGTCTTCGCTCTCGGGATCCAATATTGGGTTCGGATTAAACGCAACATTAATTGATTCCCCCGTGGAGGGACACCTCATGGATGAATTTCACCACCAGGCGGGTGAAGTGACTATAGTAGGGTAGGATGATGGGGTGCCGCTTGGAGAATGGCAACTGGGTAATCAAAGCGAGCCTTCCGTTGACGCGCAGGGTCCCGTCCGAATGGATGGAGGGGTTCAAACTAAGGATAGGACTAGAATTGGGCAGCGGTTTTCGCTTAGTTAATTCTCGATACTAATTTGGGTAGTACATTTTTTGAGCCAACACTATGAGGCGAGTTGTCGTTTCATCAATTTCCCCCCGCATTATTGGGACCCCTCCGTCTGGGGTCACTGCTCGGCCTTTTGGACGACAGTAGCACATGAACCGGCGAACGAAACCTATCACACGCAAAGCTCTAGGTAAGGAGGAGAACCGCAGAATTGGGTCGTCCTTAGAAGACACATATACCATGTGACACTTAGCAGGGCGTTGCTCTTCCTCAGTCGCGATCAGGGTTTCTTCTAGCAATGGTGGCCAGTGCTCCCTGTCAAGCTGGAGCCATGCTGGTCCTTCCCACCAAAGCGTGTTGTTGAGTAGTCCGTCATACTCCTCTACTTGTCAACTCCGCTAGATTATCTTCAGAGCGGACATGACGAAAGCGATTCACCCCTACCTTATTGGTAATAGTGGTGACTCTATTCGCCACAAATGTCTTCCACAAGTGGGGCTGTTTCCTCAACCATGCTAACACAATCGTGGAGTCAGTCCAACACATCAAGTTTTCGTCCGAGATGTTCAAAAGTGGCTTGAGGGGAGCTATAATTTCCGCCAGCAATGTCGCCCCGCATAATTCTAACCGAGGAAGCGAGACCGTTTTCAAAGGAGCTACCCTCCATTTGGCCACCAGCAGATGTGAGTAGATGGAATCTTGTCCTTTACACCGAACGTAGAGGGCTGCCGCGTATGCCAGCTGTGATGCGTCGCAGAACGCGTGAAATTCGATATCGCTATAAGGAGCAGATCGTACCCAGCGAGGTACGCGTATTTGGGAGATTTCTTGATATTGCGATAAAAAGTTAGTCCACCTAGTTAAGGTGGCGGGAGTAAGTGGATCATCCCAATTTATTTCATAAAACCAGATTTGCTGCATCAAGATTTTTGCGGTGATGACGATTGGCGCAAACCACCCCGCTGGGTCGAACAGTTTGGCGATTAACGACAGCACTCTGCGCTTGGTGTATGTCGCCTCAAGTGGCAATTCCGCCACATGAAAATAAAACCAGTCTCCCCGCGCATTCCATCTAATGCCTAATGTGCTGGTGGCACTAGTCTCTTCTAGTTTGAGACTAGTTTGAGACTGTCCCAAAATCGCCTCAGAATGCTATCAAGTGACGCGGACTCGAACATCTGGACACGTGTTGTGAATGCGGAGACTCGCTCAGCTGGCAGAGGTCCAGTAAGGATCCAGCCAAAAACTGTGTCCTGCGCAAGTAATGACCCAACGATATTCCGATGCAACCCACCCAGCAAAATTTGAGGATATAGTTCCCCCTTACAACAAATCGATTTGGGTTGAGTGTGACGTGCCTGCGTCTGCCAAATTCAAACCATTGAGTTTGTTTTAGTCTCCTTTGCTCAACACAAGCGGGGCCAATTCCCCGGTCAAGGTGGGCAACACCAAAGCCGCCACCCGTAGGCGGACAGAGGCATCGTACCGGGACCCGATAGTGAGATGACACGCTTTGGTGACGGTGCCAGCAAGTGTGTTGCTGACCCCCGCCTCCTGAGCGTGTACTGTGTGTGCCGGAAGCCTAAGGCGCTTGTGGAGGCGGTCTGAAATGAAGGCCCCCTCGGAACCGGAGTCTATCAGCGCCTGGGCCCTATACCAAACTCCCTGGTGTTCAATATTTATTAACGCCGTACCCAAGAGAAACCCGGTTGGAGAGGCAACCACACGGATGACTTGGACTCGGCCCCGCCTTATCTGCCGGCTGCGAAGTCTGCGAAGTGTGGTATGAAGACTTGGGTACGGCTTGAGTTGCGGCTTGAGGATGCAGATGGCCGGCGTGGCGTTGAGCCGGTAGGACGACTCTGCCTGGAGTCCGAGTGCAACAGCGTATGGTGGCGCTCTTGACTGGTGAAACAAGAAAAGGAGCTGGGGCAGTTATCCCCCTTGTGAGATGGCGACAGACAATTCACACATTACCCGTGCCACCAAACCCCACCGTGCTGAAACAGTGGCAGCCTGGAACGCAGGACAATTTCGAATTGGTGGTTTGTTTACAAATTTTGCACCCCTGTGGGGTGACTTTCGCTTGGTGGGTCTGCACCCGAGCTGATCGAAACGGGTTTGGCTGAATCCTTGTGTTGGATTGCTGACTGTTCGCTGGTCGGGTCCCCGCTATCGCCTCAAGTGTCCGGAATCACTGCGACAGAAATGAATCCATTGCCTTCCACTCGGGCACTACCGAGCTCCCCCCCACAGTTTATTCCCATAAAGCCAGTGTGACTTCCGGCAGACATCGTGCACACAGGTAGACTAACATGGGGTTCCATGCCGCCATATCTACCCCGTAAGCAGTCAACGCTGCGATACAGTTGCTGATGTCGCGCTGGGGGCGTTTCATTTCGCCACCATCTTCGCGGTATGTTCCATAGTGCGGTAAACATATCCCGAAACGCGGGCCACTGAGCGTAGTCCCCTCAAACAGAAGAATGTCGCAAGGGGGTACGTGGATACCAGGAAGCGCAGGAGTCATCGCCTCAACACGCTCGGGGCCTTGCAGTCCCGCGATTACGACCCGCCCCTTCCTGAAGACGTCGAAACTCGCCTCAATGCGCTGGGCCACCGCATGCAGAAGTTGGTCCGGCTCCTTGGCTTCGCGCGCTTCCACTTGAGCTTTCGCTACTTTAAGAGCGGCCCACCTCTCACTTAACTCCTCCTCATCGACCTGGAGCGACGCTAACGAGTGACAGTCTCTCAGTCGACGTTCAAAGCGATCGACAAACATCGTCAACTCGTCAGCGGCTGCTATCAACGGGGCCAACATCCTTCCTGCTTTGCCTGACCCTGATCGAAGCTCAATGGCGGATCTGTTACGCCACAAAGGGATCTAATCGCTAAACGAATGCAACAAACCAAACTCAAACGCCCCTAAATACCGATGGCGCACACCTCAAATACAAATTGCCTACGCCCCAAGCGAAAGGCAATCGACTGCAGGCTCAACCGCTCACAAAAACACGCCTCTAAAGGCAAGGGCCCCAACAAATACAAATTCAAACGCCCCACTGAACCGGCCCTGTACGGCAGTAAGTCAGCTGATCGCACTGACCTACTCTCGTAATTCGTACTCCGCAGCGCCAGCGCCGCCACCGAAACCGTAACGAACAAATTCCCAATAAACGCACCAACAAATATGAACTAAAAAACGGCGCACGCTGCAGCAGCGAAACCGTTTACTCTGTCGTGTGCACAGCGTACCGCAAGACAGAGCAACTTAAAGCGGAATGCGCAGAATGACTGAAGATGTGTGTAATGTCTCCACTCTAAAATATGTGCAGCTGTGCGTGACTAAATATTCGTTTTTTTTTTTGTTTTTGTTTACACCACAGTGGCCGACAATTATCTGCACGTACATACACACACCAATTGCATATATTTACGAGCTGGAGTAAATACACATAAATTATAGATTTAGATATATAAATTATAGAAGTAGATATATGTATATAACTTATATAAATATATAAAAATATTAATTTACACTCACCTGGATCCAATCCTGGGTTGAAGGACCATATGTTTACGCCCCAAACGAAGGTTGAAGAAGAAGTTACAAGATTTTATTTTATATAAATTCTAATATTATTTATCAAACAAGAGTTCTTGAGTATTTTAGAACAATTTTTATTTTATTTATATATTGAAGTGATTGCCTACGCCCCAAGCGAATTCCGTGGACTATTGCCGGTTGAAAGTTGGTAAAGAAGTGATCGCAAATTCAGAAAACTAGCCGCTCGTGGCTCGTGGTACCACGAGGCGGCTGAATATCTCAGCAAAAGATGTCCGCCATCCGGTGCTGAATCCGCCATACCCCCCGATTCAGCAAAGCACAGCTGTGCTTTACTTATCGCAGGTCATGGCAGCTCCAGCACCGGGCGGCGGCGCATATTAGAAGGTTCATGAACAGTAAATAAAATTTTAATTGAACCGAAATATATAAGCTATATATCAAATCTCTTATTGAGTTTTTACCTATAGTCATAGTGGAATTACAGTGGAGTGCTAAACATGACAATCTTTTCTTTTATATATATAAAAATAAGTTGTCCTATGTTCGTGATATTATAACTCGAGAACCACTCAACCGATTTTCAAACGAGTACATGCGTTGGAAAGGTCTACTTTCACTGATGGTTTATAAACAAAATCATCGAAAAATTTCTACGAATATGCATTATACGCACACTTTTATGATGGTGTGTTTTCCCCATATAAAATGTATTTTTTTTTCTTATGAGAATTACATTTTGTCGGTATAAGGCTCTGCTTGCTCGCGTCATTTGACTTATTTAATTTCTGTGTGTTTGTTGATTGTCATTTAAGTTTACAGTGTGAGCATTGACATATTTTATTTATTGATTTGTAATCTTTCAGTTAAAATTAAAATCTTTTGCATAAAAAAAAAATTTAAAAAATTAATCAACAACGACGAAGCCGTTCACAAATTGGCCGACGAACACGCCACTGCAGTCAAATACGTTTAAATAGATCTAATCAAAATGAACAAGAGCGATTAGAAAGTAATGAATTAGCAAGGCAACGAATGGCACGATCAAGATCAAATCAAAATCAAGAACAAAGAGAAGAACGTATTGAAAGTGTGAGAGTTAGAAACAGAAGAGATCGTGAACGTAACACTGAACGTGACAATCAAAATAGGCAACAACGGAGACGTAGCCATTCAATTGGAAATTTGGATCGTGCGGGTTTTAATTATGATCATAACATTGATTACGCTTCGCATCCATCTATTCAAATTGGCAAAATGGATAAAGTTTGTAATAAATGCAATGCATTTAAATTTAAAAATGAAGCCGATGGAATGTGTTGTGCTGGCGGAAAAGTTAAATTAACACTATTAAGTCCACCACCTGAGCCATTATTCTCTTTGGTTGGTGGCAGAACAAATCAGTCAAAACATTTCTTGAAATTCATTCAGCCGTACAATTGTTGCTTTCAAATGACATCATTTGGAGCACAACACATTGTTCATGATAGATTTATGCCAACTTTTAAGGTAAATAATGTGGTTTTCAATTCAGATATTAATATATGTTTTGATTTATACGAAAATTCTAACCAAATTTATACGAAAATTCTAACCAATTTGTTGAATATTAATTAAAGATTCAGGGTCAGGTGTACCATAAAATTGGTTCGTTATTGCCATTCAACAACCAAGAGTATCGCTTTCTACAAATTTATTTCATGGGAAATGGAGATGAAGAAGTCTATCAGCGTTATTCAATAAATCCGAAATTAAGCAAACCAATTATTCGTGAATTACAAATATTATTACAAGAACATAATGAATTGGTTAGAATGTTTAAATCACAAATTGATAATGTGCTTGCTGACAATTATGGAATAAGAATAAATGCGGATAAAACGTCAGCTGGCCAACATGTAGGAAGATTTAATGCACCAAGATTTGAAGATGAAGTAGCGATTGTCATGGTTGGAGAAGAATTCAATAGGCGTGATATTATTTTGCAACGTAGAAATGACCAGTTGGAAAATGTTAGTGAAACACACCGTTCTTATGATTCGTTGCAATATCCGCTAATTTTTTGGCAAGGTGAAGATGGGTATCATTTCAATTTAAGAATGATTAATCATTCAACCGGTGCGTACAAAATAAAATAATTTTAAGGAATGAAATTAAATTATAATTGATTAATGGAATTTATTTTTATTTCTTTTTATGGCAGGTGCGGTAACTGATAAAAAGGTTAGCGCTATGAATTATTACGCGTATCGATTAATGGTTCGACAAAATGAATACAATCACATTTTGCATTGCCGTAAGCTTTTTCATCAGTACATTGTTGATATGTATGCAAAAATTTAAACTGAACGTTTAAATTACATCAAATATAACCAAGCAAAACTACGTTCAGAAGAATACATTCATTTGCGTGATGATATTAACAATGATGTGGATCCTAATGATATTGGCAATATGGTGATTTTACCATCGTCATATGTTGGTGGACCACGACATATGGATGAATACGGACAAGATGCAATGTGTTATGTTCGTCATTATGGAAGACCTGATTTATTTATAACTTTCACGTGCAATCCGCAATGGACAGAAATTAAAGAACATTTATTTGAAGGTCAAGGGCCACACACCGACATGATATAACTGCACGCGTATTTAAGCAAAAGATGAAATCATTAATGGACATGTTGATAAAATTAAAAATATTTGGTGAAGTACGTTGCTGGATGTATTCGATTGAATGGCAAAAGAGAGGACTACCACACGCTCATATTTTAATTTGGATGGTTGACAAAATAACACCAGAACAAATTGATGGCGAAATTCCTGATCCTGAAATTGATCCTGAATTGCATGAAATTGTTACCAAAAACATGATTCATGCGGTAGTTTGAATATGAATTCAGTATGTATGCAAGATGGAAAGTGTACAACAAATTTTCCACAAGCATTAGTTTCTGAAACCATTACTGGAAATGATGGGTATCCAAAATATCGGCGACGATCAACACAAGATAATGAATGGTAGATAGACTGTCAAAGTGGGAAAACAAGAAATCGAGGTCGACAATCGTTGGATTGTCCCATATTCACCCATTTTATCAAAAACTTTTAAGGCTCACATTAACGTTGAATACTGCAATTCAGTTAAACCGATTAAATATATTTGTAAATATATCTCGAAAGGTAGTGATATGGCTGCTTTCGGTATTGCTGAAAATGATGAAATAAAACATTACCGAACTGGTCGATACATCAGCAGTAATGAAGCAGTATGGCGTATACTCTCTTTTGCAATACATGAAAGATACCCGACCGTTCAACATTCAGCTGCTCATTTGGAAAATGGTCAGCGTATTTGTTTTAATGAACAAAATGCAGCAATTGCGCCACCAAATACGACTTTGATCGCATTTTTTAAATTGTGCCAAGAAGATTCATTTGCAAGAACATTGCTTTATGCTCAGGTTCAATCATATTATACTTGGAATGCATCAAAAAAGGAATTTCAACGTCGAAAGCAATGCAAACCTGTTCAAGGTCATCCAAATGTGTTTGAAACTGATGCTTTAAGTCGAATTTACACAGTTCACCCAAATAATGATGAGTGTTTTTATTTGCGTTTGCTTTTGATAAATGTTCATGGTCCAACATCATTTAATTATTTGAGAACTCTTGATGGACAATTATCAAAGACTAGGATTGCTTCAGCACGATACACATTGGGAAAATACATTAACTGATGCATCGGTATCAGCATATCCACAACAAATTAGAATTTTATTTTCTATCATTATCTCAACGTGCAATCCGGCTAATCCATCTGATTTATGGATGAAATTTCGTGATTACATGACGGAAGATATTTTACATCGAATACGCACCTTAAATATTAATGCTCAATTGAATTATACAGAGGAAATGTATAATGAGGCATTGATATTGATTGAGGATATGTGTTTAGGAATGGCGAGTAAAGCTTTGGCTCAGTTAGGTATGCCATCACCAAATCGTTCAAGAAATGATATTTTTAATCAAGATTTGCTTCGAGAACAGAATTACGATCCAAATGTGCTGACAAATTATGTTCAAGAAAATATTCCTAAATTAAATCAACAGCAAAAATTAGCTTATGAAAAAATTATGCAAGAAATTGATAATGGTGCACGTGGTAGAATTGCTTTGGCACTTGCATCTTCTGGAATTGCAGCCACTTTATTGGATGGTGGTAGGACAGCGCATTCAGCGCTAAAATTGCCTTTGAATATGACGATAAATGAAGCACCATCATGCAATTTATCAAAAACCTCTGGCATGGCTAGAGTTTTGAAACAATTTGATATTTTGTTGTGGGATGAATGCACAAAGGCACACAAGAAATCAATTGAAGCTTTGGATCGAACAATGAGAGATTTCCGTGGAAATCAAAATTTATTTAGTGGTGCTTTAATATTGTTAGCAGGAGACTTTAGACAAACACTACCTGTTATCTCAAAATCAACACCAGCTGATGAAATAAATGCATGTTTGAAGCTATCAAATCTATGGAGATACGTTAAAACGTTAAGACTCACCACCAATGTTCGTGTGCAATTGCAAAATGATCAATCAGCTGCAACATGTTCAAAGCAATTGATTTTAATGGGTGATGGTAAAATGCCAATTGATAATTCATTACAATTCCGAGAGATTTTTGCATATTCACACAATCAAAAGAAGAACTAATTGAAAAAGTCTTCCCAAATATACAACAGCAATACAAAAATCATGCTTGGTTGAGTGAAAGAGCTATATTGGCAGGAAAAAATAAGGATGTCAATGATTTGAATTTCATCATTCAATCTCAAATAGATGGTGAATTGATCACATATAAATCTGTTGATACTGTGAAGAATCAAGAAGACGTAGTATATTACCCAACTGAATTTTTGAATTCTCTTGATTTGCCTGGAATGCCACCGCATAATTTACAATTGAAAATCGGATCTACAATCATTATGCTTCGTAATATAAATCCACCAAAATTATGCAACGGAACAAGACTTGCGGTCAAAAAATTAATGAATTATGTAATTGAAGCAACAATTTTAAATGGGAAATTCAAAGGCGAAGATGTTTTAATACCACGCATCCCAATGATTCCCCCTGATATGCCATTTCAATTTCAACGATTACAGTTTCCCGTTCGTTTGGCTTTTGCAATGACTATTAATAAAGCTCAAGGCCAGTCGTTGCAAGTTTGCGAGAATAAATTTAGAATTTCCTGTATTTTCACACGGTCAACTTTATGTTGCATGTTCAAGTGTTGGGAAGCCGTCGTCTTTATTTATTTTTTGTGAAAATGGCAATACTAAAAATGTCGTTTACCACCAAGCTCTGCAATAAATTTTTTTCTTTTTCTTTTTGATCTTCTCACTTAAAAAAATTTCTATTATTTTGCAGTTCTTTTCAAGGAAAATGTCTATTCTTTCTAGAAATTTAATTTTTAATACAAAGACGTAAACGTATGTTATTGTTTTGTCCAGCAACGCGGGCAGGGTTACTCTAGTTTTATGTATAATTTTCGCTCTCATTTTTTGTTTCTGTCAGGGTACAGATAAATTCGTTCCTTTCCTTGCCGGAAAAATTACAATTAAATGAGGAAGTATAGATAGTTTTTAACATATTGCGGAAGGAATAGTTTACTTCTCCACCAGTCTGCTACCTTATTTCTGTATCTTGGTTCGTGCTTAAAGGTCTATTCGCGTCTCAAGAATTATATGCTTTGAACTGTGTTCGCGTCTCGATTTCATCTGCACTTTTCTGTTCGCGTCGCAAAGAGTTCACTTTCAGCTGATGAACTTGCTCAAGGTAATTTTACTTAAGCGGCCCTTAGACGGTCTTTTGATTTTCCATCGATCGGTGCACATGTGACGCATACACACATATTTCACTATTTCATATATGAAATTTCCCTTCAATGGATTGAGCGTCTAAGGGCCGCTTTACATGGTGGCTGCAAGGTGAATTTCGTACCTCCGGAATTGTCAAACATAAGCAATGTGCGATTAGATATTGTTCAAAATAAACGAAATTGAGAGGAATGCAGAAATGCATAAGAACTGCTTAAAATACAGAATTTATATAAAATTTATTTAATAGTTAATTAGACTCATAATTTCTTCATAATGTTCAAACTTCACAAAAATAAGAATTAAAAAACTGTTATTCACTCAAATCAGAACTATATTTGCAATTGTTTGCATATTTGTTTTGATCGCATTTTTCTATAAAATCAATTTTGGCAGATACGTCGGTAAAATTGGTTCAAAAAAATTTGTTTTTGCAGTCACCATGCTAGTAAATTCACTTTGAACTGGATGCACTGAAATTTTTGAGTGCAGCTCAAGGCATGTTTTGTTTTGAAAATTAACGAACATCTTTGTTTTTTTTCTTTACACCCATATTATAAATTGAATAAAATATAAAATACGCACTTTCTTTTTTTTATAATAGTTGGTTTATTTATTGAATTCTCTTATAATGAGATTAACAATAACTATTCAAATCTTAAAACTAATAGCAATATTAACCCTCAACCAGTGTTTATCAAGTAACTAAACTAAATTATTTAAATATTTAATTATAACAGTTTAATCTAGTGAGAACAATTCAATTAAATGATTTCAGTCTTGCCTACATAACCGTGTGTGTATTTTACTTTGAGGTAATTGTCTTGCCAAGTAATTGGGATGATGTCGGACTTTGAATTTGTATTTACACTTATTTTTTTTTTTAGCTCTGTTTTTACCAGTGGTATATTAAGATCGCTGTGGATGTTACCATTTTTAATGTACCACGGGGAGCTTACAATAGTTAGAAGAATTTTCCATTGGGCACGCTGGACTAATTCAATGTTAGATGAGCTAGCATTTCCTCACAGCTGGGCACTATACGTCCATATTGGCTTTATGATTGCCTTATACAATAGAACTTTGTGTCCTGATTTTTTATTTAGTAACAAATTTATTCCATGTGCTTTCAATTTCATTTGCGTATGATTTGCCTCGATGTGTTTGCGCCAAGTCACTCTACGATCGAGATGGACCCTTAGGTAGGTTACTTCATTAGCTAGTGGAATAGATACGCCATTTAATGTGACCTAAGGGCATTTATCCTTACGCAGCGTAAATGTAGGTACGTAGATAGGTAGGTAAGGCGGCCACCCAAAAAGGGCGCACTTAGACCAACATTGACCCTTTGGAATACCGCATGGGACAACCGGTCCCATCCCTTTTGGATCTTTTAATGAAGCAGTTGATGGAGCTAATCTTTTTTTTGAGATATCTCCCAAGGAGTCCAAAAAGTAGTCGCCTAGGAAAGTGCGCCTCCTTCTGGACAAAGCTGGACACGTGCACAACAGGTGAACAGTGGACTCTTCCTCATCCTCGTCCATGCAACTCCTGCAGAAGTCGTTAGAGGCGATCCCCAGCCTACACTCGTATGTGCCTAGAGTCCAGTGTCCCGTTAGGACGCTAATCATGGGACCTATGCTTTGTCTATTTAGAGCCAGTAAGTCCTTAGAGCGGTTGACATTTATCTCTGGCCAGGTTTGTCTAGCTATTTTACATCCTGAAAGTTCAGACCAACGCCTGCCCGCTGTTCCTAAGGATATTGTATTTACTAAGAGCTTACATGTGGCAATAGGAATACCGAATTGCGACCTATCTGCTTCAATCGGTATGGTAGTACCCTCACGGGCAAGTTCATCCGCCTTGCAGTTCCCTGGAATATCTCTGTGACCGGGAACCCAGCACAGATGCTGACGGGTCTGCTTAACTATCTCGTCTAAAGATTTGCGGCAGCTCTTGCGGGCTTTTGAGGTGATAATAACCGAATCCAGGGAGCGCAAAGCAGCTTGGCTGTCGGACAGAATGTAAATATCAAGTCCAGATATCTTCTTCTTCCTTAGCCAAGACAGTGCTGCCTCCATAGCCGCGACCTCTGCCTGAAAAACACTGCAGTGGTCGGGCATCCTAAAGGACATGTTAATGTCCAAATCTTCTGAGAATACACCACCTCCCATCCTACTCTGTAGTTTGGATCCATCTGTGTAGATGTGAACCCCTTCTGCATGAGGGGGGGTGGCCTCCTTCCATTTGTCCCTGGAGGGAATGGAGATCTTGCACATACCATTGAAGGCGTACATTGGTGTGATGTAGTCGAAAGAGTCAGGAATACCCTCAAAATGTCTTAAAATGGACGCATGATCTACATTCCTGGCATCCCATTGATGCGTAGCTTTTAGCCTGATAGCTGAGTTTTCAACCATTTTGTCGCCAAAAAGCATAACAGGCAGCAGATTGAGCATAATGTCCATTGCTGCCGTTGGAGTCGTTCTAATGGCACTACTTATGAATACCTCTGTACCTCTTTGTACCTTTGTTATCAGCCTATTGTAAGTGAACTTACTTAGGGCTGTCCACCAAGCAAGCACCCCATAGAAAAGGACTGGTCGTACCACAGCTGTATATATCCAATAGGCTACCTTAGGCTGTAACCCCCATTTTTTGCCTATAACTCTTTTGCAAGAATACAGAGCTACCTGAGCCTTCCTAATGCGCTCGCTTATATCAGCCTTCCAGTTCAGCTTCCTATCTAGGATCACGCCCAGATATTTAGCCTCCTCGACAAGGTACACCCATTAGTTTTGGAGCAATAAATTGAGGAATTTTATACTTCCTAGTGAAGAGTACCAGCTTAGTCTTGGCCGGATTAACCCCCAACCCACAGTCAGTAGTCCATTTAGAGAGAATGTTCAGCATGTTTTGCATCAAGTCCCTCAAAGTAGATATGTATTTACCCGAGATACTAATAGCAACATCATCCGCATACGCAACCACCTTGCACCCTTCCCTCTCCAGTCGTACAAGCAGCTGATTTACCGCAAGATTCCAGAGTAGGGGTGAAAGAACTCCACCTTGAGGTGTGCCTCTGCACACGGACTTCTTGGCCGACGCCGCCCCCAGCTGTGAATTGATTATCCTGCTACTAAGCATGTTTTCAATCCACCTGCTAATGGCGGGTTCCACCTCCAAGTCTCGCATCGCACCGATTATTGCGTCTGATTTGATGTTGTTAAAAGCTCCCTCAATGTCCAGGAAAGCCACTAGGGAGAGCTCCTTGTTGTGCAGGGAGCACTCAATACTAGAGACTAAGGAGTGTAAAGCGGTCTCCACCGATTTACCCTTGAAGTAGGCATGCTGAGAGACTGACAGCTTCTGTCTGTCTATAGTGAGCCTCAGATGAATGTCTAACAACCTTTCCAGGATTTTTAGACAGAAGGAGGACAGACTAATGGGTCTTAAGTCCCATGGAGCTGTGTGCGAACTTTTGCCGGCCTTGGGTATAAAAATTACCCTCACATGCTTCCATGAGTCTGGAATATACGCTAATTCAATTTGCATTATAGATCTTTAACAGCCACTCTATTATTAGATTCTCTGACTGCTGAATTTCAATTGGAGCTACACTATCTGGGCCAGATGCTTTAAATGGTTTGAAGCTATGGATAGCCCATTGAAGTTTTGGCTTCGTGACTATGTCTGAGTTGACTTCAACTACATTCCCGCTGGGCTTCGTTCTCCGCAGAATGATGCTAGAGCAACCAGGGAAGTGGGTCTGTATGACTCCGGTTGCGTTTTATCTTTTACGGGCTTCGGAATCATGATTACCTGTGATACCTTCCAAGCTGAAGGGAAATAGCCAATTCGAAATATAGCAATTAAACAGCTGTGTTAGAATTTTGAAAGCTATATCTGGTAACTCAGCTACCATTTTGGCAGTAATTGACTCGTAGCCTGGAGATTCTTTCAATTTGAAATGATTTTGCAAAGTGTACTTTACTTCCTTTGCCTTTAATTGGTTTAAACATTTTTTGAGTGACCAGAGGTGGAATTACGGAATCATTGGTCTCAGGATTAGGTTGAAACACTTCTCCCAGATGATGAGCAAACGCTAAGCCTTTATCTTTGTCGCTACTCGCCCAGCTCCCATTACTCAATCTTAGTGGTGGCTCTGACTCCTTTGGAATTTTTAGCTTTCCACAAGGAATAATTAGACTTTTCTGTGGGACATAATTTTCTCGAGTAGGTTTTTAGGTGTTTTTCTGGCTCTGTATGTAAAGCTTCACTGAGAAGTATTTTAGATAAAGCATAGCTTTGTTTGGTCGTAGGCGATCTGTGATTTTGCCAATGGCGTCTGAACCGTATTTTTTCATTGAGTAGGTTTTCAATGTCCGCGGTAGTTTTCCGGACACCATGCGATGGGAATGGTAATTTAGGAGGAGTTGAATTAATAGCTGTTGACACAAGAATGGAATTTACATTTTGAAGGGCTGCATCGATTTCGTCTTCGCATTTTAGACGTGGTGAAATATTTTTATGACTGCTAACATATTTCCGATATTTGAGCCAGTTATTTATTTGACGAGGTTAATTAATTAGATTCGTAAACTAATGCTTTTTAAACAGTTTAATTATTACCGGTGAATGATCAGAAGATAAATCAAGGCATGGCTCCGCTAACAACAAATTTTTGTCATTATCCCAAAATCAATAAGATCTGGTATTTGTCGAGGATCTGTAGGCCAATATGTTGGATTGGCAGAGGACACAAAATCAAGTTTGTTGCGACGATTCATAAGAGCAGAGAATAATTGCTTTCCTTTGGGATTAATCAGCCTGGAGCCCCAAAAAGTGTGCTTCGCATTAAAATCTCCAGCTGCTACAAATTTCTTCCCAAGCGTTTTAGAAAATTCATTAAACTGCAGGAAAGTGACTGGAAATCTAGGGAACAGTAAACCGCACTTAGAATGATGTTCTTCTTAAGAATTTGAATTCCTATGGCTTGTAGGTAGTCTTGTTCGTAACCATGAATATCATAGTGTTTTATTCTATTCTTGAACCGTATTTTGCATTGTGGTTATGAATTGTGTTAAACATTGAGTGAGACTCATTAACATAGCTGCTAGACTTTGGGAGTTCATACTATTGGGTGTATTTGGGCTAATATTAATTTTTACTATGTTTGCGAACGGCATAGCAGACGAACTGTTTGAAGACTAAGACTGCCTTAGGTTAGTGGTACCTGGTATCGACTTAGAAGTAGGATTGGGTTGGATATATTACCGTTAGAAGGGTTTTTTTTAAGGTCTATATAAACTGGACATCCGCGGCAGTTGGCAGTATGATTGCCACCACAGTTACTGCATTTCTTGGCTTCAGCATTAGATTTGTCTGACGAGTATTGTGACAAATCGTAAAGATCCCCGCAGTCGAGAACAGTAGCGTTCAATACGTTTTTGTATGGCCATACTCTTGACAATTTGAGCATTGCACCGGACCTTGTCTCTTGTGAGGTTCTTCTACAGGAATACTTCGATGCAACAAATACCACATATCGTAAATGGACTGAATTACTCTTCAAATTTCGCGTGTCAGGTTCAAGCTCGACTCGAAATTGTGGTTGTGGTAGTTTATTCTTATTTTTTATGTTGTAAACGAACTTCGCTTTAAAACCAGCATCTTCAAGAGCTTCTTTGATTTCGTCCGAATCTATATCAGATTCGATGCCTTTGATAACTACCACAAGTCCCTTACTATTTTTTAGTTGGTATGTATAATAGCTCTTTTTGTTTTTATCGAAGTGCGATATTATAATGCGGTAGTTGCGTTCTTCGTAAATTTTAACTTTATTTCCACTATGTTTCATTAAAGGAATAATATGGAATTTGTTCCTGCCTATTAGCTGGCTCAAACTTTACACTAATGCATTGTAGTTGCATGCACGTAGATAAATAGGTGGTCGCTTATACGATTTGGAAGTTCTTTGATTTTGGACTCCCAAGTCCGAAGCCTCGATTGTCTATAAAATAGCAAAACGATTTTGGTTAGAGAGATTGCTATTATTACTAATATTTAGCTTATGAATTTTTGCTCCCGTTTGTCCAATTTAGTTTGAGGGCTTAATTTTCGCTTTACATGCATATAGCGATCTATGTCTGTCTGTAATGTCGCCCTATCTATCATTTATTCACACGAGAGAGGAGTACGATGGTTTAGCGGATCAGAAAGAAGACTATTACAATGAGGAGATATTTTAATTGCCTTTGTTGATGTATTAGCGCTCTTCGTTTTTAAAGACATTTTCAGTCTGTCTGCGCATGATTTCTAGTTCGGTTGTGTTCGGTGAGGCGCATTGAGATTTCTACGAGCGCTGAGCTGAGTGTGCAATTACTGGGGGCATTGTTAAGCCCGCCTGTGTGTTAGGAGAACGTAAATAAATTTGGACTATTTTTTTGTACAAGAATGCAGATACTGTCGACCTTTACTTTCGCGAGAGAAGGAAGCATGCTGGATTCACTCACATGTACGATCCCGCGATGCTGCTCAGAAAGCGTTTGAGGTAAGGCTGACGGAAAGTCAGAGTTAGGTGCTAGCGCAGACACACTTTGAGAGCGCATGCACTGTGTAGGAGAAAGCGCTGCCTGAGTGGGAGAGCGCAATACGATCATCCACTGGCCGCTATGATTCCGCTTCTTTATTAGAAGCTTACACTATTTAAAATTTAATTTAAAAGTTTAGTTTTCTGTGTTTTTTCTTCACTCACTGCTTCTGATACGAAAATTTGTTGCGATCGTATTTTTTTGTGGACACCGTCTATATTTTTGTTTGTTTGTGTTTTGCTTCTCCCCTTCTGTTTCTTATTTCTATCTGTCCGCTTTTCTGCTTAATGCGACCAGTCAAGGCATAGTGACAGTTCTGAGGTAGAGATGGCGCTGCCTCAGACTAGTATAATTTGAAAATAGGTTGATTAACCGGCTTGACCGCTGAAACGGTCAAATGTGGAATAGCAGGGAAGACCGAGAGGAATAAAAAAGAAAGGGGGATTAGGATAGAGAAAGGAAAGGATTTAAAGCGGTGGTAAAGCAAAAACGGGGCGTGTCTCTTTAAATTTTGATTATATGTCAGTTTGTGATGGCGAGCGTTATATTTTTTATGTGTAAAAAAAAAAATCAAATTCGAAAAATTATTCGCAAATTACAAATAAAATATTCCCATAATATAATAATGAGTGTTAATGAGAACGTAATAGGATTGGAAGCAGTCCATCCGGTTGAAAAGTGCTTGTCGTGGCCATTTTTTACTCATCTTACTCTGTAACATCATCAATAATAAAACCGTCATCTCTTGACTTGAACACAAAACAAACCATTTAGATTCCCGAATCGAGTGAAAGTCGACTTCAGCAAGCAGAAGGTGCTGCCCGACCCATCCCGAGGGAACAAGATAAGCATAGAAAGAAAGAGATAAATTTTAAAGTAAGAGTATTTTTATTAGTATTTTAAGTAGTATATGCTATATTTATATATATATACTCGTATATATATATATATATATATATATATATATATATATATATATATATATATATATATATATATATATATATATATATATGTATATATATATATAGATGAAGTTAAAATTAAATGTATACGTACGTAAACGTCAAATTACTGAACTGAAGTGAACTCGCACTGCACGAGTTCATGCGACGCGAACATACTTTCATTTTCACGCAACTTTAATAAAATCGTGTCACAATTTTTTTGTTGTCAAATTCTGACAGCTACTAAATAAACTTACATCTATAATAGTTTTTTTGTAATTTGATTTTGTATTAATTGAGAAAACTTAATACGTTCAAAATGGGGAGCCGAGTTAAAACACGTGAGACAAAAACTGGAGAGATCATTGCTTATAGTGAATCTGCCATACGGAATAATTTATCGTCTGTAGAATACTGCCGAACATCGATGGCAGCAATTTCCGGCTGCGCCGCAGGTAGTAAATCACAAATAAAAAACAATTTTCATGTAAAAACTGAAATATTTTCTAGGTGTATTGGGATTGAGTGGACTGCTTGGTTTCTTGTTTTATTTCGTATCAGTATTTGTGCTGTGGATTTTATTACTGCTAAAGTCTGGCACTCAATGGCGGAAGTTCTTCATCAATCGAAAAAGTTTATTGACGAATGGGTTTTTGGGGGGACTGTGTACATATGTGCTTTTCTGGACATTTATTTATGGGATGGTGCATGTTTATTGACTTTTAGTGATTTGTATTTATGGTTAAATGGTAGCTTATAAAATAAATAAAATGCTTACAGTGCCTTCAAGTGTAATTAATATCAAGGACTAGTCTTACAAGTGATTTATTAAAAAAAAATTAGGTAAAAAGATCAACTTACGAATGAATGAAATATAAAATACCAAAACATTGAAAGAACAGTGTTTCAGCTGTAGTTCTGAAAAGCTCGCACGCAAGTTTAGGCACTTTTGATTTATTCTCGCAACACTTGCACCGAGCTGGGAGCCGCGAGTCAAATTGAATGGCACGCGCCGTGTGCTGTTTTTTCATTAACAAGAGCCTATGCACTGTGCCGGGCAGGTGATGCGAGTTCGTATTGAGCCCCGAATTGTGATGATTTCGCAGGCATCCGAGGGATTTTTGACCGATCTGATCTTAAAATGTGAACATCTTTTTCTCTGAAACTTATGGCAACTCAGTAAAATTTCGACTGTATATATATTTGAAAATGGAACAATATTTAGTAACGTAGATGCATTGCAGAAAGGCTGCGATAATAAAAATATAAATATTCTACAAAATGAGTTCTCCATGCCTTTATGATGTTGCTAAAAGACCACAATATAGTTTACGGATGGAAAAACAACCGTTAATACTTTGGGTAAGTAACTGATCAAATTCTTAATCTACACTCATTTTTCTCACAATGAAAGATGTACTGCAATATTGGGAATTACAACCAGACTCTAAACTTAAAACTATTTTAGAAGTTCCGCTTGCAGTTCCAACAACACATGTAACTGTTGAGCGGTCATTTAATGCTTTACCAATCAACAATACATATAAAGTATAGATATAATCTATCTGAAACTAATCTCTATAATATTCAGATTATTAAATTTAATAAATAATTATTTCAGAAATAAGTAAAATAAAGAAGATTAAATTTAAAATAATATATAGGAAAACACGACTTATATTATTTTCCATTATAACACCCGAAAAATAAAATTGTTACAATTAGTATTGATTTTAGAACACATAATCTTAGTTATAATAAAAATATAAAATAATTGCTAAATAACCTAAACAACATAACACTTTAGAATAATTAATTTTGTATGAATGTGTAATTTGATTGTATATATTGTTATTGTAAAAATGCTATTTGTTCAAATGTTCCAAGTATAATTGTCAACATACATCGGCTCGCTTACAAAAGCACATCGAGTGCCAACGATATCAAACTCAGTGGTTCAATTCGAACTCGCAATCCTCAGCACGGTGCAAGGGGCTCTTGTTAATAAAAACAGCACTTGGCGCGTACCATTCAATTTGGCGCAGGTCTCAAATCGGGCGAGGTGTTAAAATATTAATTTAAAAATTTACTCGAGTACAAGAGCCTAATCTTGGCTCTCAAAGGAGCGCACGCGTCTTTTTCCGAACTTTGGTTTCAACTAGTGTAATCCTAGATAACTATGATTCTTCCTAAATTTTGTCAGAATCTTCCTCACTGGTTGTGCTCTTTTAAGCTTTACATGCAACAAAAACACAGCTTTAAGTTGTTGGTTCACAATAATGGGTTTCAACATATGTAACACGTCTTTCAAAAGTTTAATTACTTTGCTCGAAGTATATAATATAACAAATCCTTCCTAATATTATTAGTTTTGAAATACACGTTATTTACGTTGATTCACTACATACTAGAGCAGTCGCACCAGGGTGTTTCATCCTTATTGCAGTCTAGTAAAATATTTAAAATAGTTATAGCGGTACCATCAATAGCCATCTCGTGTATTTTGATTATTTTATATTTAAGTGTATTTAAACCCGTCAGCCTGTCGCGTTTTCTTGTTACCTCCTTTTGATTAAAACATTTTTGAGTATCCCTTTTCCGGTGATAGCGATTGTGAATATGACTAAAAATAGATTCGAAATCTGATAATTAAATCATAGTGTTTATGTAATAGGTTTTACCTAAATGTATCGTTTATTCCTGTTTTAATATTTTGTGGTCTGGTTATTCGTAACCCAGCATCCCGGATTCGGACATAGAATTCATCGTCCTCAAGCCCCCAGCCCCAATACTTGTTAGACATACCATTCACTAGCTCAAAATGCTCACGTCGCACTAAAAGAATACCACCGACAAAAGTTTCATAGTGATATTTGGGATGGAGGCCAGGAGCTGCAATATGCAATAGTCCATTTTCACTGGGATAATCATAAAACAGTTCGTTATTCAAGGGCAGTAAATCAACATCATGCATCGCTACATAATCGTAAACATCACTGGTAAACCGAAAGCCAACATTAATAAGTGATGCGCGGTTAAACCGGTGTCGATCTACCTGATTCAATACGAAAATGTGGTGAATTACATCTTGATTACGCAGAAACTGTGTTATATGCGGCACAAATTCCAACAATTCTTCAAAGCGGTCTCTGAACGGAACTAGCACAGCCAATTTGTGGGGCTTAGTAGAGCTAATAGGTAAATGTGTATTATGTTGAAGCTCCATTGCTTGGTGTGTTTTTGAACGACCTTTGTTGAAGGGGCAAATACAATCTAGAAACAACTAGGTATAATAGATGGTTATTTCCGAAATTCAAAATTTAATACCAACCAGAACCAAGCGGCAAAATACTCAATACCACAACGCCACCTAAACAAAACGAAAGTCCACATATGAAAAGCCAATTTATAGCCGTTATTTTATTGATAGCCGTCATCATTATTAAACTGCTTTTAAGTTTTTCGATAAACAACAAATTGCAACAAATTCACAGCATAATTTGACATAGTTTCCCTTCTTTGCCTTAGCATTCGGTTCCCATATCAACATATGTGCTCATGTGTGTTCAGTTGTCAAAAATATATTTTGATTGAAAACAAAAAAGGAATAACAATTTTTATCGATAATGATTGCTGTCGATGCCATATTAAAATTAAATCATTCGCAAATATACTTAATTATTAAATCACAAACTTATCGTGTTGCAAAAGAACAACGATGAATGAGCAATTTCGATTTTGTGCTGTTGCAATAGCAGCATATTAAAGCTTTAATTTTTACAATAATTAATTAATTTTTTTCCTTTTTTATAACTTAACATCAATTCTTCGTTTTTTGCATATGGCTGCATTTTTGCAGTCTCTCGGTTGCCTATCGGATGAGTGAAATAGCGCACTCTGTTTGCGAACGGGTTGCTACAAAAATTTACCATTTTATACTTAAACAGCTGTTTGTAGAAAACGTCTTAAGTGTTGAGTACGGTAGAGAAGAAAATTTCCGCTCAAAGAAATGGCGTCGACTGGTTGGGCATATGATAAACATATAAATCACTGATGCACGAGAGAGCAATAAAAAAGTACTCTCAAATTTAAAAAATGTTTAAAAAACAACTACAATTATTATTTTCACAAAATTTTTTTTATTCGAATAGTTCGCATCTTGACTCACAGGGGGCACTCATTCTCCAGATGGGATCCTAAAAGTATGCAATCCCTTTTCACTGAGCTATCACGTTTCACTGCCCTCCGCTTAAACTTGTTCGTCCCGAACAAGGATAGTACTGCAACCTTTATAAGGAGATAACCTCTCTAAATTAACGACTTTCATTTTGCTCCTGGCGTTTCTCGCCAACTGGATGCGGTATACTACATCGTTGAGCCGCTTTATCACCTTATAAGGGCCTTCCCAGTGTTTTTGCAGTTTTGGCGATAATCCCTTTTTCCTTTGCGGATTATGAAGCATAACTAGCTGCCCTTCCTGAAATCCCTTGGAGTTTGCTCGTAGATCATATCTGGCTTTCATTTTATCACTCATCAGTTGTGTGCGCTTTCTGATGGTTCCATGAATTTCATTCAGCTGTCTTCGTTTGTCAGCTACATAACTGCTACATGAAACTTCCGTAGATGAGTAGGCACCGAATTTCAGATCTGCAGGCAATCTTATGTCACAACCGAAAATAGCCTTAGCTGGTGTTGTAGATGTTGTATCGTGAGTTTCAATATATTGAAACGTGATAGCTCAGTGAAAAGGGATTGCATACTTTTAGGTTCCCATCTGGAGAATGAGTGCCCCCTGTGAGTCAAGATGCGAACTATTCGAATAAAAGTTTATTCAAGAACCATCTGCCGGTAATATCAAAAAGAATATTCTCGACTTCTCTCGAAGAGGATAGAAGCTTCTAGAAACTACGAGAATAGCGTAGAAGTTTCTACACCAACCATTCGAAAACTATAAAAGCGACAAGACTGTTCAAACTCGAAGACAGTAGATCAGAGACCGTAAAAGTGTGTGCATCTAGCATTTTAATCAAAGCAGCAGTATTTGTAATTGTGCAAAGTGATGAAATTACTTATTAAATAAAGTGTTAAATAAAGTGCAAATCATAACTAAGTAAACTTTAAGCCTAATATTAAATGTGTAAATAGCAATAATTAAATAAAGCTAATTATTTTAATTTAACCAGCGATTGTTTGATTACTACACAATCCAGCGGTACGAGTCCGAGTACAGAGAGTTAGAGGAATTGTCAGGAGGGCAATTTTGTAACAGAGTAAATTGTCAAGAGGGCAATTTCGTAACAATTGGTGTCAGAAGTGGGATTGTGTATCTGTAATAAACAATGGTTAAATTTGAAAAGCTGAGATTAGAGCAGCTCAAGAAGGAGCTTGAGCGTTTAAATTTGCAAACACAAGGGCTTAAAGCGGAGCTGCAGGTGAGACTAAGAAGCGCTTTAGAGGAGCAAGGTATAGACGTCGATGAGCATGAATTCCAATGTGAAGAGCCAACGACATCTCGACACGAAGAAACACCCCCAGAAACTAAAACGGGTAACTTTGACATGAGCGTACTCATCGGGGTAATGCAATCCTTCAAACAGGATATGCAGCAGAGAGATGAGAAGATGCAGCAGCAGTTACAACAAAATTCTGAAGCTGTCAAGGAACAATTAGAACAAAATGCTGAAACCCTGAAGCAAGCAGTCGATGAGAGGATACAGGAGCGATTACAACAAAATGCTCAAGCTGTCAGAGAGGATGTTAAAGAACAGTTACAGCAGAGTGAAATACGACTTGCTCTACTAGCGGAACAAAACTCACAGCAGATGAAAGAAATGTCCGAGATGGTAGACAGGAAGGTTTGTGAAATTGAGACACGGCAGGAATCGTTCGAAAAATCTGTAGAACAAAAATTAATTGCGAACGAGCAAAAGCAGAACGAATTAGAGCAAAGACTTCACCTACTACAGAAAGGTGCATTGCCTGTGCCAGCTTTATCCTCAATAAAATTGAAGCCTCCTACCTATGATGGAACCACCACATTTAGTGTCTTCAGAATGCAGTTTGAGACTACCGCTAGCACAAATGGTTGGAGTGCTCGCGAAAAAGTGGCTGCATTAACCGTTTCATTGAAAGGTGCTGCCGCTGATGTGCTTCAAACTATCTCAGAAAGTGAGCGAGACTGCTATGAAAGCATGATGAATGCCGTTCAGCGCAAGTATGGTAGTGAGCACCGGAAGCAGATGTACCAAGTAGAGCTACGAACACGTGTACAAAAGAGTGGTGAGTCTCTTCAACAGTTTGCGGCGGAAGTGGAGCGTTTGGCTCATCTTGCCTACCCAGGAGAGATCACTGAGAGGTGTATGATGGACACCTTCGTATATGGCATTCGCGATGCGGAGATAAAGCGTTCTGCAATAACTAATCCGAAAGCTACATATATGGAGACAGTAGCTAGCGCTTTAACTTCAGAGACAGCAGCCTTGGTGTGCCAGCCAGTATACAGAGCCCGTCAGGTACAAGTTGAAAGCGGCCAAAGTTTCACGGGCAAATGCTTCACCTGCGGAGAGGTCGGACACATGGCCCATAATTGCCAATCGAGACGGAAACGTTCTAGATCACGCTCACCGGTAAGACCTCCAAAGCAAGTCAGATTCCAAAGTAGGGAACCAGAAAACGTTGAAAAGCCGTCGACAAACTAGATGGAGTCAGTCTCGAGGGGCTTGATCTGACTCCCACAACATGTAGCCCCAGAATCTTCGTTTCTCAGATGGCACGGAAAATCAAGAGCCTAACTGTCGACAGCGTAGTAAATGGAAGAAAAATCGTGGTAACATTGGATACGGGTGCCTCACATTCCATAATTAGAAGGGATCTCGTTCGGGGAATCGAGCCGCTTCTGGGAATAAGATTGCGTACGGCAACTGGAGATGATGCACCGATACTGGGAAAAGTTACACGGAAAATAACTATCGGCACCACAACAGTGACGCACGAGTTTGTAGTTGCGGATATTGTGGACGAATTAATCTTAGGTGTGGATTTTATGATTCGGAATGGATTCACCCTAGATTTGAAAAGCCGAATGTTGAAGTATGCGAACACCGAAATACCGTTATCCGTTGGTGAGGATAAGTATGGAGGTATCCGTCAAGCCATTGTATCGCGGCGGACAAAAATCCCAGCAAAGTCAGAGGCAGTCATATGGGCCAAAATGGACGGAGATGTGGAGAAGAACAAGTTGTGGGTTGTGGAGACGGATGAAAAATTTGTACTGGATGACATCATCATTGGAAAAACCCTCGTAGAAGAACAGCAGAACAGAATAGTGCCAGTAAGAGTGGTCAATCTTGCAAATTCCGCTAAAACCATAGAGAAAGGACAGATAATTGGAAATTGCCGGGCAATTTCGGCAATTGTAAACTGTGAAAGCCAGCCGCGAGACACAAAAATGAAGATACCAGCCGATAAAAAGGTACTCGACGATCTCACGAAAGAATGGAGCAAAGACTTATCCACAGATCAGAGGAGGACTGCCAGCCAACTTTTGGCAAGACATTGGTCAGTATTTGCTGAAAAGGGTAAAAACGAAGGCAGAACAAAGATGGTGAAACACACAATCAACACTGGTGATGCCAAACCCATTCGTCAAGCGTCAAGAAGAGTACCTCTGGCAAAGAGAGAAGAGGTGAATGTATTGCTGAAGGAAATGCATCAGAACAACGTCATAGAGCCATCAGCGAGCCCCTGGAGTTCTCCAGTGGTATTAGTCAAGAAGAAGGATGGCTCCACACGTTTCTGTGTAGATTATCGTAAACTAAATGAGGTAACGAAGAAAGATAGTTATCCATTACCTCGAATCGACGATACGTTGGACACACTTTCTGGTTCAAATTGGTTCTCAACGCTGGATTTACAAAGCGGATATTGGCAAGTGGCAGTAGACGAACAAGACAAGTAAAATACAGCATTCAGTGCCGGTGATGGACTATGGCAATTTTTGGTGATGCCATTCGGACTGTGTAATGCTCCGCTACATTTGAACGCTTAATGGAACATGTGCTAAAGGGTCTTCACTGGAAAACGTGTCTGGTGTACTTAGATGACATCATCGTTATGGGAAAGGACTTCGAGGCCCACTTGAAGAATTTGGAAGAAGTATTGATGCGATTAGGAGCTTCAGGGTTGAAGCTGAGCGCAAAGAAATGCTCGTTCTTCAAGAAAGAAGTCAAGTACCTTGGACATAAAGTCACACCTGAAGGAGTACACACAGATCCAGATAAGATAGACTCAGTAAGGGAGTGGCCAAGACCAACTAGTTTGCATGAGCTACGCAGCTTCTTGGGTCTTTGCACCTATTACAGACGCTTTGTTCCAAGCTTTGCAGACGTGGCTGGTAGTCTGCATGCGTTAACGAGGAAAAATTGTCCTTTTGAGTGGAAAAGCGAACAGGAGAGGGCATTCAACAGATTGAAAGACCTATTGTGTACAGCTCCGATCCTTGCGTATCCAATACCTGGCGAAAAATTTATTTTGGATACAGATGCAAGTGGATTCGGGATTGGAGGTGTCCTGTCGCAAGTTATTGACGGACATGAAAGAGTAATAGCCTACTTCAGCAAAATCTTATCAAAGCCAGAGCGGAATTACTGTGTAACACGGAGAGAACTTTTGGCGGTTATGCAGTGCGTGAAGCACTTTAACAAGTACTTGTATGGACAAAAGTTCTTGTTGAGAACGGATCACGCTGCTCTGCGCTGGCTATTACAGTTCAAAAATCCCGAAGGTCAGGTTGCGAGATGGATTGAGAGACTCCAAAGCTACGATTTCACAATAGAACATCGCAGAGGCGGAAACCACGGGAATGCTGATGCACTATCACGACGTCCTTGCAGTATGGAATGTAAGCACTGTTCTAAAGCTGAAGGGAAAGAAGGAGTAGTCGATGTGCGCTTAATGGCTGTTTTACCAGACGATGAATGGACAGCGGAAAAGATAAAAGAAGAACAACGAAATGACCCAGATTTGGCAAAAATCGTATCAAGTAAGAATGAAGGAAAACGGCCTGATTGGAACGAAATCTCGACTGAAAGCCCCATAACTAAAGCATATTGGGCTCAATGGAATAGCTTAAAGCTGCAAGATGGATGCCTATTCCGCCTGTGGGAGAGCGAAGATGGAAAAACCACGAAGAACTTGATTGTGGTACCCAAGGCAAGAATAAGCGAAATTCTCAAGGAATACCATAGTGGGCCAAGCGGAGGGCATTTGGGAATAACAAAAACAGTCGAGAAAATTAAAACACGATTTTATTGGGTTGGTTGCCAGCAATCGGTAGTTGAATGGATTAGTGCTTGTGAAAAGTGTACAGCTGCCAAGGGACCGAGCCGTCGCAGCCAGGGGAAGATGCATTTATACAACGTGGGAGCGCCATTTGAGCGTATTGCAATGGACATAGCAGGTCCGTTTCCAATTAGTGATTCCGGCAACAAATATGTTCTCGTCGTAATCGACTATTTTAGTAAATGGCCAGAAGTATACCCCATTCCCGATCAAGAAGCTAAGACCGTTGCAGATGCATTTATCAATAATTGGGTCTGCAGATTCGGAGCTCCCCTCGAGTTGCACTCGGATCAAGGCAGAAATTTCGAGTCAACAATATTCAGGGAAATGAGTGAATTGATGGGCATACGCAAAACTCGTACAACCCCTTTGCACCCACAATCCGATGGAATGCTTGAAAGATTTAATCGTACGCTTGAGGAACACCTAAGAAAAGTCGTGGACAGAAACCAGAAAAATTGGGACCAACACATACCCCTCTTCTTAATGGCATACCGATCGGCAACTCACGATACAACATCTACAACACCAGCTAAGGCTATTTTCGGTTGTGATATAAGATTGCCTGCAGATCTGAAATTCGGTGCCTACTCATCTACGGAAGTTTCATGTAGCAGTTATGTAGCTGACAAACGAAGACAGCTGAATGAAATTCATGGAACCATCAGAAAGCGCACACAACTGATGAGTGATAAAATGAAAGCCAGATATGATCTACGAGCAAACTCCAAGGGATTTCAGGAAGGGCAGCTAGTTATGCTTCATAATCCGCAAAGGAAAAAGGGATTATCGCCAAAACTGCAAAAACACTGGGAAGGCCCTTATAAGGTGATAAAGCGGCTCAACGATGTAGTATACCGCATCCAGTTGGCGAGAAATGCCAGGAGCAAAATGAAAGTCGTTCATTTAGAGAGGTTATCTCCTTATAAAGGTTGCAGTACTATCCTTGTTCGGGACGAACAAGTTTAAGCGGAGGGCAGTGAAACGTGATAGCTCAGTGAAAAGGGATTGCATACTTTTAGGATCCCATCTGGAGAATGAGTGCCCCCTGTGAGTCAAGATGCGAACTATTCGAATAAAAGTTTATTCAAGAACCATCTGCCGGTAATATCAAAAAGAATATTCTCGACTTCTGTCGAAGAGGATAGAAGCTTCTAGAAACTACGAGAATAGCGTAGAAGTTTCTACACCAACCATTCGAAAACTATAAAAGCGACAAGACTGTTCAAACTCGAAGACAGTAGATCAGAGACCGTAAAAGTGTGTGCATCTAGCATTTTAATCAAAGCAGCAGTATTTGTAATTGTGCAAAGTGATGAAATTACTTATTAAATAAAGTGTTAAATAAAGTGCAAATCATAACTAAGTAAACTTTAAGCCTAATATTAAATGTGTAAATAGCAATAATTAAATAAAGCTAATTATTTTAATTTAACCAGCGATTGTTTGATTACTACACAATCCAGCGGTACGAGTCCGAGTACAGAGAGTTAGAGGAATTGTCAGGAGGGCAATTTTGTAACAGAGTAAATTGTCAAGAGGGCAATTTCGTAACAATATGTACAAATATAAAATATCGTCCAAAAATATTAAATTGGTCATAAATTATAATAATATGTCAATAGAAGGCGTGGCACTAAAAATAAACCGCCCTTTTTTTGTGTTATGTTTAATTTTAGTACCCACAACTTTGCTGAAAAATTTCGTTCATAACTCTTCTATAGGAACCTAGTAATGAATTTTGCTTTATTGTGGGCGTAGCAGTATTAATAATCTGCCCATATTTGTAATGCATGCTAGTATAGACGCAATGTATACATCTACCAATTTGTATTCATATATCATTCCTAGAAGCATAGATAGGGTAATTGCTTTTAAGTGGGGTCCCCAAACCTTTTCAGACTTAATTACTTTCTCCGTTAACCTGGCTGCATCAAAACGTAATAAATAAACTAAGACAAATTACTTCGGTAATGCCAGCATAAATGAACTTATTAATGACAAACGAAAACTCGCACGACTATGGCAAGAACATAGATATCCAACCTACAAAGAACTCTTAGCAAAATCTACTAAGAAACTAAGATGTATCCTAAAAGAATGTAGTGAAAAGGCATTTGGGAATTTCTTGGAGAACCTTGCACCAAATGAAAATAGAGATAATTCACTAAGGACTTTAAAAGGCCAATCCAGCCTGAACCGCCCCTACGACTGCCTGGTAACAAATGGGCAAGGAGCGATGCGAATAAAGGAACAGCATTCGCAAACCACTTAAGAAAAGTGTGCAATTGCCAAGTTAACTGAAAAGTCAAGGGGCCATCCTTGTTAAGCTTAAAAAAATGCTTTGAATTCCAACAAAGCTCCCCAAAGATGATTATTGAACTTGCAAAAATACCAGTTGTACATTTAATGCATATCTTCAACGCAATTCTACGCAGTGGGCACTATCCACCAATATGGAAGTTGTCACAGATGAGTATGATTGCTAAGCCAGGCAAGGACGTCTTCTACCAACCATATCCAAATTTTTTGAAAAACTGCCACTAAAAGAAATTCTACCTATATTGGGAAATAGTCAAATAATTTAAATTGCAATTATTTCTATTAGAAAATCGCCCATCATAAATGGTCAAATTGAATAAATCAGTTGTGCAAACAAAAGTGAAGTGTATGTGTTTTACACTAACATATGATTTTGCAAATACACCACTTCTTCAAATACATTTATGTTACTATCGACGATTGCTCGTGATGTTGTGGCTTCTATAAGTATATTTGTAGAGTAGAGGAAAAAGTTTTCCTTGTTCTCATCTACTGGACGCGGGTCTTCTGCGATCACACTTACAGCCTCTTTGGACACACAGTTCTCTACCAAAAGTTCCTCTAAGATTTACAACTTTAATATCCCTATAAATAATTGTTGATGATTTTTATTACCATTATGAGATGCGACAAGATATTGCTCTTGGAGTAGCTTAGCGACAATCTTTTTATTTTCCCTCCGTTCAACGCGTTGAGTAGGCTCCGGATTTTCAAAAGTCGGTTTGAAAATTGTTGGCACAGCGCCGCGATTCAACAATCTCCGCGTAGTGAAGCCTGGAAGAATTGTACAAGTTCAGCAACACAAATGCAATTAAAATAATTTATATTTGACCCATTTGATGCTTCAAGCTATTTGCAAAGTCATCATTTGTGAAATGCTCCATGCAAATGAAGCTGGTCTTCGGATTGAAAACGTTTTCTCGCCGGCAAAAATTTATCCACTTTTTTAAAACAGTCGCATATGACGGAAAAGTGAAAAAACTGCATTTCGACGCTTTACTTTCATTCCAGTTATTACTATTTATTAAAAACACACTATCCGCACTAAGCAACGAAATGTCAAACTCAGAAAGAAAATTATAACGGACCTGCGCAATGCGTAATCTTCTTCTCTATCATTCTTGATTCCGCAGGACCAATTTGTATTTCGAGCCAGACACAGTACAACGGAAAAAGTGGACTGAATATATATAGTTTCTGTCATAATAAAACCTTTTAGAATAAGCAATACTGCGCTGCTGGTTTTCTTGATATAGCACAAGCTTTCGATAAGGCCTGGCACGATATTCTAATCTTCAAAAGAAAAATGCTTTTGCCGCTAAATACACATAAACTGTTGCAAAATTATTTAAGACAGGAAGTTTACAGTAAAATATAAAAGTTACACCTCGGCGAGCTGTAATATATGTTCTGGAGTACCACATTATTTATGTGTTATATACATCTGATATGCTCACAGATCCCAATACAATAACGTCAACATTTGCGGATGACACAGCAATCTTTGCCGCTCGCACATTCAATTCAACCAGAATTTTACAAATAAACATCGACACAATACTTAAAAACAAAAAAAAAATAAATACATTTTTTGTACGAGACCAAATGTATATATAAAATATATATAATATGTATAACCTTTACACAGAAAAGATACATGTTCAGCAATAAAGATAAATAATCAATCCAAGATACCTGCGTAAAATATCTTGGTATCGCTTAGACCAGCGATTAACCATATAGAGGCAAAAGTCAAACATATAAAACTATGACTACAGTCACTATTCTGGTTGGTAAATAAGAACTCGAAGCTCAAATTGGAATACAAGGTATTATTATATAAAACAATATTTAAACCGATTTGGATATATTGAATACGGGGTAGTGTAACACTTTCCAACGTGGAAAAACTACAGAAAATACAATTTAGGATACTTCGGAAAATAACAGGAGCGCCATGGTATATGAAAAATGCAAATATTCACGTGTGGTAAGAAAATCATCAGCTGTTTTGTAAGTATACTAAATGCATTCGTAGCCAACTTCATGTAAGAAAATAAAGTTTGGGTATTTAACAATATTTATATTATTAACATAACTTTTTCATTATAGATATACATATTTACATACATATATAAATAAAATAAATATCACAATATACCTACCATCTAGGCCCTCATTAGGAAATGCAGAGCATTTCTTCCACCCTATGCAATTTAAAATACACTGCCTCTTATCACACATGATATACCTATCAAAGGAAACCAATAAAATATGTTATTTTTCAATCAAAACTTTTAATTTATATATTAATCCAAATAAGCCTGGAATAATTGTATTTGACCTATTTAATAAATCACAAAACTAAGATTTAAAACGTATATTTTCACTTATGTAAACTTTTTTATTTTCGATCAAATACGTACGGCCTTATTGGCTATTAACATTGATTCACATATGCTTGAACTTACTCGTTACGCCTCGTCTCGTCTATTTTGGTTAGCCCTTCAGACACGGTTGCCTTATTGTGTACCAAAACGTTGACCAAACCCAATAAAATGTACCAACATATTTCCTTTGAAAAAACTCAATGTCTTGCAATATACGATCGTATATTTATTATAAATCTTTCATGATTTACACTTGTTGCAGGTTTTTGTGAATAAAAAAAAATTTTTTTTAATAAAAACGATATAACTTTTTTAACACACACATTTCAGTGGTTTTTTAGCATGCAACATATGGGCATACAAGTTATTTTAAGAAATAATTCATTTATATATTTTTTATGAAAAGATAAGCTATGACAAAGGAACCAGTCCATTAAATACAAAAAAAAAAAATTTATGAAATTCAAATTAATTATCACATTTGTTGAAACTTCACAAATTTCACCGTAGCTTATACATAAATATATAGAAAGCGAAAAATGTATATCCACTAATCTTCAATTATGCATGGAAATTTTCGGAAAAAATAGTGAGTTGTTGGCACACGTTTTTTATTGCCCATTAGTGTATTTACAAACTACATGTTTGCTGACCAAACATTGCACAAACCAACATCACCTGCGGCCAGCTCTTTTACCATCATGCTGGCTCTTTAACGTTTTGAATGCGACCTTGTTTTGCAGTTTTGTTTTCACCAAACTCAAATCGAAAAACTTGCGATGAAATGAAGAATATTTACTTTAATTGAGTACCGTTGTTGTGTTGAATATGTATATTTTTCTGCTTTTAAACCGGTATGCATTTCATCAATGGGAACTAACTTTTCAGTACTTTTTATATTAATTAATCTTAAGTCGTCAATACTTTTAATATAATTATCACAAACATAATTGCTAACTGGGAGCGGGCATCTACTGCTCAGAGTTGGAAATAGGGCAGCCAATAAAGCTGCCTGACCAGAGCAGTATCTTTCAAGCGGAAGAACGCAGAGCTAGCCTACACCAAGACAGGAAATGACTCAAAAACCAACATACGAGTATACGTGGACAGCCAGGCAGCGATAAAGGCGATTAACTCATTTAGTATAAAATCCAAAAATGTCCTACAGAGCAGGGATGCCATAGAAAGGCTAGTCACAAATAGAAGACTGCATATCTATTGGGTAGCTGGTCATAAGGGCATAGAAGGGAATGAAATAGCAGATGAGATTGCAAAAATCGCTGTCTATATACCACTTGAACAAGAAAACGACATACATAAACCCCTTCAAGAACTATTCAATGAAAATGACGGACACATGCGAAGGCTAGTCAAAGCAAGGTGGCACAGTTTAACCACCTACAAAATTGCAAAAGTCATGTGTAATGTCAACGATAGGAAACAAACGCGATCTATACTCGCGCTCTTACGAAAATACTGTAGAACTATCATAGGTATGATGGCAGGCCATAATTTCCTGGCGGCACATGCACACAATATAGGAATTACGGACAATGACGAATGTAGGAAATGTAGGGAGGTTGAAGTAAGGGAAACTCTATAACATCTCCTTTGTATATGTCCTGCGTTATCAAAAACGCGCTTAAAATGCTTAGGAGTCCCACAATTTGGGAGACATCTCAGGAATGGAGCTGACAGCACTGCTTAAATACGCAAAAAGCGTTGAAATCCTACGAGATGTCTACTGGAAATCTGCATAAAGGTCAGACCCCATTTGGTATCGCTAGGGACCAATCGGTCTATGCGTGTCAGCCAGGTTAACCTAACCTAACCTAATTGCTAAGTACTAGCTTGAAATGCGATTCTATATTCTTATATAAATATGGAAGCCGAACGCTTTCTGCTTGAAACTCTTTATTTAAATTGTTTATGATTTAAAGTATGTAAGTTAGAAATAGCATATGCACTTTCAACTCCAAATCAACCACCGATTTGCTAGATATATATATATATATATATATATATATATATATATATTTAAGGGTGTTATACACTGCAACCTGAAAGACCTATTGTGATGCTCCTATTCATTTGAAAGATCAGGATACTCTCATCAATAAATCTTCTGTCAGGTTAATTTTTGACAGAATCGACAGATGGCATCTGAAGATATACCCAACTTGTTGAAATGGTAGTTGAGTCTACAATGTCCGCTTAAAATGACTGTGATGATTCTTAATTTACCGAGGCATATTTATTAACTCCTTAGCTCTTTTAGGATTAAAATCTCCCAGAACTGGACTGTCATAATCCCGAAAGAGTTTAAATTTTCGACAGGAATCCATATATTTTGGAGGAATCAAAATGAGGGATCTTGCTCTGGGATCTAAGATATATTCTCCAAAACACCTGAGTCTATTGTGTGCCAATGGTCCGCAGTCTGTGATCAGGTGCAGTGAGGTTCCATCACTTTTCCCACAGAATCGACAGATGGCATCTGAAGATATACCCATATTGTTCTAATGGTAGTTGAGTCTAGAATGACCGCTTAAAATGCCTGTGATGATTCTTAATTTGCTCCGAGGCATATTTATTAACTCCTTAGCTCTTTTAGGATAAAAATCTCCCAGAAGAGCTTTGGACTGTCTTAATCCCGGAAGAGTTTTCCAGGTTTGACTTCTTTTTGCATCTGTACACTTCTCCAGCAGACCTCCAATGGTGTTGGATGATAGTCCACAGAAGGGTTCAGGGCCGTTGAACTGAGAGGCCACAGCCTTCCTAGCTAAGCTATCAGCCTTATCATTTCCCACTACTCCTATGTGGTCTGGTACCCCCATTAGAGATAACTTGTTCATATTGCCTAGGGAGTTTCGCTTCCCAATACAGTCCCATACAAGTTTAGACCTCGCCAAGGGTGAGCTCTGACTCTTGAGTGCTGCTTGACTATCAGCTAGTATTACGATGTTTTTCCCCCAATATTTCCTGTCAATGTTGATCTGGGCACATCTTGCAATAGCGTGAATTTCCGCTTTAAAAATGCTTGGGAAAGAACCCATTGGTTCCCAGTGGTTGGTTCTAGGCCAAAATACTCCTGCCCCAGTTCCGTCCATTGTCTTAGAACCGTCAGTATACCATAAGAGACAATTTTCTCTAATTTTATACGTCTCAGTTAGACCTTTCCATTCTTTTTTGCAACTCATCTTTGTACTGTATTTGTGTGCAAAATTGAATTTTCTTGGCATAAAATCCTTGTGAGAATTTAGTATACCATATTCTTGAGTTGAATTTTTATCCCATATATTTTGGGTGTAATTTGATTCTCTCAAAATAATTTCTTGTATTCTGGTAAGAGATTTCCTAGCAGAGTCTTGAATTACTAGATGTAAGGGTGTTAGATCTAGTATAATTTCCATTGCAGCCGTTGAACAGGTGCGCATAGCTCCAGTGATAACAAGGCAGGCAAGGGGCTGTAATTTACTTAATGCAGATTTCGCTGTCTTAAGTCTAACTCTAATTGACCAGGCTACAGAACCATACGTGATGATTGGTCTGACCATCATGGTATACATCTAGCGAACGATTTTTGGGTTACATCCCCAAGATTTACCAGCAAGCCACATATCATTAATAAAGCTGTAGCCCGCTTGGTGGTTGCTCCCACAATAACTTTTTGTCGAAAATAACTCCGAGGTATTTGGTCGCAGAGCTAATATCGACCTGTGTACCATTAAGAAGTATAGGTTTCATATATGGTAGAGATCTTTTTCTAGTGAACGACACAATGGTGGTCTTTGAGGCATTGATTTTCAATTCAGTTCCCATGCACCATTCACTAGCTGCTAATAAGCCCCTTTGAATAATATCACAAAGAATGGATTCAGATTTTCCTCTAGCTATTATCATATACCTACATTTGTGAGTTTTACCAGAAAATCATCAACTACTATCCTTTATTGACTTTGACTTTAACAGTTTTGACACCTGCTTCAGCCAGTCTACTGTTGAGTAAAGCTTCTATCCAATTGGAAATGGTATTATCTATACCTCTATTGTTAAGAGCTCTAATCACATATTCGTGAGGAGTTTTGTCAAAAGCCCCCTCAATATCGAGAAAGGCACAGAGTGCTATTTCTATTTTATTCAGTGCTGCCTGAATTAAAGCAGTCAGATGGTATAGTACGGTTTCAGTCGATTTTCCCGCAATATATGCAAACTGACGAGGATGTAAAGGCTCATTTTTCATTCAATATGGTCTCAAGGAGATGTATATTAACTATTTTCTCCATTGCTTTTAGTACAAAGCATGTCAAACTGATAGGCCTGAAGGATTTGGGATGTGCCATATCCTTCTTGCCTACCTTGGGGATAAATTCCGCTCTAGCTGTGCGCCATGTTTCCGGTATATACCCAAAAGCAAGATTTGCCCTAGTGATATTCACCAGGCGCGGAATCAGTACCTCAGTACTCCTTTGGAGAAGGATTGGGAAAATACCATCCGCACCCGGCGATTTATATGGCTGAAAAGTGCTGATGGCCCATCTCAACTTCTCAGCAGTTATGATTTCTTTGGCCTCTTTCCAGCCAATCTTACTTGTTCCTCTAGGAAGAGCATCCATCTGCAAAGATGACGGTAACTGGATCGAGCTCCGAGGAAGGTGCAAACGCAACAAAAGGAGAGTGCGATCCTCTTCATTCGCCGAGAACGTCCCATCCTCAGATCTCAATGCCAGCTTTAAATCGACTTTGTTTTTCGCAAGAGCTCTATGGAGTCGTGCTACTTTAGAAGTCGATTCTACACTTTCTTGGCCGTCCTGGAGGTTTTCTCCGAGGTGGTAGGTCGGGATGGACTACTCCCTTTGTCCCCCAGTTTTACTCCCAGTGTCAACAATCTCTCCTTAGTGGATATGGGAGTTTGTTGAGTTGGTCCCTGTTTTGACCTGGCAGCAGCAGAAGTGGATGGCACATCATCGTTTCCTAATTCCTGCACCACCCATCCCGTCTACTGTCATTGGAGGTCCCATAGGTCCAACCACTGTTTTGGTCACGGATGAAGGTCTCCGTTCATTCACCGCAGCAGCATTTGATTTGGGCTTAGCGGGTATTCTTACCCCACTAAGCATTGGATCATCAAGGATTCTTTGCTCCATCTGATTTGCCAATTGAATTGCGGTGATGTCCCGCGGAATTTTTTGATTTATTTTTTGTTTCTTCATGAAGATTCTTTTTTGCGAAGAATATAAACACCAATCAGACAGAGATGCGTCATATTCCAGCTAGGCTATTACCACCGAAGTGCTCCGTTTACGACTAGACTATTTAACAGGGTCTCTAGCCTGGCAGATCATCAGCACGGGTCGCGTAACACCTTGATCCAGTCCTTACCTTCGAACCATAGTCAAGGTATATTTCTCAATGCTGTACTATTAAGGAGTATCAAACACTGAGCGCTACATCCTGACCTTAGCTAGATCCAGCACCATCAGAGAATTGATGCCATTGTAGACCTATTACCAGCCGGTACCCTCGAAAAGGGTTCAGTCGAAGGATTTTCTACCGGCCAAATCCATTTATTTCTAATCTGCATGACAGCCCACTGTTCGACAATCCGCGATATTACTGCTTCTAAAGCAAGCCATCTAGACAAAGATATACCTAAGATTTTATGAGGCTTCACTTCACAGAAATCTTGAAATTCTATGAATTTTTTAATTCGCTTAGGACTATAGGCAAAAAATTATACATATTACGACATAATTCTTCTATTTGTTGCGGAAGTTTTTTACAAGCGTAACTGCAGCAAAGATGCAAGGAGTGGCACATACTTTTTATGTAGAACAAATTAGCATCGGCACTTAATTTAGTATCAATCCGCAAGACACAACAAATTTGTCAATGGAATGTTACGGAATGTGAAAATCAACCTAATCGCCTGGTATATCGACTCGGAGTCAGACTTATCTAACTCAATTAAATGCAAAAAGCGGTATTTAATGGTTCGTGACAATGAGTCGAAATATCCCACTACCAACATTAACGCTTTGCGGCAGGATTATCGAAACAACGTCGTCAATTATCGAAAATCTTTGCTTCTGCAGCACACTCGCAATTTGACCTTTGATTTATTGCCTAAAATTTCAGCTAAACATGCTTGCTTTGTTCTACGGCACTTAGCGCTATTGCTATTTGACTGTCAAAAAACACATAAGAGATTTGGCAAAAATTCGAGTAACCGAAATGGCAAATTCTGATCAATACAAAACATCACTAATGTAAATGCTACCTGGCATACTTGTTTAGCTAATGTTGCACTTTCTTCGTTCACAACACATCCAATTTCAGTTGAGCCTTCTTTTTTTTTGGCTATTGCAACAATGAGCTTTGTTTTTTACATGACGCGCCAAATGGGACAAGTGGTTTGCGAGATTCTTTTCGTACATCTCATGCAGAAAGCATCCTCATTTTTATTTTTTAACCACGCCAACTGTTGAAACCAATCAGGTTTGAATTTACTTTTGGCTCTAAAAATAAACTTGGAATATATTTTATCTCACAAGAAAATGGTTACCTTGTTTTCGATGTGCTAGCATCGTCACTTTCATTGCACACTTCAACAATTTTAGCTGGTTTACTTCTTATCTCTTTTATTACAAATCTGAAATATTTTAATGCATAAATATTTAAAAGCAATTGTATTTCAAATACTTACTTATCCATTTTGCTTCTTTTCTTGCTAAACGCGTGCCGCGGCGCACGGTCAAATGGCTTCTCTTACAGTAAGTGTTACCAAACACTCAAAGAGTATTAACCCAACTTTTAATACATTGGTAGCATTGTTTCTTTGGGTAGTATCAGAGTTGCATTCAATTTAAGAGTTAAGAACAAAAATTTTCGAAAAGTCAATTTTGTAATGAGAAATTTTATAGTGATAATTATTTTTAACAATTCTGTAAAAATGTACCAAATCAAAAAGTTATATACCAATGTACCAAATGGAAAAGAAACCAAAAACCAAATTTGGTACATTTCAGCCAAAATAGTTATAATGTTATAATTATAATTATGGGATCGGAGTCGAAAGAATGACGCTAAATGTTGAAAATAGCAGGAGTTTAAATCACCACGGTAAACAAACTATGAATACCGATGAATCGGTAAGAAGTCTTAAATATAATTTTATTAAAGAAAAAGTGAATTCGAAAATTTTATTGGAAACGCTATTAGATACCGACAGCCTGATATCCTTAGTTCGCTCAGAGGGTCGCAGTTTCAAATCCTGCCCCGGGTTTAGTCCCAAAATTGCTTCTTTCTACGAAATCGTTTTCCCTTGCAGTCATAATTAATTATAGTGTAAGATATAATAATTATAATAATCTTATTTCGTAAAAAATTCGTATCAAATGTGTTAATTAAAAAAAAAATTAACAATATTAAGATAATTTTTTTTTTGTGATAATAAAAAGTCGACTGTTTATTAAAGAAAGAGTAGATTATATTTATATAAAGATTGCTTTTGTTGTTCGCGATGATACGATACGATACTCAATATTGTTATGTAAAGATTTTATGAATACAGCTAAATTGAAATAGAGGAGTGAGTACGATAAAGAATGTTTAAGTTTCATAAAAATTGTATATAATTTAAGTATAAGTAAAAACGACATAAGCTTTAAAACTAAAGATTTTTTTGATAATTTGTTTAACGAATGTTATTTGTACTGTGATCGTCCTAATGAAACCGAAATTAAAACGAAATGAGATTAATGTTGAATAGTGAAAGGCCATTCTATTGTCATCCACGCGAATAGCGAAAAGAGAAAGTATTTTGGATAATTTATAAGACTGAAGACTGAGTAGTTCAGAGTATATTGCGTTGGTGCGGAAAAAAGCCAGAGGAAATAAGGTGAATGTGTACACTGAGAAAAAAAGTGCGCTTTAAAATTAAATGTGAACACTTTCAAATTTTATTTAAAGTGCCTCAGTCTATGGAGGGCACAAAAAAAAAATATTGTAAAATTGCTAATTTTAAGTTTTTAAAGTGTTTACTCTTAATTTAAAAGTTAAAATTTTTGTTTTTAATGTAAAATTCTTAAATTTAAAAATGTTGACTTTATTTTATAATGACAAACTTTATATTTTAACGTAAAATATATTATTTATAAAGTAATCACTTTTAATACAATTTTAAAAGTGAATCCATTTAATTTAAAATTTCTAAACTTTAAAAAATAAAATTATAACGTTTATTTTCAAAGTGTTGACTTTAAAATGTAAAATGATCAATTTGCAGAAAAGTGTTAACGTTTACATTTAAAGTGTTCACTTTATAAATCAAAGTGTCACTTTCTAATTTAAAGTGTCACTTTTTAATTTAAAGTGTTCACTTTAATATTGAAAGTTTTAGTTTTGAGTAAAAAGTGTTAACTTTAATTTTAAAGTTTTCACTTTAATATATAAAGCGTCCGTTTATTATTAAAAGTGTTCACTTTGACATTTAAAGTGTACATTTTGCATTAAAAGTGTTAGCTTTTAAACTCAAAGTGTCTTTGTTGGAACTAAACGTGAACACTTTAAAACGCAACGTAACAATTTTTATTTTCAAAGTGTTTAAGTTTATTTTAAAAGTTCGACTTTAAATTGTACCGTTAGCGGCATTTGTGTGATTTCGTTATAGTAAAGTGAATTTAAAAGTGTGAACAAGATACAAGAATGACGAGTCAGGGTAAAATTATACAAGAAAGTGACTTGCTGCGAATTCTCGGCAACGATATCCAAATTAATGAGCAGGGTGATTTAACGTACACGTGTGTTGAGGAAGATACGGATCTCCTTAATCTGCTAAAGGAGTTTGATCTGGAAACACTCTTTCTTGACCTAAAAAGTAAGTAAAAGTTCTTAGGCAATATTAACACTTATGCAATATTATTAATGTTCCTTAGATGCTGGAATAACTTTTCGAAGCTTAAAATTTTTGTCAAGAGAAGACATTGCGGAAGCAGTAAGAAATATTGGTCTTCGAGCGGAGTTTAGAGAAAAGTTGTTTTTCTGGCGCAAGTCAAAGGTAAATATAATATTAATTTTGAAGCTTATTTGCGATTACGCACAATTCCCATTTCCATATTACTACGTTTATAATTTAGCAAGCTTATTTTTTCAGTTTGGAATAGAAGACGAAAGGTTGAGCCAGACTTCGAAGATTGTTGGTTGTCTAGAAGAAAACCGTCACAACGATTCACCTTGTTCTTCAAATAATTCAATAAGAAACGCATTTGGATCACAGGTAAGAATATACAGTAAAAAGTTTTGTATTAAATTTAATGATACACTGCATTGCAGCCCCTTTCAACATTTTTAAAGAATAACTCAGCCGGAAAACAACTTTCAACTTTATTCAATATTATGAGGAAAGGGCATGTTTTACGAATAAGCAACGCGATGACCTCATTAAAATAATTTTAGAAGATGTCATGTTAACAAAGGCAAAACTTAGACCGGAACACTTTGCGAGTATTGTGGAAGAAATAATTGGTTTATTTCCCAAAGAAAAAGAGTCCCAGGTATTATTAAAAGCGATATATTAAAAGAACATATTATAAACTGATTTCTTTCAGGAATATTACTACATTCCTCGTCAATGAAAAAAAAAACCCATCAGGCAAGCTCTATTCCAAATATTTTAACTTAAAGACAAAGATTAGAAAGAGTAGTCCATCTGCGAAAAGATCTCTTTCGAGTGAAGTAATGATCCATTAGTGGAAGAAAATTTTGAAGTTGACGAAACGCTGTCGTTATGTTTAAAAACTTCGCTTCAAAAAGATGCCAGTAATTGGGATGAGGTTATTGACAAATGGCAAAAAACATTTACATTTCGGAAGAAGGATTTGGCAAAGCGCTCAATTTCTGACAACTTTAACACAAAATTCAAGGATATACAAATTTTTATATTTTTTTTAGATTTATCTAGATTTCAATTTGATTTGTCCACAAAAAGATAATCTTTTAAAAACAAAGTGGGATAATTTTAAAACCAAGATAGTGAACTACTACGATGTCAACATACGGAATCAGCAATCAATAGATCTTCTGAACCAAGCAAAAACGACAAAAAAAATTGGTGCTTTTTATTATGGGCTTTTTGTTAAATTAATAAAATAACACTAAATAATTTTTTTTTCAGATTGTCAAGACTACATTTTTACAATTCTTCTCAATTCAGTTCTGCTGCCTTCAGCAAGATTTAGTGCAGATGGAAATACAAAAAAGAAAGCCACCATTAAAGATGCTAATTGTGGCATCTGGCATCACTAAATTAGTACAGTATGGTATTAAGCAACCCTGAATACCAACAAAATGTATATTAAGAATAATGAGAAACATGAACACACAATTGAATAAAGTCCAAATGAAACAGACGTGTTATACTTTTTACTATACAATACTCATTAGTGACGACGAGGATGAACTTAAAGTTTTTTGCATTAATAATTACTTTTCAATACATAAATATTTGAGAAGTGTCTCGTATAAATATTACTTATAAAAAAAAAAAATGCCGAATTCTATAGAAGCAAGTACTTCAAGAAATGCAACAATTGCTGCGCACTCAACTAATTACGTAAGCTTCATTTTTGAAGCATTCAACTCAGCCACAATGAAATGGCCGAGGTGGGTGTGCCGGTTTGAGACGGCTTTAACAATTTTCAGCTCAGACGAATCAAAGAAGAAGCAGCTACTTCTGCACTACATGGGTGGTGCAACCTACGACTTGCTGTGTGATAAATTGCTGCCGGAGAAGCCAGAGGACAAAGATTACGATGAAATTGTCAGGGTGTTGAAGGAGCATTTTGATCCAACACCAAACGAGATCTTGGAGAATTACAAATTTCACATGCGAAGACAGAAACAAGAGGAGAGTTGCGAGGAATTTCTGGTTGCGCTGCGACATCTTGCGTCTGGTTGCAAATTTGGGAATTATGGAGACACGGCGTTACGAAACCAATTTGTATTTGGCTTGTCGAACCATCATTTACAAAATCGCATGCTTGAAAAATCTAAACTAACTTTGAGAGATGCCCTCAACATAGCAACAACTTGCGAAAACGCAGAAAAGAATGGGAAGGCGATACAAAATGGAGGTGGTGAGTCTGTTCAAAAAATTTATAAACATAAAGTACATGATGATAAAATGGTGGCAAAACCGCAAGGTACGAACAACAACAAGAGAAAATGTTTTAGATGCGGCGGTACCAACCATTTGGCCAACACATGTAAATTTATAAATACAGTGTGCAACTATTGTAAATTTAAAGGTCATTTACAGAAAGTATGTTTAAAAGAAAAACATAACAAAAATATGTCCACGAAAAACATTGAAGTGCAAGAGCTTATGGAAATACAAATTCAAAATATAGAATCTGATCAGAAATTTTTAGAAAAGTTGAAAGTGGGTGATGCGACAATCGAATTTGAAGTGGATACAGGATCGCCAATAACAATTATGTCATTGAACGATGCCAAAAAGTATTTTAGGAAAGAAATAGTTCACCAAACCAAAATAAAATTAACAAGTTACACAGGAAGTAACATTGAATGCCTTGGGTATATTCTGGTAAATGTTAATAACAGTTTATTGAAACTGTACATAGTGCGATCAAATAAAAAACCTTTGCTAGGCAGGGAATGGATGCGCTTCATAAAACTAAATTGGTCTCTATGGTGCAAGAATGAAAATAATGGAACGATAAATAAGGTGAATGTGCAAGAACGTGTTGATAATTTAGTTACAAAGTTTCCCAAACTCTTCAAGTTAGATACAGGAAAAATTACTGGGCACCAAATGAGATTGTATGTGAAACCAAACACTATTCCAAAATTTGTGAACGCTAGAAAAGTTCCATTTCCCTTGCTAGAATCCGTGGAAAATGAAATAAATAACCAAGTGCAGGAAGGTATCTTAATTAAAGTAAACGTCAGTGAGTGGGCTACCCCATTAGTAGTGGTAAAGAAGGCGCACGGCGCGATTCGATTGTGCGGCGATTATAAAGTTACCCTTAACCCAGCCCTAGTGGTCGATGAGCATCCTTTACCTTCAATTGAAGAACTATTTAGCTCCATGGCCGGGGGGGAGAAATTTTTAAAAGTGGACTTATCAAAAGCCTACTTGCAAATGGAAGTTCATCCTGAGGACAGACATTTATTAACACTCAGTACGCATAAGGGCTTATACCAGCCTACAAGAATGATGTTCGGCATCGCGTCTGCACCAGCTAAGTGGCAGCGCTATATCGAACAAGTACTATGTGACATTCCGGGTGTAAGCGTTTTTGTAGACGATATTAAAATCACTGGTCCTGATGACAGCACACATTTGCAAAGGCTAGAAGAAGTCCTTAAAAGATTAGATGACCGCAACATGAGGGTAAACTTACAAAAATCAGAATTTTTACAGAATTCTATTCATTACTGTGGATACAAAATAGATAAAAATGGCATACATAAAGTGAAATCCACAATTGAAGCTATTGTGCATATGAAGCGTCCAAGCAACAAAGATGAAGTTAGATCAGTTTTGGGGCTCATTAATTACTATGGCAGATTTATCAAAAACTTGAGTAGCATTGTATATCCATTAACGAGACTTTTGAGCGGGGATGTAGAATTTGTCTGGAACGCAGCTTGCGAAAAAGCATTTACAGAAATCAAAAAGCAAATGCAGTCGGACGTTGTGCTTACGCATTACGATCCTAAAAAACCTTTAATTTAGGCGGTAGATGCTAGTCCAGTGGGGGTAGGAGCCGTTCTTAGCCACAGATTTGAAGACGGATCCGAGCGTCCAATTCAGTTCGTTTCGCAAACATTGAACAAAACGCAGCAGAGATACAGCCAGGTTGATAAAGAGGCTTATGCTGTAATTTTTGGCATTAAACGATTACATCAGTATCTATATGGCAGAAAATTCACTCTCATTACTGATAATAAAGCCATTGCTCAAATATTTTCACCGCATAAGGGATTACCAGTATTGTCTTCAACTAGAATGCAGCATTACGCAGTGTTTCTAGAATCTTTTGATTTGATTATTCAGACAAAGAAGTCCCAAGAGAATGCCAATGCGGATGCAATATCACGCCTACCCATACCTGAATTTGATGAATTTGTCGAAGAAATAAATCTAATCGAAGAAGAAATTTTGCAAAATTTACCCGTAACTACAAATGACTTAAGAAAAGAAACGGTCAAAGACAAAGAAGTTAAAATCCTTTTAGAGTGCCTGAAATATGGTTGACTATGTCAAAGCAAAGATCGGTTCAACATTGATCAAACTGAATTTACCATGCAGAAAGATTGTCTTTTGAGGGGCATATGAGTGTATATTCCACATAATTTGCGTGCGAGGGTCCTAAAAGAGCTACATATTGGGCATTTTGGCATTTGTAAAATGAAACAATTGGCAAGAGCATACTGTTGGTGGCCAACATTGGATCGCGACATTGAAGATTTGGTACGCAATTGCAAGGCATGTCCAATCACACGCGCAGACCCCAAGAAGAATGACCCTATACAGCGTTGGGAAGAGCCAACTCGACCATTTGAACGCGTCCATGTGGACTATGCAGGTCCTTTCATGGGTAAAAACTTTTTTGTATTAATAGATGCGTGCACAAAATGGCCCGAAGTCCGTATTGTCCCAAACAAATCTGCCACAACTACGACTCAAAATTGTGAAGAAATTTTTGCGACGTTTGTATTCCTAAGATGCTGGTTTCGGATCATGGAACCTAATTCAATTCAAGTGAATTCCAAAATTTTTTAAAGATCAATGGCATCATACACAAGCAAGGGGCACCGTACCACCCAGCAACGAATGGTCAAGCGGAACGATTCATCCAAACTTTCAAAAACAAATTAATTTCGTCTAATTGCCATGCAGCCAACCTTAGAAACGAATTGCACAAAATCCTAATGGCTTACCGAAGAGCAATACATCCAGCAACAGGTAAATCACCAGCCACATTGGTCTTCGGCAGACAACTAAACAATCGTCTCTACTGGTTACTCCCGCAAAATAGCAAGCATGAAAATCAACGTACTCAACCTTCAAAATTTTTCAAGGAGGGTGAAAGAGTGGCGGCTAGAGACTATCTAAGTAAATCAAAATGGCGTTTTGGTATAGTTGACAGCCAATTAGGTGACCTTCATTACAATATTCGCCTCTATGATCAACGAATTTGGAAAAGACATGTTGACCAGCTCCGTAAAGTAGGTGAAAATCTTCAAAACACTGAAAGTCAAGCTACTGAAAATGCGACTAACATAAACAGCGACTATCAGCGTCCAGAACCAGTTTTAATCACTGGCTCCTTTGCAGTTCCTGCGAGCAGCTCTATACAGCAACAAAGCACGAGCAATGACTCTTCAACTTTAAACGCACAAGCTAAACAGCAAGTATCAGTTGAGCACAGGGAAACTGAAAAAACAGCTACCCATAGCAATGAAACACAACAACCTTCCGCGCAGCAACATGCTGATGACCAAGATCACACACAACCAGGACGACGCCCAGAGAGACATCGCAAGACTCCATCGCACCTAAAGGAATTCAGCCTAAAAACAAATATTATTTGATTTGAATTGTATAATGTATATTCGCAAAACTATTGTATGTCAGGCACCAATGTAAAAAGTTTATTGATGATGTAACTTGGGAATGATTTCCAATTTATATAAGAAAGAATTCATCTTAGGGGGGAGAGATGTGGCATCTGGCACCACTAAATTAGTACTTTACAGTACGGTATTAAGCAACCCAGAATACCAACAAAATGTATATTAAGAATAATGAGAAACATGAACACACAATTGAATAAAGTCCAAATGAAACAGACGTGTTATACTTTTTACTATACAATACTCATTACTAATGAAACCTTCGTATTGCAGTTAACAACAAATAGCGATTACTCAAGACGAATAAAAGAACTTATCGGTAAATACTATTATAATAAATTGACTGTACAGCCGTTTATAATTGAGGTAGGAGACTCTGTGGACGATCTTAAAACCTTTTATATTTACTTTGACGAAACTTTGTACAAACTAAATTCTTTTATTGAAAGTTTGGACATATGCTTGAATAAAAAAAATGTGAATTAAAAACAATTAAAATAATCCATTTCCTTTAAAGTTTATAGTGAACACTTTTAAATTGCATTTGAAAGTGTTCACTCTTAAAATAAAAGCTAACGCTTTTAATTTGAGATTGAATGTGTTAACTTTTAATTTAAATACAAACATTTTTAAATTGGGTTAAAAGTGTGAACTTTAAAATCAAAAGTGTTTAAATTGTATTCGAGAATGCGCATATTAAAATGTAAAGTTTTCACTTTAATATTCAAAGTGCTAACATTAATAATTTACATTTTAAAGTGTAAACTTTAAAATTAAATATTTTTCAATACAGCTGGTTTTCATACATGATCATCTATTGCCATTAATTGATGTTTTACTTGATAGGTTAGCAAACAGGAGTGTATTTTCGTTGATGGACTTAAAAAGGGTACCTGTCGCCTGGATATTGAGATTAGGAAAGTTAAATGAGATAGCTTCAGGAACTTTTGTGAAGATATTTTATCCACATCGACAGCTGCCAGGCTACACAAGACACTGGGCGAAGGCTAATACAGAACGTAGGATGGCACTGAACCACCGGACGTATGGAGCAGTGGCATGTGCTCAAATAATCAAACTGCAAACCATGAAAAACAGTTTGAACAAGGTACAACGACTAGCATCTATATGTATTACCGGAGCTTTGAAAACGTGACCCATAACAGTAATGGAAACACTTTTATATCTTACTCTGCCACATATTACAGTAGAAAAGGCTGCAAAAAATCCTATTAAGAATCGTCGAGGAAGGAGCTGTCCGCGAGAAAATTTGCAGTAATAAACAACGACACAGCATCGTTGCCACTATACCCCTCGCGGACCTACCTAGAGACGACATGGACCAAATGTACAACTTTGAGAAACGCTTCACAGTTGTGCTTGGGCGCAAGAAAGAATGGAAACCTGAATCACTTCAAGATATTTTAAAAGAGTGGTTCAGGTGATTCGCAGATGGTTCAAAAATAGAAGAAGGAGCTGGCATATTTAAACCGAGGGGTAACCACTCCAAACCAACGGAAATATCCGGATTGAATACAATATGGATGACATGTTCTCGCAAGACCTTGTAATCAGAGTAAAATAAAAAGACTATCTTTTTCGATTAAGCATTATTTAAATATAAATTTATTTATAGATTTTTTCCATATAAAGTTTTAACACATATGAATCTTAGTCATAAAGGCAGGGCTAGTCTTAAAGTTAAATTTAAATGACTGTAAAAGTGTAAGGAAATAATCCTATAAAATTATTTAAAAAAAAATTATTGTAAATAATGAAATGAAAATAAATGATGTCCTAATGGTCCTAATAATGTTTTAAATTGCTTATGTAAAGTTAATAAAATATTAGTATACTTGGCTCTTTTCTCTAAAACTATTTTCTCCGCCGGTAGTCATGTATTACTTTTCGTTCAATTTTGCAGTTTTATCACAGCTATCACATGCCATACACCTATTAAATTGTTCTGGTTATCCTTTGGCCTGAAACGATGCAGTAGCGATCTTTATGTGTTGAACATGGCTCTCATTAATAAACTATCACTAGACGACGGATCCCAAACTTATCACTTCTCATTTCACTCCATCCATACTGCATATACTCGTAACCTTTGCAAAAGTATCAATCACCAGAAACACTTATTTCTTCTTTGCCCTCTGCGGCGAAAACAGACTGAAGTGGTATTTTTGTACTAACGTGCGTTCCTTTCGGAATACTGTGCATAAAACACTTATGTTTCCCACTCTTTGGGGGAAAAGCTTTAAGCAACTCCCTATATGACCTTTCACCTTTCTCTCCTATATACCATGTCGTACTTAATAATTTATCATTGGGTTATTAAATTTAGATTGCTGCGACAATTTGAAGTTGCACCCCACATTAATTGGTTTTCTTTCACCTTTTAAGTAAAACAATGTGATTTCATAATTTATATTTATTATAATTTTTAATTTGAAACATAATATAAAAAATTACATATAATAAATTTAATATCCAATAGTTTTTACATCTAACACTGATTTAAAATTTGCTTCAATAATATCTACAATCGCATACGAATTTAATTTTAAATAAGCATTTCTGGGGGACAAAATCTTATTTATACTTTAAATGTAATTATGGTAAATTATACTTTCGTATATTTAATAATAATTTTAGTATTTTTTTTCAAAAGATTATTTCTAATAAATGGAATACAGCAAAGAAAATAAAAAAAAATAAAAATGAAATTACTTTTGAAATATAAAAAAATAAATTAGATTTTATACCCACTATAATTAATTATATAGGTTTAAATACACTTATTTTCTACAATTAAAATTTAGTTGTTTTTATTTAAAACTAGTGTTCGTGGTTATATAAAACTTGTGCATTTATCGCTTTTTCGTTTTATTAAAAAAATGCTTTTCTAAAGCTCAAGTGACTGAAAATTGTAATCTACAATATTATAAATTTTATTTTTAAAATGCTTAAACGTTAATATTTTTTGTTTCCTCTTTTGTTTGTTTTTTAATAACTTCTTTACTTAATAATACATATACAATGACTTCATATCATATACTATAAGTATATTTAAAAACTTTCAATCAGTCGAGCATTAGCCAAAAGTTTAATTTGCTTTACATTTAACATAATTATTTTGTTTATTACGATTACTTTTATTATTATTAAGTTTAATATTATCTCTACTCTTATTTTTGTTATTACAGTATAACTCCATGTTATTTTTTTTATTACCTTTAGAACTTGCAACCTACAATACAGTACGTGTATTCTTGATTTACAAACACCTAAGAAACTATATTCGTAGTTTTATTATTTAAGCATGGTATCGCGTTTTATTACGAGTGTGTTCTTATATGTAGATTATAGAGTTGTCTTGTGCATTTTGATATTGCTAATTATACTCATAGAACATGTAAAAATAATTCGTTTTGTTTTTTTATTTTATTTTTAGTTTTGATTGATTCATGGTAATAGTCTGTAGAGTGAAAGGTAGATAGAGATGTCATTCGGTTAATTGTTAGACTTTGCTCTTGCAAGAAAAGAAGACTAGAAGCAACAATGCAAATTTATTGAAGAATTTAAAAAAATTAAAGGTAATTAATAACAATCAAATACAAATAAAATTGTTAAGTTAAAATTATACACTTAAGAGCACAAAAAGGAGATGGCGATTCTTATAATTTCATAAAGTTATTCCTTGTGGCATATTCGCCAAATTGTCACTGACCACTTTGAACTCCGAACTCTGACGCAAGGAACTACATTACAAACGCTTTAATAAATTTCATTTCTTGATTTACAGTATGTCTGATTCTTTCTTTGTGTTCGTTTTTCAGTAAAGGAATTCTAATTTAATTGCACATATACTATGTATAAAGCACAATATCACTGGTTGCTTCTCATACCGGAATTCCAGAAATATGTATGTATATATTATAAAATATAAAATAAGCTGATCGTTATTGTTATTCCGTTTGACTTCTTGCAACATAAAATTTAATTACTTAATTTTTTATTTATTTTTAGAATTTTTTGATGTTGGTTTTTTTTTTATCGTTACCGAAGGGTGTACTTTCGGCACCTATTGCATTTAATTTTTACTCATATTGCTTCTGATTGTGTTTTGCAATTTTGAATTTTATAATTATGTTTATTAGGTAGGACTAATGGTTCATCTCTTTCTCCCAGCCGCAACTACTGCCATTACTTGCTGCATTGTGGGTTCTGGTACACAAGCTTGAGGATCACATTTCATTTTGCCGTCTCCACCGCACCTATATTGAAATTTATGAAAGTTTGATATAAGATGATAAGGTGATATTTATATTTTTACACAAGAATTTATACTTACGTGCAATTGATGCATGGGCCGCTGGTTGATTCGATTTTTTCGCCGACTCTATACGATTTTCCGCTGATTTGGCAACCGTTCCTTTGCACAGCGCTACCGTAATTGTGATGCAGAAAATGTGGTGGAAGTGTTGTACTCGTTGTGGTCGTACTTGTTGTAATATTCAGTACAGTGGCCATAGAAACGGGGCACTCATATCGTGGACAACAGAATCCACTGATTGGTTCCTCGTGGCAACCAGCAATTGGTGGTGGGCAAGATTGTTGCAGACATATAATATCGCTCCTAAAACAAAAGCAAAAATCGCATGGATCATCACGTGGAATTTGTTGCGCTGATACGTATAGTTTGCCGCCATAACGACAAGTACCGGGACCGAAAACTTCAGTTTCATCCTCATCTGTGTACTCATCTTCAGGATATGATGGGTATTGAGGGGGTTGTCCGTAAATAGGTGGGGTTGGAGGATACTGGGATATAGGGGCAATAGTTGTTGTGATAGATGTGTCAGTAGTGCTAGTTGTCTTGTTTGTAGATGTTGATGTAGTGCTACTTTGGAATAGTTCATCATCATTAGGTAGTGGTGACTGGGAAGGTTTTTGCGGAGTTGTAGAATCAATGCTGCTGATTCTGTCATCAAAAGATTCAATTGAAGTCACGAGTGGAGAAATGGTCGTAGTATGTTGTGAGAAAAGGGAGTGTATTGTCGTTTTTACAAGTTCGTTATCTTTGTGTTCGCCGTCGTCTTCGTTGATTTCGTCGGAAGACTCACTCTTTTCAGTTATATTTTCGACATCTGAACTATTTTCAGTTTCGTTCAAGTTTAGTATCTTTTGTGTTGTAATTTCATTTCCATTTACATTTGTTATGTCTTCCTCTTTTATTTCGTGAGGGTGATAATCTGGCAGCTGCTCTTTAGAAACTTCTGTCGAGGATTCGTATTCCGGATTAATTGTAGTAGATATTGCAGCACTAACTATCAAAATTGGTTGCAATGTTTTGTCATTATATTCATCTTTCACCGTTGTACTAATTATACTTTGGTCAATAGTTTCGTCAACATCTTTTACTTCTTCTTTAAGAGGTATTTCAGTTTCATGTTCTGCGTCATGATCGGGCTTATGTGATGTTTGAGTGGTATTTTTTTCAGAACGTTCTGTGACAAATTCGCCCATATGCTGAATCTTATGTTCAGGCATAATTTCTTCCTCCGATTCAATAGAGTCTTCAGACTCCTCAACGGAATCTAAACTAGCAACAAATAATGGACTATGCGTGCTTGTAGATAACTCTATAGGAACGGTTGTCTTAATTTCAGAATCTACGAGTAGATAAGGGGTCGTGTGTTCATCGATTCCTGATAATATTGATATATATTGAGATGTTTGTTCCACAAAATCATCTTTATTAGTTGGGGAGTGCGTAGTGTGCTTCATTAGTTCCTCAACAGAAGAAGGAGTATCTGTTTTCACTGAATGTTTTGGCAGTTCAGTTGCAGTTGTATAAGTTTCACCATTAATATTTTCACTGATGTGCGGCAGAGTTTCAACAGTGGTTTCCTCCAGAGGTTTCTTGTCAAGTTGAACATTAGAACGAATATCGCTAACCGAACCGTTGTCGACTGTTTCCTTTTCTGGTTTATCAATTGATGGAACAACAGTTGGAATCAATTCATCAGTTGATTCCTGTTGACCATCTTCAACTGAAGGTGCAATAGTCTGAGCAAAGGATTCCACAGTGAATTTATTTTCAATGTCCATAACTGAAGGAATTGTTGGTTTCCTGCTTCTTTCGGTTGAAGGAACTGAGGTGTGTTCCAAAATTTCATAATCAGCGCCTGAAATATGTTCAGGAGAATACACATCCGTAGGCTCATAATCAATTTGTTCAGATGGAAGAGCAGTAGTAACCGAAATTCCATAATTTTCAAGTGAAGTCAATGTTGTGTGGTCCAAACTATCACCTGTAGATTGGGGTGTAGGCTTCGTTTTTCCCTCTTCTGATGAAGAGCCGCTAATAACTGGAGTTTTCCCTATATTATCTACATTTTCAGTTAAAGGAACGATTTCATCATCGATAACTAAAGGAGCAACGGTATTATCGGGTGAGGGAGGAGTGGAGCCTGAAATTCCAGAGGAAAGTGATGTGTGTTCCCTAATTTCATTTTCGTCAACTGAAGGTGCGACGGTATTGTCAGAAGACTCTTCAATGGGTATATTCTCATCATCTTCAGATAAGGGAACATTAGTAGTTGACATTGCGCTCTCAGATGGCTTTTCCTCCTTTTGTATTGAAGGAACTGACGTATGACCAACCACTTCGTGATCGCCAACTGAAGGAGCAACAGTATTGGCGAAAGATTCTTCGGTAGGTTTATGTGTATTTTCTTCGGATGAGGAAAAATTTGCATCTGAAATTTCACTTTCTGCCAATTTTTCTCCTTTTTCGTTTGAGGGAACAGTTGTGTCCTCCACAATTTTACTATCGCCAATTGAAGGAACAAAGGTATGATCAGCAGATTCTTCCGGAAGTTTATGTTGGCTTTCTTCAGATGATGGAGCAGTAGTAGTAGAACTATCGAATACTGCTGGGTTTCCTCCTTTTTGTTTTGAAGGAACTGTTGTCAGGTCTTCGATTTCATTATCGTCTGAGGGAACGAAAGTATGAGGGGAAGGTTCTTCGAAAGCTTTCTTGGTATTTTCTTCAGGTGATGGAACAATAGTTGATGCCATTGCATCATCTGCTGGCTTTTGTTCCTGTTTCATTGAAGGGAGAGATGTATGGTCTTTAGCAATTTCGTTATCATCAACTGAGGGAGTAAATCTATCTTTATTATCTTGTTTTTTATATTCATCAGATATAGGTAACAAAGTAGTGGAACTAGCTATCTCTTCATACTTTTCAATTTTATCCATGAGTTTTTTATCATATTCGCCAACTGTAGAAGTAACAGAATCTTCAGTAGCATTCTCTATACCTTCTTCAGACGAGGGAATTATGAGAGGTGTTACTTCATTAATTGCTGGACCTTCATCTTTGTCGTGTATAGGAAATAATGTGTGGCCCAAAGTTGTATGTGTAGTTTCTTCACTTGAAGGAATACTACTTGCTGCAATTTCGTCACTTACTGGCTCCCCATCCACTTGGTTTGAAGGAACTGATGTATGGTCTATAAGTTTATCAGTCCTTTCCTTTTCATCATCGACGACTGCTTGAGTAGCAGCTTCAATGAATGGTTCTATAGTACCTTTGTTTTCTATTTTTTCCGATGAAGAAATGGTTGTAAGGGAAACTTCGGGGCTTATTGTCTTAACTTCGTTTTCCATTGAAGAGATTGTTGTATGGATCACAATTTCAGCGGTATTATCTGTTTCTGTTTGAATTGAAGGTTTCTCAGTAAGTGTTTTTTCGATGTGTTCTAATGAAGTAACAGTGGTCACTAAAGTTCCAGCGATTAATGGAGTTTCTTCTTTTTCGATTGAAGCAATGGATGCATGGTCCTTATCGTCAATTGAAGGAGAAAAGGTATGATCTGTATCTTCTTCAGACGGTTTTTGTTTACCTGTTTCAGATGTGATAGGCACTTGGGTAATGAAAATTTCATCTTCGGATGGGGTTTCTTCTTTTATGATTGAGGACACTGTTGTATAGTCCGCTATTTGATCTTCGCTACCTGAATGAGTTACGGTATGATCGAAAGATTCTTCTGCATATTTACAATCACTTTCTTGACATAAGGCAACAGTAGTATCTGAAACATCAGCTTCTGCTAGTTTTTCGCCTTGTTGGATTGAAGAAATTGTTGTGTTGGACAATAATTCCTCCGTACTTGTTCTTACGCTCTCGCTCACTGAAGGCGAAACGGTATGGCCGATATTTGTTTCAATAGCAGGAATCTTGCTACCTATAGTTTGAACGTATGATGGGATTTCTTCGTTAATGATAGAAGGAGCTGATGTGTCGTCAACAGTATCATTTTCCGCGCTTGAAGATATATCGGGTTGAAATTCGAGAAAAGGTTTATTTAGAATTTCAGCAGAAGTGGGGACAGCGGTAACTGAAATTTCGGCCAGTGTATGTTTTTCATCCTCTTCTATTGGAGAACTGGTAGTGGAAACCGAAATGTCATTCATAATATTATTTCCATCGACGTCATTTGAATGAGTAACAGTATCAGCAAAAGACTCCTCAATGGGCTTGTTGTCACTTTCCTCAGATAAGGATGTGTGGTCCATAATACCTTCATCGCCACTTAAGGGAAAATCTGTATGCTTGGAAGATTGTTCAGTAACTTGATTGTCAGTACCTTCAGCTTTGGGAGTAGTGGTAGCTGTAATTTTATCGATGAACGGATGTTCACTTGCTACCATTGAAGAACTGGTTGTACTGGCCAAATATTCATCCGCCGTTTCCTTTTCGGCAACGTAGATTGAAGGAGCATTTGTATTAGCAGAAAATTCATCAAATGGTTTCTTTTTCATTTCCTCAATTGAGGGAATAGTGGAATCTGTAATGTTATCATGCGCCAATTTGTCTTCTTCTTTGATCGAAGGAGCTAATGTGTGGTCAATGATTACATCATTGCTGCTTAAAGGAGCAACGGTATGAGGGAAAGAGTCTTTTGCAGGTGTCATTTCAAATTTATCATAAGTCGTGGTAGTTGTAGTTACGAATTCTAAATTTTCAATTGATGGAATAGATGTGTGATCGGTAGTTATATTTTGCTCCATTAGAGTAGCAGTTTGGGTGGTAAAGTCTGCTTCAGGTTCTTTTTTTACTACTTCAGAGAATGCAGTAGTGGTTTCCAAATCACTTTCGTCTGTTGACTTTTTTATTTTTTCGATACTAGAGACTGAAGTCTGGTCCAAAATATCTTTACCAAACTCCTTTGCATCTTCACTGATTGAAGGAGGCGCAGTATGATCAGAATACTCTTCAGAAGATTTATTTGTATCTTCTTTGGGGGAATAAACAGTGCTAGCTAAAGTTGCTTCGGTTGGTTTTTCTGCCTCACCGATAGACGGATTAGAAATGTGGTCTATAAGCTCAATATCAATAACCGAAGGAGCATCTGTATTACTGGATGATTCTTGATTAGGCTTCTTTTTGTCTTGTTCAGATAAGAGAGCAGTCGGTTCTGAAGTCGGAACTGGCTGTCGTTCTTTTTCTATTGATGGAAGTGATGTATTGCCCACAGCTTCATCACCGCTAACAGTAGTGGCAGGAATGATATCTTCTGCTTCTTCTTCCTTTTCAACTTTGATTGAATATTCATTGCCAACTGATGTATGGGTGGTGAATTCTACTGACGGTTTTGTTTTGGTTTTTTCAAATGTGGGAACAGTGGTCGATAAATATGTATCAGTTGTGGGCTCTTCTGCCTTTTCGATTACATTCGTGGTTTCCTTTTCGTCTTCGTCAACTGAGGGAGTAATAAGATGAGCAGAAGACTCTTCCGTAAATTTCTTTATACCCTCATCTGATGTCGGAGCGATCCCTAAAGTTTCATTAACTTGTGGCTCATAAACCTTATCAACTAAAGACACTGATGTAGGTTTCAAAGTCTCATCTGTTATTTCATTTTCCTCTTCCATAACTGAAGGAAGAGTAGTATGATTTGGAGATACTAATGCAAGGTCCTCTGTACTACTTTCAGTTGAAGGAGATATCTCAACAGGTATGTTTTCTATTTCTTGAAGAGAAATAGTATCTGAGGGAGCCTTTTTTTGTTTCTTTTCATCTTTATCATCTGAAGCAGTAAATATCTGCGCGGTTGTTTCCTCAATAGCTTTCTTTTCGCCTGCGTCTATTGAGGGTACAGTACTAGCTGTAATATCATCGATTTGTGAATCCTCACCTTTTTCAGGTGACGAATTGATAATGTGAGTTGTAGATTCTTCCAAGACTTTGGTTCCACTTTCTTCAGTTGAACTTTCAGTACCATCAAAAATGTCGTCGATGGGTTCTCTTTCATTTTCTTCGTCCATAGCTATGGGTATAACTTTGTGGGTATCAACAGGTGAGTTTTGATTTTTATCCTTTGTTGGAGCCACTTTTTCACCTAAGATTATAGGAACATTTTCCGTTGTAGTTCCGATAATCGCAGGTGTTACGTTTTCGGATACATCTTTTTTATTCACTTCAATTGGGGAAGTAGTGACTGAAGTGTTATCTTCCAAGTTGTGTGGCGTCGTTTCGTGTTCGTACTCCTTTGCTCCAGCTGTCAAAGGTTCCGAAGGTTTCGGAGTAATTATATTCTCAATTAAAGTTTCAATAATTGTAGATACTTCGTTAATTTCATATTCATTTATTGTATGGGTAGTCGATTCCAATGTGTGAGGTTGCATAGTTCCAGAAACTACTTGTGGTGGAGTTGGAGTAGTTTCTGTGTGATTTTCGGATACTACATCTTTAACATGTGACATAGGTTCTTCAGTGCTAACAGCTATTATTACAATATCTGTTGGTGGTATAATTGTAGTATCTTCATGCTCTTTAGGTCCAGTTTTAGGAGGAATACTTTCCTTTTTGCTTTCATTTGCTTCAACACCATCGGTTGTTGAAGGTGTATATGATGAAGTTGTGTCTGATGTGAGCTCATTTTGGCCTTGAACAGATTCGGTGCTCACAGATTTAGAAGGTAACCTTTCAATACCGCAATTATAAGTTGGGCAGCATTTGTCTGTACTAACCTCATCCAGCACACATTTGTCAATATTTTTAGGACCGTCACATTTAACACGTCCACAAACAACAATACTACTGACGCATTTACAAGATGTTTCACATTCATCTGCTGTTGGAATAACAGAGTTGTTTTCATATGTTTTTTTGCCGACAAGGCAATCACCTTCTCCTGGAATAAAAGCTGGAAACTGCATATCAGGAATTTTCTGAGATAATGCTTCTTCAAATGTTTCAAGTCTGATCGTTGTACTATCCACATCGATAGAAGCCGCACTTAAAGTTTTATCTGTATTTCCGAAATCATCTCTTGTATCAAGTGTGGTTTTGGAAGTGGTTTGTGAGTCTCCTGCTACCATTTCTTCTATGATGTTTTCGTCTTGTCTGGGAGCGGAAGTTGAAGGTAAATTATAAGATTCAAAAATTGAAGGAAGAACTTCTTCAGTACTTGGTGTTTTCTCAATTGATGAAATCGTTGAATCACCTTCATGTTCTTTGGTGATTGATGGTATTGCTGTTTCGGTGGTTGAGAGCACTGTTATTTCTGATGACATATTATCCCCGGTTGAAGTGGTACCATCAGCAGCATCTATGACAGATTCTGTGATTTTATCGAGAGTTTCAGTTGTATGTGCATCATCAATAATAATGCTAGCAATTGTCGTAAAACCTTTCTTATATTTATCATCGTTGTTTGCCGAATCAATTGTAGTAAGTTCTAATTTATCAATTGGTTTCTGTGTCAATACTGATTCTGTCGATTCTTCGCTTGTGTAGTGTTCGATTACGCTGGCTTGATCTTTGTTGCCATCTTTTATATGAACTCCTCCTATTAGTTCTTCTTCTCCATCGGAAGTAATAAAAACAGAAAGTCGAGTTGTGGTTTCGGGAACTGATTCTAAATGTGATATTTTATCGGTAACAAAATCGTAATCCCCATCTTTGTTGTTTGCAGGTGTGGTTGTATCCCCAATGGCATTCACTTCTTTCTCTGTAACTGGTATATCACTACGTTCAACTGGTATATCAGTACGTTCATCTCCTTCAGAGTCAATAGCGGGAACCATTGTTGTCAGTGTCTCAACGTTGTCTTCACTTTCTTTGATTGTTGATGGATTCTCAGTGGGTACAATATTAATCTCGTCTTTAATATCCTTCAAGGATGATATAGCTGAAGTAATATCTACTTGTTCTTTATCAACATCAAATATTGATGGTTCTGGTGTTTTAACTCTAAGAACATCTAACGTTGGTAAAGTGGTAAAAATTTCATCTGCGTGAACATTACCGGAGGAAATTGGCTCATTAGTGACACTTTCATTTGTATCTAAGATTGGTTCGGCAGTAGTTATATCACTTTTCCCTCCTTCAAATCTCACAGTTAGTTCTGTTATATCTGTTTTAGCAGTGGTGATATCAACTGTTGAAATATGTAAACTGGATTCATCGGTTTTAATAGGGACTTTATCAGAAATTATTTCTTTGGTAGTTGTTGTGTCGATTCTTTCGCTAATTGGAGATCGATGCATTTTATCAGTCTCGGTTTCTACAGGGGTTGCTTCAGTAAACAAGGAAATTGCTTGCGTTGTTGCTGTTTCATGTTCAATTCCAATACTTGGCTCAGTTGAGTCATCTCCACTGCCTTCATTAATGCTGCCGATAGATATAATTTCAGCTGAATGTAGAGGACTTTCCGTGGGTACTTCTTTTTCTTGATCTTCATCAATGTGTTTCTGCAATTGAATATCTTCTTCCGAAATCGAACCATGAATATCTTTCACAGCTGAAATGGTTGTGATTTTATTCTCTTCTTCAATATAATCAGGAGTCGTGGCCTTTACAAGTTGTGTGGTAGCACTGTCATCTTCGCAAATATAGGTGTTGGGACAACATTCGCCCTCAACTAAAGGCACTGCATGACAAGATTTGCCACTACTGGATAGCATTGGCATTTCACACTCCTGAACTGCGCAAACGATGTCACCACGCATACAGTAACAATGTTCACACGCATTCTTTCCAATGATAGAGGTACCATCAGCATATACCTCGCCATTGTGGGAGCAATCTGTGGATTTCGCCGGGCTCATAGTTGTAGTAATAACGAAACCCTCTGTGGGGCGAACTGTAGTTGTAGTCGAACGATCTTCCAATTCCAAAACGTCATTTTCATGATCTAAATACCAGAGGAATGTCAATTATATTTAGTATTATGATTTTAACCAATAATTTGTATAGCTTCTTATAACTAACCACAATTGTAGCGCACCGGACAACACGAGCCTTTGTTATAAATCGGTGTACACCCATCAATATGCAATGTACATTCCTGCATAAGACACGATGTATGATTTCTAATGCAATAACATAATTCGCAAGGCTTGTTGGGATTAGAAGGAACTTGAGCGCCCTCCGGATAGAATTGGTCATCAATACTGCAGCCAAATTTTTCGGGGATACTTAATTCAGTGCCAGGTTCCGGAGCATGGTTGGCAACATCAACTGGAACTAACATTTGGTTTCGTAATAAAATTAGTAGTTACATATAATATAATACAAGTCATGCATGTGTACAAACCTTCTGGACATGTGATAATTGGACAGCACTGATCCTCACGCTTTTCCACAATACAATCATGACCAATTGGTTTTGTAAACGGACATACACGCAAATAGCACATGAGCATTTTATTGTGACAGGTGCAATTTAAACACGGTTCATTTGTCAGTATTCTATCTCCTTCGTTGTAGTGATTGTAGTTGTAGTAACAGCCTTCTGTAAATGTTTTTTCTTATTAAAAGCGTACTTATTAAAAATATTCCGAATTTCAAATTAATCGATTTTATGTGTGTAGTATGTATGTATGTATTATTATTATTATTATTATTATTATTATTATTATTATTATTATTATATTATTTCTGACACCATAATTAATTATGAGTGCAAGGTGTTGGGGGAATGAGTACTAGCTACAGAGGCTTTCGACTCGAAGAGAAAAGATTTTATAGAAAGAAGCATTTTTGCAGACCAAGCCCGTGGCAGGATTTGAACCTACGACCCTCGGGGTGTGAGTCTAGCATGCTTACCACTAGACCACAGAGGGCGGCTATGTAGTATGAATTCAGTTATGATAATGCTAATCTTGTAATCTTGAAGTCGGCAGTAGATTTCTTATTTGTTCTGTCTTTAATCTTCGTTACTCTACAAACTCTAACTCTACAAAGTTTTTGCACATAGAAAGAATTATTAAAACTACAAATATAAGTCTTGTTTTGCTATCACCAAATGAGCCATATCAGCAGGAGTTGAACTATGATTTTAGAACGAACCGGAGAACAGATTTTGAGGAAGTTTCTGGATGAAGGAAAACACAAGCTGATAAGGAATATAATATATAGATTATTGTTGAATCTGAAATTATATGATTTGTATAGGAAAGGCAGTTGAATTGAAGTTATAGTGACTTTTCAATGTGTATAAGTCGGTCGTTGGAATGGTTATCATCCAAAACTTACATTTTAGCATATATATACATATATCCAAGAGTTGGATAATGAAATCTGCATCGGGAGAGGAAAATTTAGGGTTTGAAAAAACCCGTAATTGTATCTAAAGAAGAACATTTTTAGCTGATTGAGCTCCCAAGAGAGTACATCTGCTGTTACACATGGTGAACAAGAGAATTTACAGTTCAACTAATTACGTGCATGAGCAACTTGAAGCGTAAATATACTCCACGACACGCCACATTGTTGGTTCTAACAATAATAAGTGATCAACTTCTCGCAATGAGACTTATGTATATGTAAGTACGACTGCATATACACAATAAAATATTGGAGCTGCTCCAGCATTTTTTGTCTACATCATTGAATTAGACTATTGCGAACTCTTCGGTTTCTTTTTTGTGGTTCATCGTATTGTATTGAAGGAGAAAAATAGAACCGAGCACATGCAGTATAGAGGTTAAATAATAATTAAGCACGCACTGACACCACTGCGATGGACTTAATCTCTGTTCACTGTTGGCAACCTAGTTTATTATGAATATATTTTTGCAGGTAATAGAGCGACATTGAAAATAGTGTTTTTCTTCTCTAATTTATCACCTTCTATTTAATTTTAAATTTAACACTGATGTTTCAGTTGTTTAAACTAAGTTTACTCAACACCTATGTAGACTGTAATTTGGGAGCCTGACAAGTTTCAAAAATGCCAACTGTCCACTTATGTTATGAAATTTCACTACCTATGAGGGATGTCTGGAATAAGTACAAATGTTATTTAAAAAACACTAACTTCATATTGCGTGTATATAAGTTTGAAATTTGTTGGAGCGAACAGTATTCGTTTACTATACAACATTTTGAATAAGTGTAGGTGTAATAAGTACAACAATAAACATTTTATAAACTCATTTCAAATTCAGTCTCATTTTATTTAATAAATTAGCAGATTTACTCGTAAGATACACAACGTGGAAATGAGTCCAATACAACATTATTTAATTTATTCTTTGAGAAGAGCTCGTTGCTTTGGAATTTCATGGTTTACAACTACGAATACACTTATTTCTACATTAAATCATTTCCAATGCTTAAATTTGTATATTGCTCTCTGTGCCCAGTTGTTAGACTGTGATCTATGGGCACATACTAATCGTTAAAGTTTATTCTGCTAATTTTGTGGTATTTGGAGCTGTTTCATATTTGTATTCATATTGATCAAATTATAATGTTTTTTCGTCAGTTCTCTATCATTTAAAACAAGAATTCTTTGAAATTGAAGTTGAGGCACTTTTGGATTACTAAAATAAATATTTGTTGATATACTATAGTTTTTATTTATTATACCTTATACTATAATGGATACTGCCTGCAAGAGTTATGGAGCTGGAGTACTAGCAACTGAGGGTTTCGACTCGAATAGAAATATATTTGGAAAGAAGAATTTCAGAACCAGGCTTTGTGCTGGATTTGAACAGCCTATCCAAGGCCTATGCGACTGGCATATTGACCATTAGACCAAGAAGGCACTTTTTTACAATTGTAAGAGAGGATAGAAATGGTATTTAATACAAATGAATAGAATTGTAAAAATAAAATGACTTGAAAGGAGAACAAAGCATTGGTTTTGAATAGGTTAATATTTTGAAAATATTAATTCCTTCCAACAATTAATTGGTATTTAAATGGATATTGAGAAAGCCGCCATTAAAGAGTTGCACTTACTGATGTAATGACTCGATCCGATAAAAATCGATAATGATGATCTCAACTTGCTAACCTAGTTACTCGTTACGATAGAAATTTCTAAGTATATACGAGTAGTTCGTGTTTATTAAGAGGTAGGTGCCACTTACAACAGATGTCCTGTCAAGATTGATAAAATTATATGAAAACAGTGTTATTCCATGTACCAATTATCTGACGTGGTATTACAGTTCTAAGTCAGTAAATCCAATAAGCGAGATTTTATTTCATAAAGTTAAACGATTTCAAAGTACCTTGGTCCTGTCGTGCAACTGGGCGTGAGCGCCTTATAACTAGTATCTATATAAACTTAGGAATAGTTAAAGTATAGTTTTCCTAGACGCTAGTATGTGTACTTGACGTTTTTAGGCCATGGTTCATTTTAATAAATAATATATTGCAGTTGCCCATCCTTGACTCAAAAATAAATAAGCTTCCTCTATGGGAGGAATGCGATGTATGCATCTCTCAACAAAGATGAGAATGAAAAAAGCAAGGAAACAAGATACGTAACAAGGAATTGAACCAAGCCAAGTTAGAAAATAAACTCGCAGAAGCCTCATTCGATTACCCGTATATAATTGTTAGCCAGGGGCAAAGGACCTAAACAAAATTTTGTCGTTCATCCAAGACCATAATCAATGTAGCATCAACATCATCAACGTGATAAGCTGAAATGAAACAATGAAAGTAGAGGTAATAGTAGCGGCAGAGACCATATATTCTCTGGTAGCGGGTAGATATAAGTCACATCCAACAGAGTCTGAACAACAATGAAGTGAGTTCGTGTATACAATTGGACATATATTTGAACATGAAATAAAAAACGTATGCAGTATTCTAAAACTTTTATAGAAGATAGAGAAATATTTAGTGTCAAAATATACATATAAGCTGTGTTAATTTGAAGCAGTACTAATTTATAATATACTCCACTTTATTGCAAGTAACCGAACTTATCAACTAACCATTCTTAACAAAAGACAGCACTCAATTCTTCTAATAATTCAATCAATTCCCACCTAAAATAGCTACATTTTTCAATTCCTAATCGCAAGGATAACAACATAAATTATTCTCTTTAACAAAAAATACAAAGAAATAATGTGACAAAAGTCTACATAAAAAATAGAAATAAGACATAAATGAGGCAGCTTTGAATATTTTTAGTATTTGGTAGGCCCAACATTGTTATCTAATACCGCTTGCAGGAGTCGTTGCATTGATGCAACCAAATTAGTGACCTCTTACGGAGTTACTTTGTTCCATGCGCTTATTAACTCATTTTTCCACGATCTCTCATCCGTTTTGTAGCATTGCCAAAAGAAACAAGCTCCCAAACATGCTCTATCGGATTTAAATCCGAATTTTGTGGACTATACTAAAAATCGAACACAGTTATACTAACTTGGATTTGTCGACATGAATGTTATAAAGCGAATGGAAAAATCCTTCAAAGGTCCTACCGCACTCTTTGGCGTCAACAAACACAATCTAGACCAGGCGACAAGATCATGTGCATGAAACGCAACTAGGAAATCTTCTTCATAAGCATTAACAAACAAACATCAATGGAGATAACTCCCATATTGTACATCTTTGTAGTGAAAATCAACGAATCAAATAGGCATTTTTTTGATCTTCGCCGTTCGAGTTCACTTTCAGTGCAGTTTGTGCCAATTCAGAGAAATTGCCAGGAGAAAAAAAATGAATGGATTGCACTCATAAATACAAAGTGAACTGAAACTGAATTAACTGCGACGAAACACAGTTGGTCGCAGAGAATGCTACTAGGTCATACCTAGCACCTATATTGTGTTTATTGCTTGTTGCGTTTATAATGGAAAGATGACAAGGAGTACCTTTATACCAAAGCGATAAAACTATGAGTAATGGCCCATAGAATACATCAGCTAGCGTAATGGAACGACAAACGAAGATCGATAGGAACGCTGTCTTTAATAATGACACAATATCTTGCAGAAAGGAAAGATGCATTGCAAAACATTTCAGTCAATGGATTTTGGTGAAAGATAAAATATTTCAAAATGTTTTCGGTTCATTATGTATGCTTGTTTTTTGATAACATTTTTGAAATACCTCCAAAGTGCTCGGAGGTCAGTCCGAAGAAATTGCGATGGTACCTAAACTCAACGGGGTGCATTTAGCATCTACCATAATTCCGTTACTCGATAAGGAAGTGGTATCAAGATGGCGCTACAGTTCTAATTGTGAGACTTATCTGGCCGATGCGTATCATCCACTATAACCAACCAACCAACCTCCATAGTAATCAAAAAAGTAAATATTTTTATTTAATTATAACACCTTCGATTTCAAGATTCACTTATTGTTTCGAAAACAGTTAACTGTGTACAGTTTAGATGCTGGAAAAACGCCACAATTAGACTTTAGATGGGTCAATGGACGATTGGCTTACTAAAACTTACCTGTGTATTGTTGTATTTCTGTGGCGTCCTGCAATGGTGCTGCAAATAAAAAAACACAAATTAGATTTCATGAAGTTAAATACTAAATTTATAATTTGAATAAGAAAAGCAACAAGTAATGTAAACAATACAGTAGTAATATAATCTAAACTAGCAACAACGGATCACTATTATTGTTAGTTAATGCTAACTTGCCGCTTTACAGCGATGTTCGTTACTCTTTTATTGTAAATAAACGCCTGCAGTCTGTCCAATTGGCTCTGTTTGGTCACACCAGACGCGCAGTGCTCTAACCGCACATACAAAATAAATAGTTGTTGTGGCTTAATAGGTGTTCGTGTTCCAATTCCCAGGGAACTAGTTATACGACTTGCACACAAAGAAAAGTTTTAAAAACATTCTTCCGTAAATAATCCTGTCGGAACATATCCTTCGGAGAAAAAGCGATAAATCATGAATCTATTATTATTATCAATAAAATCTATTATTATTTGTTAATTTCAAGAATTAATAATAGTTAACATGGTTTGATTATGTATCACTTTAGCAGATTTGGCAATATTTCATGGAAAATTCTGTAGAGACCTCATTGATATTGCATAAACGGAAGTTCATTCTTCTTATAGTTTGTGAAGAGAGATGAGACGAAGCCTTAAGTTTTTTTTTTTTTGGTGTACTCATATAAGGCATCTTAGGTAGATATATTTACATAAAATATATTAATTTGCAAAAATTATTTACATATTTGATGGTTGGTAGTTAATGTTTGTTTTGTTTGAAAGTTCAGAATATCTACTTTGTTTAAATCTCTGAAAATTTTGTTTTTTCGATTTCACGCTATTTAATTTTGGTATAATGAATGTTCGTAGCGAAATGCGTATATAAAGAAACATTTCGAGACAATGCAATGGACATGATACACACTCACGACTGCGACAGCAGCATACCTCTTTAAACCACGGAGGGTCAGAGTAATTTATTTAAAAACAAAATTGAAAACTACGTCTTTTGAGCATGTAGCAACACGATGTTTCATTTGTTAGTTAAGCGAATTTTTTACAAAATCAAACCACATGTGTTCTGATTTGATTTATTTATAAGGTACAGATCATTATAAAAACAGATTGAGTATACGAGTTAAGAATCGCTACAAAAATTGCTTAAACTGACAAATTATTAAATCAGGACACTCGGAACGTGTACGCGGTCGCAACGTTTGTACCAAGCACCGGCTGACTATAACACCCAGTCCACCTTGGATTTGTACGTACCCGTATAGAGTACAGCGGAAAGTATCATACATATATATATGTGCATACATGGTTGTAAGTTCAACCACTGGCTTCGTAATTACAAGTACATTCATTGGTTTCTTTAAGTTTTTCTTTGTGTGTGTGTTATTTGTTGTTCACTTAAGGTTGTGGCTCGGAACCATAATCTTACGTTACGAAGTTCGTAACTGTAGAAACATGATTTGTCAAATTGTTGTTAGCAACTGCTTGATTTGAGATTCCTATTAACAATAATCTGAGGTCTGTTGTTGAGTGATCTGGCGATTTTATTGCAGATTGTCTGTTTTGGATTGATTTATATTAATGGTATGCGCTAGCGAGATTGCGTTCTTACAGTAACAGTGGCGTCAGCGAATATCATTTATTTGGTTGTTCCTCGAGAAATTATCGTCGAGTACATTGTCCATTTATACTTATGTGTTTATATGGGTTTATTTTGGTGTAAGCCATCAGTCAGACTTTGCCTACGTTTGTGATTTTGTAAGATAAATTCTCTTGGTAGATAAAAAGACGTTATCGACTTTTTTGTATCCAAAGGTGTACCAAAAACAAACACTTCCATGGAATCGTGCCTGGACCTGTCATCAGATCACTCACCGATAGTTCTAACAATTAGCTGTGAGGTTCAGATCAGAGCAAGAACAATCTGTCTGCACAACAAAAGCACAAATTGGGAGCTGTTTAGACAAAGCATTATCGAGACACTAGTCACCAATATTCCTTTAAAAAACAAAACAAATATAGACGATGCAGTAGAACTTTTGAACTCAGCCATTCAGCATGCTGCATGGACTTCCACATTGGAGCCCAGCTGTATAAGTAATTATCGTGATGTAAGCCAGGTTGTAAAGGAGCAACTAAAAGAAAAGCGGAGACTGCGTCGAATTTGGCAAATGACCAGAAGCCCCTATGACAAAAACCGGTTCAATTGCGCTACAAAGCAACTCAAAAACGCCCTACGGTCAACAAAAAATTCAGAAATACAAAGCTATCTCAGCAGCTTGTCACCTTCACAGGCTTCAGGTTATTCTCTATGGAAAGCTACAAAAAAACTAAATCAACCAACATCACATGTGCCACCTATTAAAACGAAAGATGGCGGATGGGCCAGATCTGACAAGGAAAAAGCACAGTCATTTGCTCTTCATTTATTAGAAGTATTTGCGCCGTTTCCAAGCAAATATCCACAAGAAGACATAAAAATAGCTGAATTACTTCATGCCCCATACCAAATGGATATTCCGATCCAGCATTTTAAACTAAAAGAAATTAGAGGAATTATCAAGAATACGCTAAAAGACAAAAAATCGCCGGGATATGACCTTATTACGAGCAGAATCCTAAAGGAGCTACCAGATTGCGGCTATAAATTCATTGCCCAATTATTCAATGCGATTATCCGATGTGACCACTTCCCAAGCCAATGGAAAGTGGCTCAAATTATCCTTGTTCCCAAACCTGGGAAACCGGCAGAAGTGGTCACCTCATATAGACCAATTAGTTTGCTTCCGATACTTTCCAAAATGTTTGAGAAACTTCTTTTGAAGCGACTCCTCCCAATCATCGAGTCAAAACAACTTATACCTTCCCATCAATTTGGATTCCGAAAGCATCATGCTACGATAGAACAAATAAATCGAGTATATGCATTTGCACAGAATGCACTAGAAAATAGAGAATTCTGTTCAGCTGCATTCCTGGATATCACCCAAGCATTCGACAAGGTGTGGCACCAAGGGTTACTGTACAAATTGAAAATGCATTTACCCTATCACTACTTTGCCATATTAAAGTCCTACTTAGAAAGCAGATTCTTCATGGTCAAAGTTAACAGCGACGTAACTTCCCTCTATCCAATCAAAGCTGGTGTTCCACAAGGGAGCGTTTTGGTACCTGTGCTCTACACACTATTCACGGCTGACCTGCCGCTGACTGTTACCACATATACCGCAACTTTTGCAGATGATACTGTTGTAATGGCCTGCAACAAAAACCCCGTGTTAGCCTCGAAGCATTTGCAGGAGAACCTGAACCAAATTGACTTATGGCTAGACAAGTGGCGAATAAAAGCAAATGCAATAAAATCAGTGCAAACGACTTTTACCCTACGTGCAGGTTCTTGCCCTCCAGTGACACTAAGTAACTCCCAATTGCCACAAGCAGACCATGCAAAATACCTTGGGGTGCACCTGGATCGGCGGCTTACGTGGCGCTGTCACATCTTCTCCAAACGGAAACAACTTGGAATAACGCCTAGGTCTTTGTTCTGGCTACTTGGACGAAGGTCAGCCCTAACACTTGGAAATAAAGTCCTGATATATAAGGTAATACTGAAGCCCATATGGACTTATGGTATTCAAATTTGGGGATCAACATCCATGTCAAACCTGGACATCCTACAACGATTCCAATCAAAAGTCATACGACTGTGTGCTAATGCACCTTGGTATGTTAGCAACGACATCATTCATCGCGATCTAAACAACCCAAAAGTAAATGATGAAATCTTGAAATATAGCCACTCATATCGCAAACGTCTTAGAGTCCATCCTAACAACCTAGCGGTAGAATTGATAACCAGCGATACCAGCGCGCGAAGACTAAAAAAATATGTACCATCGGACTAGCCATTCAGATTTACCACCTAAGATCAAATTAGAAATAAAAATTAAAAAATAAGATTGAATTAAAAAAAAAAAAAATTATAATAATAATAATAATAAGGAATGAATGAAATTAATATATATAGAATCTAACTTGGTTAAATTAATGTACCTAATGTATTGAATGCTACTGAAAATTCATACACATGTTTATAACCAAATATAATATAAGTAGTACTGAAAGTCCAGCTGGACAGATTGTAGTTAAATAAATGGAGATAAAAAAAGATAAATTCTGGTTTTGAACTTTTTTATAAAACTGAAGAGATTCAAATGTTTGTTCCGAATATAATATATTCCATTTTTTTAAATTCTTTATAAATGTAATGTTGTAAGTGGCAAACATTCCCATCCGCATACCATCCAGGTAAAAGTGAAGGTGCATATTGTCAAATATAGAAATAAACGAGTGACGATTAAATGCACAGTATATGGATGCACCTTTTAAAATTAATTTAAAAAAATTGTTATAATTTTGTTTGACCTTCAAATAAGTTTTTTTCATTCTCTAAGTCTAAGAGCGTACATAAGCTATCTACAATATTTCGGTAAATATTCGTTAATTATTTTATAAACACATCTTGATCACATTATTGCGAGCACGGGTGTTTCAAAGATATTAATTTCGTAATATACGAAATGTTCTATGTCTATCTTTAGTGTATTTTTACGGCACCAGAAATTTCACAGTAACCGTAACAACATGGAGAGCAACAGAAACACAAAAACGACACTGAAACAACTGAGAATGGATAGAAGAAGAGCATATAAAGATATGGAAGTTGAGTTAGCATGGCCAAGTGTAAGTCTAATACGCTTCCTCTGTAATGCTTTCACACAACTATCTACATTTTTGTCGTTTTTTTTTTGGATTTAGTGGAAAATATCAAACATGGATCTAGAATGGTGATGTTTCTTGGTGGTGTTTGTTGGATGTGAATATGTGATGCGGTTGTTTTTGGCGCGACTATTGCAGTTACTGGCTGGTTCCAAATGGCAGCACGCGAAAGAGCTTCGTTTACGTCTTTGACTTCTAGTGAGCTATCTTGAGGAGGCAACCTTAGGTTGAACGACCCATACATATGTGCAAAAATGTTTACACAAACCATGAAATACAAGTCAACTCCAGTCTTGCATCTATTTTGCATATACATATATATATATATATATATATATATATATATATATATATATATATATATATATATATATATATACATATATATATATATATATATATATATCATATATATCACTCGTATATATATATATATATATATATATATATACATACGAGTGAGTAGGTTCCACTAATAAATAGTAGAATACAAGTTGCGAGGAGGTACTATAAGCAGGCTAGACAGTTTTCATGCATATTTTCTATTATACGGTTGAGTTTGTGAACTAATGAATGAGAATAGCTAAAAATACACAAACACATTTCCCGTGGCTGTGAATTATTCAGAGAAAACCAAGCGCATGCGTAGAGAGTTCACTTTAATTGCACCCAACTCAAAAAACATTTCGGTGAAAAATGTTCTACATAGGTAGGGTTACCAGAAGTCTAGGAAAAAATAAGAGAACTCTTGACAAAAAAAAGAGAACAAAAAGAGGACTTTTTTAATTCAATAACATTTATTGTAAAGTAAAAACATAAAATAAAAATTTTTAAAATATTGCATATTCCATTTTTTTGTTTTAAAACATTTGTTGAAAAAGTAATAACATAAAATACAAATTAGTTAATAATAAATATAATAAATTTTATAATGAATATATTAAGTTTTCCTCATAAAGTAAATAAAAAACATCATACATCTACTAATTATTTCAAAAAGTTAAACAAAATAAAGGTTTAAATAAATGAGATCCAACAAAAAAAGAGGACTTTCAATTTTCAAAAAAGAGAAAAAAAAATCTCGAGAAAAAAAGAGAACATGTCCTCTTTTAAAGAGATATGATGGCAACGCTATACATAGGCAAGGTTACCCGTGACAGGGCTGTAGTGAGGAATTAACTAGCACATATGTACATATGTATATGAAATTTTAGGAGGCTCAATTTCGTCGTCCATCGTGTAAACAGTGATAAGTGTCAAATACTGTTGCACATTTCTGCAAGAAACGGTTCAACAAATACAACTCAACTTTTGGGAGCTTGACCCTAAAGGAATTATATTTGCTATAGTATACAGTTTTATTTACGTAGTAATTTGCTGTTCTATAAAAAATTATTTGTGTTGACATAGAATTACAGTAGCGTACACAAAATAATAACATTCAAATAAGTTTTTACGGTGATTTACAAAAAAGAAATGGAACTATCTGAGTATGTAAATAATGTTCTGAAAATATTATTGAGAGATTTTTTCACTCGCAAATATCAGAATTATATCCGATAAAAATAGTATAAGAAATTGAAACAGTTTTGTAAAAAGTTTGTACTAGATCATGTTACTTCGACTCTTTGAGTTATTGTTATAGAACATTGTAATGGTACAAAATAGCTTTCAACATTAGTAATCGTTTCTTAGGAATTTTCAACAGACGAGAACCAGAGTATTGTTTTTAACATCTCCATTTCCTATGTATGATTTTTACGGGGTACAACAAAAGTGTTGCCAAGAGCTTTAAGTGTTTATGAACGTATCCACAAGCTGCGAACCAATGTGTCTATTTTAGCTCTGATGCATGTTTGTGTGCGTCGCTATCGTATGTAGATATTGGCAATATTCCTTACGTAGCAGGAGTACTATCAAAGAAGACAAAGAAAAGACATTCAATTCCCTCCAAATTTATTTTCCGTTCCGACCATTTTTTTTGGTCCCCCGTATAGTGTATGTGAATTTATTGTGTTTGTTGTAAAAATATTCCATATCCCTGTAGTGAAAATTATAGGCAGTCTTCAAAATGTACTACTAAATTTAATAGTAAAAAATCAAGTGGTTAATTTACTAGTTCAAAACTTATTTATAAGTTAACCAGTTACTGACTTTTGCGGCACTTCATTGTCGTGTATACTAAATTTTTCCTTTATTGTCAATTTAATTAAAAAGGAAATAAAGGCAAACATTGGAATTTGAGGAAAAACAGTTATTTTTATAATTTCAAGCACTTTTTGTAATTCCTCAATTTAGAGATAACTCTTCAAGTTGCCGCGTGTTTTAAAATATCCGCAAGTGTTCGCAAAGAAAAGTAGAAATGCGACACAATGAATTAACATGCTGAATTAATGTCGAGTACACATTATTATATTATGTACATACATACATATATATGAATTTTACTTATAATTATGAGTTTTACTAGTATTTTACATGTCGAGTACACATTATTATAATATGTATATATGAATTTTACATATTATAAGAGTTTTACTAGTATTTCAACTAGTTGGTTTCCCTGCTGGGGTGTTGTCTAAAATAGCGAATATTCGGAGAAAAAAAATAAGAGGAAACCAGGGCTACGTTTAAATTAAACTTTTAGGGGTCACTTCATTTGTATTTTAAAAAGAACTGCGAAACTTCTAAAAAGAAAAGGTAATAATGAATCAAAAAAAATTGTATTATTTAATTTGGAATTGAAAACTCAAATGTTAACAAGTTCTTTTCATAAATTATAACTATTCTTAATGTAAAATCTGCTCCAATTGCTTTCCATTTACACTTCTGTTCACTGTAAACGCACCATAGTAATCATAAAATGTAGAATAATAATTATTTGGTTTTTTGACATAATATTATACTACTAATAACTAAAATAATTAATAAAAATTCATTTATATTAAAATGGGGTCCGACTGACCCAGTAATACCCCAAGCGTGTTTAAATATATTTACATGGCCATGAACGAATGAAAGTGCACAGGGGACAGTAAAAAAATTAGAATTTGGAACAGAAGGAGACAAAAATTAAGAAATTGACGGTCAAAAGAGAATTCAACGTTTCTACAGTATTCTCACAAATAACAACAGTTTCAATAGTCTCAGAAAAATCTTCAAAATAGGTCAAAAATGCAGCTAAACGAATTAATTTAACCGCTTTATGCTTTTAATTAAACAGAGGTAGTGTTTCTTTCTTTAATAATGTAGAAAACAATTTTTTATTTTGTCGAATTAATTTTTTTACTTAAACGTAACTGGAATATTTCGACTTGTGGATCTTGAGGGTTCATTGATAATGAGAAATTATCAAAGAAATTGTATGTTTTCAGTTATTTTGAAAAGTTAAGTGAATTGAGGAATGACGAAATTTAGAGTTAAGGGGGGTGCACTGTATTTTTACCACTACATACATCAATTTTAAAAACTCCTCTCAGTAGCAGAACTCGCACAAATACATTCATATCAAGTGTCTATTCTTGTATATTCTTTGGTACTATCAGCATCCTGGTGTTTCGTTCTTATGTGTGTAGTTTTGCGTTGCAAACTACGTTTCACTCGCTTTGCAAACAATAGCAGAGTTGCCTGAATTACAGACTAAAATATTGTGCATAGTGATTGCTGCCTGCAACACTAAACTATGTACATGTATACAAATATTTGTTAGTTTCGTACGGCCACACCGATCCGATCCACAGAGTTTACAACAGCGGCAGAAGCAAGCACAGATAGAGTAGCATTGTGAATACTGGTGTGCACTCATATGCGTGACGCAGAGTATGTAGCCTTGCCTTTGAAGCGTCGGACCTATGGATGGTGCTATGTATCCACTATAGCATTAATATCTATATTTATTCGTATGTGGTCAACGGTTTTGTTACGTTTGTTTTGACTTTTTGAGTTTAATAATTATGAGAAATCTTTGATAAAGTGATACATTTTTAACTGACGATAGTAGCTAACTTTTTGAGTCAATCAAATGTAATGTGTTTTTAAAGCGCCATCAGTATGGAAGTTTCTGAAAACAAATAGGCTTCTACTTGCAACAATTTTTATAATCAATTTACTCTGGATTGCACGTATATGGCGGCAAATATCGTGTGTGTTTCGAATATAAGATTGAATGCATATATGGAATATAATAAATTCAGATACACAAAGTTGAGAGAGAAATGAACATATTTAAGAATATAGTACGAGGGGTACTATTTATATTTCGGGAATAGCTAATAATAACAAACATTTTTAAATGAAAAGGCTTTATTGTGTTTCAAAATATTCCCCTTAATGATCAATACACTTTTGCATTCGTTCAAACCATTTGTCATAGCAGTTTTTCCATTCCTCTTGAGACACCTCCAAAGCATTGTTTTTGAACGCTTCAACTGCTTCTTCGGCGCTCGTAAATCGTAGCCCACGCAGTTTACCTTTGATATTCGGGAACAAGAAGAAGTCAATGGGTGCCAAATCAGGACTGTACGGAGGATGAGTCATCAATTCGATGTTCTGACTGTTCAAAAATTCACCTGTTTGACGAGCTGTGTGAGAGCTATTATCCTGATGGAGCATGATTTGTCTTTGGCGGTTGGTTTTACGAATTTCTCCGAAGACTTCCGGCAAACAAATGGTTGTGTACCATTCAGAATTGACCGTCCTACGTTGCTCAAGCGGAACAGTGGCCACATGACCCATTCGGCTGAAGAATCAGGCGACCATTTGCTTCGCTGTGCTTCTCCCACGAACAACTTTTGTTGGATTTAGCTCGGCTTGGAATACCCACATGGTCGATTGTTGTTTTGTTTCCGGCTCATACGCATATATCCATGATTCGTCACCTGTCACGATTTTATGCACATCTTTTGAAGCACCACGGTCGAACTTTTTAATCATTTCCTTACACCAATTGACACGAGCCTTTTTTTGAGCGATTGTCAAATTATGTGGGATCCAACGCGAACAAATCTTTTTTACAGCCAAATGTTCATGCAATATTGAATGTATGGAAGTGGAAGTAATGCCCAAGGTGTTCTCTATCTCACGTCACATGACGATCTTGCATTATCAGTTCACACACTGTATCGATATTTTGTGGCACAACAACCGATTTTGGACGTACTTCACGGAATTCGTCGGCGACCGAACTACGACCACGATTGAATTCACTATACCAGCGATATGCTGTGGTTTTTGATGGTGCTTCATCGCCATACAAAGAACTGAGTTCATCGACACATTCTTGTTGAGATAATCCACGTCGAAAGTTGTGAAAAATAATCCAATGAAAATCTGCTCTTGAAATTTCCATTTTTTGGCCAAATTGATTTTCTTAACTCACTGTAAACAAAACAAATAGCCCTTGTACATCAACACGTTGTGAGTACGTTTATGCTAAAAAATGTCAAACTTCATTATGGTGTTGCCAGATTTTAGCTATTGACATTAGTGCTGCGAGTTCCCGAAATAAAAATAATACCCCTCGTAACACCCAGTGAAAATTTTAAAATTTAGAAGAAATTAAAATATTGAATTAGGTTCGAGAAAAGCAAAACAAACGAGAAATAAATAATCATAAACAAAAGTAATAGTGAATATAGTGAATAGTTTTTTGATTTTAAAATGAAAATAATAGAAAAGAAAAATAGAAAGAACGAAAAGCGGCTAAACACCAATAAATCAATATCTTTGCTTCCTCTGATTCTGACCATGGTGTAGAACCGATTGAAGCGGGTTCCTAACTTCAATTCCAAAAGCAGTTAACAAACAAGCGCTCAATAATATTGTTTATTGATTTCTTTCTGAGTGTGTTTTATGAATTCTCTATTGTTATTGTTACATTAAATAATTAATTTGAGCAAAGAAAACATTAAACCCCTAAAAATACTAAAACAAAAATTATATTACTTATTTCGACCCACCAGACCTTTGAAATGTAATATTTATCTATTGTTATATCCTTCGAGACACAGGTGTGAAACAAGAATCAACACATTGCGTGCCGTGTATACCGCCGGTGGCACACGCTTCACTTTGATTATAGTGCCGTGTGTACCTGCACCTGTAAATTAAATCTGATATATTTTCTGCGGCACTACAGTGAAGCAAATAATCATTGCGTTGTGGCACCTAGAAAAAACTATTTTTTTTTAACTTTTGAAATTTTAAGAATATCTTTTATTGGCACCTTATTAAAATATATTCAATTTGTATGGCGGCACGCAACGTGTTAAGTTCCGAAACAGAATACTCTTCCTCCTGCAATCTAAACCTCTTATAAACATGATGAAAATATTTTTTTGTTTCTACAAAGTGCAAATATTCCATCAAATTTTAAACACATTTCATATATAAAGGATCTTAGAGGTTAAAAAATGCAAGTCCCATAAATTCCTCACGAAGTAGCTACAAACTAATGTTTTTTTCTTATATTATAGTTTCATGCACTTACTTGCTCTGCAGGAATGGAGTGTGGCAAGCCTAATGGGAAACGTTCCCAAAATGTCTTTGAACAAGGAAGCTGATTCTATAAAGCGATGGGCAATATATTACCATCCAAACCACCCATGAATAATAAGATGCGGTGATCCTGCGGGGAACGACGATAAAGGAGGTGGTTATATATACTGTGTCCCTTTGCGGCCAGTGCCTTTGAAAGATGTCCACCTCCTTTCGAATATAGAGAAAAATACACATATATATGCATAAGCATATACATAGTCGTATACGAATACGAGTATGATATACCGGTCAATGATTTCCCGGAAGTAACCTCACAGGAAGTACCAGATGCGGCAGCTAGAATGGGAGACAAGAACGCGCCAGGACCAGACGGTATTCCGAGCATTGCTCTGAAGATTGCAATCTACGAGCGTACGCAAATCTTTGCAAGCATGTATACCGAGTGCTTAAGAGAAGGGTGCTTTCCAAGGTACTGGAAAAAGCAACGATTGGTTCTCTTGCTCAAGCCCGGGAAGAAGCCAGATGAGCCATCAGCGTACAGGCCCTTATGTAAGCTGGACACTGCAGGCAAAGTATTCGAACGCATACTCTGCGCCCGCTTACAAAACATAGTCGATCCAAAGCTATCAAAGGAACAATTTGGTTTCCGACGCGGCTGATCAACGATAGACGCCATAAAACGAGTCACAACCATCGCAGCACACGCCATGGAGGGCACTATGAAAACTCGGCGATACTGCGCGGTCATCACGTTGGAAAATGCTTTCAATAGCGCAAGGTGGGACCTCATCATACAAGCCCTGAAATCACTTAAGACTTCTGCACTTAGTCAAAGTCATATGCGAACATTTCAGGGACAGAGTACTGCAGTACGAGACAGAAGAAGGCCCAAAGTATCACAAGGTGATGGGTGGCGTGCCCAACACTATGGAATATAATGTATGATGGGGTACTTCATATCGAAATGCCATAGCATGCGATCTTAGTAGGCTATGCTGACGACATTTCGCTAGTCGTCACATCGAAAAGAGTTTCAACACTTGAGCTTACCTGCAATGCTACAATCGCACGCATCCGACTCTGGCTGCTCGAACACAGCCTGCAACTCGCGGCAGAGAAAACGGAAGCAGTGCTCATAACACCAAGGAGATCCGCCGAATACATAACAATTATTGTAGCGGGAATTGACTGACCAAAGACTGAATTATAAGGAACACACGAGGAGAACTGGGAACAAGATGAGTAGAGTGGTTACAGCATTATCAAACATATTACCAAATATCGGTTGAGCACGAGATCGCAAAAGGCGAATATTGTCTACGGTGGCTGACTCGATTGCACTATATGCGGCACCAATCTGGTGTGGTGCAAGTTCCATGGCTCTTAATCCTCTCAAGAAGGCAATGCGGATTAACGCGCTTAGGGTTGTGAGTGCATATAGAACTGTGTCGGATGAGGCCGCTGCGGTAATAGCGAAAAAGCCGCTGGTTGCAATGAGGGCGGAGAGATTGGGTCAACTATATAAAACACATTGTGAAGGACCAACGACGGCGGAAATAGAAGAGTCCACAAAGCAGATGATGCGCAAGTGGCAAAGACAATGGGATGAGACGGACAAGGACAGATGGACCCATAAACTCATCCCAGATATCAAATTGTGGTACAAGAATGACTTTGCGTGCCCAGACTTCTACACCACGCAACTCATTTCAGGCCATGGTTGCTTTCGCCACTACTTGAATACATTCAATATTGTGGAAGACCGGCTGTGTCCGACATGCCGCGTTAGTGAAGATGCAGAACACATCGTCTACGCCTGTCCAAGGTTCGATGCGAATCGGTGGATATTGGAGGCAGTGACTGAGACCCATCTCACAACCACTAACCTTATCGAAGCAGTTACTTCATCAGCTAGCAATTGGAAGGCGTTCCAAAGATATGCAGAAGAAGTACTAAAAGAGCTACGTAGGCTAGAAAGAATAGACGCAACTAAAACTAGAGAAAGTCGCATGGATGCGGCAGAATAGTAGAGGCAGCTTTTCGCAGCATAGCGCCCTAACCTCGACGCCTGCTCTTGAAAGCGTTATCCGAGGGGATGTGGGTGAAAAGGAGACGATTTTAGTTGCGTAGGCCTCTTCGGAGGAGTCCCACAGTACCAGCGCGGCAGGAGCCTGCTGGTCTCCATGAGGATTTTACGCCTCCCAGCGGAGGGAAAAAACATATACGAATACATATACGTATGCACATAAATATGCAATTGCATATTTATATACATTAATTGATCGTGGAGGGGCCTCAAAAAGACATTCCAAATGTGTAGAGTTAGTTCTATTCCCAATAAATGCTGCAATTGTACGCATTATAATTAATACTCCATTTAATCGCTATATTCCATAATAACGGCAATTATGTATTTTACTCGTATATTTCTTTAAATTCAATAATACGAGTGCTCGTAACAATTCAATTGGTTTCAGTTTGCATGGGGTAATTATGCTTAATAAAACATTTAAAGGGATTTTGTAACAGGCCCCAGGTATAATTTGAAATTCTCAGAAATAATAATAGCCAAATGAGAGAGAAGACATAAATGCAGTATCATAATTGCACGGAATAAAAAATTCAAAACAACAAAACAACAAGAATATTCCGCATGCCATGCTAGATGGAATAATATATACAAGATACCACTTCTCCTAGACATACATAGATACATACATATGTTCATCATCAACATGCAATAAATCGAAAATAATTGTTATCTTCAATTATGCAATTCTATGCAATTGTAAAAATTATGTGGAAGAGAAAATATAAAACGTCAGGAGATATTAAAATGGAAAGAATAAAAAAAGAAGAAAAAACAAAAAAAAATTATATTTTCCATGGCCTTGATCACATAACCAAATGGAGATGACGATGATGTCGAAAACGACGGTGATCGTGATGAAGAAACAAATGAAGCTTATATACGCTGTGTATGATCATTATGAAGTTGTGATGATAATGTTAAAGTCGAGGAGTTTATTTTATAAAAAGCAGAGAAGCGCAGTAGTCTTAATAGAGCAAGTGGAAGATGAGTTTGCTTGTTGATGCTGAAGTTTTTGCGGCGACCAGACCCTATCAACATCAGCAACGCCATCAACAGCAAACTAATGGGCAACTGCGCAGCAAATGAATTTGCCAGCAATTTAACATGATTATGTCGAAGACTACCAATGAAGCAGACTTTGTACGGTGTACACGTACTAATACATACGATTGTTGTGGAAAGACTTAGCAATGCATCGAACATCGTTGCTATGAGATAGTTCAATGAGATAAACATTCAGCAACATATTGCACTTTTATACGGCATATCAGCAGCAAGGTGCTGTATTTACGTTTGGGTTGAGAATTTTTGTACTGTGAATGATACGGCTAGGTAGCTGATGCAATTGTGACGATATTATGGCGAGACGATGGTATTTTATTAATTTCTTTTTTACATGTATAGGTATATATTATTAAGCTCTTTTCGCTTAGATATCCAGATTAGGCAAAAATAGCCGAAAGTCACAGTCAAAGATATATATACAAGGCAACAAAAGACAAGACCAGACCAGTCAAGACAGCTCTACAGAAGATGACACACACAAGCATCACCCATCATAATGCTGCTGCGGTACGTTAAAGACGGGATTGCACATCAAGCTTAGAAGATTCACGTTTCGCATATTACGAAACAATTACCAGGAACCAAACTCCTATCATATCAAAAAGAGGCAGCTGCAGAAATGGTTGCACTTAATATCGATGTAGGCTCAAACTTTGAAAAGGAGCTCAAGAAGCTGCCCCAATAAAGATGTTGTGGAGTGAGTTGTTAGGGGGGATATTAAAAGGCAACACAAGAACAAATACGACAGCAGACCAGAATATGAAACGAAAATGAAGAAGATTCAACTCTGTAACTGCGCAACTACGTTTTATTTTGCAAGATGGCAGTTCCTGATATACCTGTGTGCTGTTGAAAATTGGGGCGTATGGAAGGACGCCACTACATTGCAGCACACGGAGACAGAATACAGAATACAGAATGCAGATACTACTCGTACATCTCACATATACACTTTGGTTGGGAATTGTAATTGATGTTGAAGAATGATTTGCATCTCCGTTTCAACTAGTTCCACGTGGTGTTTTAATGGACTCAAGGTATATTCAACTCATGGAAAAGGTTAGTGTCATTAGATACTAAGACTGTTGAATTTGCATGCGCTTTCGGACTAGCTGGATTCGAGTAGCGTTTGTGGTAGTATTTCAATTGTATCGTTGTAAGGTTGTCTGCTTGCCTGACTGTTGGTTACTCTATTTTCATTTAGTAGATAATAATGAGGTAGATGAATTTATGCAGTTTTGCTGCAGGCCAGTGTAATTAAGAAGTAAAAGGGATATCATTTAGTTGCGGATAAGCTAAAGGCTAGTTTCTCACAATTGAAAGAAAGTAGACAGAACAAAGTCTTTTTAAGTGCCTAAATTGTTTTCGGCTTATCTCTTCCTGTTAAGATGATGAAATGCTCCCTTTCGATCATAAACTTTCAAAACTTTATGTCGTCGTATTTTTCTTGTCTTTTAATAATATGTAATAAACAATTGAATAAAATTTATTTATTATGGATTGGTCCAGTCACAAATAGTTTCATTAGTGTTTGTTTCTGTTGGAGAAATACTGTATATAAATGTCGGATTCAATGCTTCCGCTGCACAATATACTATCATCATTTAATATTTATTTTAAAAAATTAATTTTCCATATCTAAAGGAGGCACTTATATCTTGGAAACTATGAATCGTATATATCGGAATTAAACATTTTCGAAGATCTGTAAGTTTCCCTGATGAGCATTTATCTCGAAGAGAGTGCTCTAGTTTTATCAACAAATTACAATATATAGTAAAATTCCTTTTTAAAGTAGGGGTTTAAACCCCCTTCAATAGGATATACAAGTGTGTATCAAATGACCTTATTTGTCTCTATTAAGAAAATACTTTTGTCCAAAACGTTAAACCTAAATTTCTTCAAATTAATTAAATGAATCTCTGTGCCGATAATATTTGTGTCGAAACAGCTAGGGAAACTTTACGTAAAGCTGGATATCATGGTAAAGTCGCTCGAAGAAACCCGTACAATTCACTTGTAAACAGACAAATTTGCTCATACCTACATAAATAAGCCTCCAGAGTTTTGGAAACAAGTAATATTTTCGGACGAAAGTAAATTTTGTATTTTCGATATAAAAGGCCGTCAAATTGTGTGGCGTAAATCAGGAACTGCGCTTGAGAAACAAAATTTTCTTGGTACAGTCAAACACGGTGGTGATGGAATTATGGTGTGACGTTATATGGCGGCAGGTGGTGTGGGTCAGCTGGCATTTACAGAATCGATCATGAATAAATGGAGATATTTGAACATTTTAAAAACAAATTTAAAACTGAGTGCAGTAAATCTTAACTGATCAACGACGTTTTGCTTCCAAAAAATTAACGATCCAAAATACACAGCGGAGATCGTATACTTTGGCTCTTGTACAATGTTCCAAGACGCTCAACCGCCCGAACTCAATTCTATTGACATCTTTGGGGTCTATTAGAGAAAAGCATTCGTCAACATGTAATAACGAGAAAAGGGGCTTTACGAACTATTATACAGGCAGAATGGAAGAAGAGTACAGCTGAGGAAACAGAGAAGTTGGCAATTTCAACGTCAAATAGACTGAGTGAAGTCTTAAAACAAAGTGGCTATCCCACAAAATATTAAATTTATCTTTTCTTCATTATTTGTAATGCTTTTGTAATTTGTTTTAAACCTGAAGAATGAAGAGAGGAATCTGAATTTTTTGTTTTATTTTTTGAACTTAAGAATGTAAAGAATAAATACATGAAAAAAATTAATTTGAATTATATATTTTCGTTTTCTTTTCATATTATTTTAAAAAATTTGTTTGGTGAACACAGCTTTTATAGACTATGTGTACATGTTTTTAGAGTTTTACCTAGTAGTAGTATATTTCAAACATTGACCATAAAGTGAATGGAGCTCAGCGACAAAAAATTATTGTTTGTAAGATATGATACTATATGATCTTTTGACTACAATCTATAATTTATGCAGAGGCCGTATATAAGATAATGTATAAAAAGGTGCATAAAATATACATACACAAGCACAATTAATTAAATTACAAGAAGTATTTTATAGAACGAATGTTCATCCGTCTTACATACATAATCACAATATCTTTTGAAGTGGAACCACATGGATTCGGTAATTGCAAACAAATAGCTTTATAATTGCATCATTTACTGTTATTGATAAGATCGTATAAATTACATATTAAATCAGTTGATCGCAGAACACCCCTTTAATGCTCCAGTACCCCGATGCCTGCTATCAGTGATGATCAGTTTTAGATGAATACCCGGCGGACCACAAAAACGCATCAGTGTCAAAAGCAGCAGCAGCCCCGCAGCGAAGCAAACGAGAAACGAGTTCTCGATGCGTGCGATGTTATTGTATTTTTGTCATACATTTGTATACTTATGTTACAAGATATTTCCTCTTCCTCGACATATTCTCGTAGGGCAGCTTTTGCTCAATGCTAGAGCTCACTTCCAACACTGACACTGTTGACTGCTGTAATGCATGGTTGGATAATGAATTGCAGCGCGTGCTTCCAAGATGGATTATGTCCGCGACAATTTCTCACGTTAACAAAAAAAGGAGAAGAGTCATGGAGAAACATTAACAGCGGGACTCAAGTTGCGCTTGATTTAGTTAACTATTGTGGCGCCTCACCACAGCAGCATAAACAGTAACAATAATAACACCAACAGCAAGAAATGGAAGAGCGGGATGAGGATCCGTCCGACCACAGTGTAGCCAGTCAAGCTGCGATGATGACCATCAGTCGACCGTGCAACTGTTGTAGCTACGGCGACGCTAGTTATTAGACTCCGATATGACAATAGAAATCAGCGTTAAATATTGTATCAATTAGTTATGCCTGGGTCTTGGCAGAGGCGCTTAAAGAGCTTTCATTTCATGACTCAGTTTATTGGGTAATATTAATTGAGAATTTAGACGGATATTCGATTGATGGTGGAACACTTTTATTATAAGTTAAAGAATTCGGTTTTACGGTTGTAGCTTAACCAGACCGCGGTACACTAATTGTTAAGCTTCAAAGACTTGATATTAGCGATAAATAACCAATTTTTCAATTCATGGATCGATTTACTTTTGCATATTTAAATAAATGGTTAATTGATTTGCAAATAACTTAAATTGGTTAGTGCTTAGGGTATTTTTGGCTACTATGGTAATGGGTGTAGACACACATGGCGAATTAATCAGTGTCACTTCCTGAATAAAGCTACAGTCCCTCGTTCTGTGCGTTGGAAATATTATAACTGCCACGCGATTATTCGGTGCAGACCTATAGAAATGTTCTTTGTCTTCTCATAAAATGCATTATTTAATTTTTATATGTATTTTTTGCTTTTTTTACACCGCGTTCAATTTCAGTGTTACATTTGGGCCTTTTTTCAAAGCCGCAATGCCGTAGTATTATAAATCCTAAAATCCATTTATTTGTACACCGAAGAGTCCAGATTAGAATTCAACTTGCAATTAAAAATATTTCTTGATTGTGTACAGTCGCTTTTATGCATATTGTAATAATAATGTATATTACGTGTCTGCTGCATCTACCAAGAGTTGCGTGCGAGTTGGAACCGCTCTTCCGCAAATATAAACCATAAAATTCAACTGCCCGCAACGAATGTTCCAACATGAAGCAATTGAAACTGGCTCAGCTGCGCCATGCGAGATCAGCAAGGCGATAATTACATAGTGTGCTAAGTATGCATCTCTATCTATTAGTTAGAATGAAACCAACCAGCCTACCTACAGTCAACTTGACCTAAGCTACTTCTATATGGCTCCAAGCAATAGGTGATGCGTAAAGGTGCCAGACTAGCCTCTTTGGAGAGGCTGGCACAGGTTAACCAAGAGTTGATTGAACTTGCTTGGAAACTTAATTTAAAAGTTAAAATGTTACTTAAAGATAGTTGTTAAAAGTCATTGCACTTGTCTTGTGATATAATCTTGGCTAAAACATTTTTCTCTCTCTTTTCTTTTTATTGCTAATTACCATTATTTTGCTATAAACCTTACCATAAATAGTGTCAAAATGAGTTCTTACACGAAGGTGTTTCGAATCTCTCGTGACCAGCAACCAGCCACCGCGAGCGACGAAGCACAAAACCAAAAGCTCAAAGCCAGAGCCTACTAATTCTATTCTTTACAGCTATGCATGTATGTATAACGTTCAAATAGACACAGCCACGATTTGTAAGCGAAAATATTCGCAGGTTTTAGCCTAGGTCGTCGGTCTTTACAGATGCGCCGCGCTTCTGCTCACTTTTAGAATAGAGGCAAATACTGAGAAATAAATGTTTCCTGTGCTTAAATACTCTCGACGGCTATTTTAAAACATGTTTAAAGAACAAATTGTCATTATTCTCAGATGCACCACTTGTATTCTTTTCTTTGGTATTATTATTTTTTTATTTTCTTGCCTTATGTGGTACTAAATAGTACATTATGTGCAAATGTACTTACTAATAACAAAATTTCCGTATTGCCTTAGCAACATCAATAATCATTCAAGTTTCCTCTTTATTGGCTTAAAGATTTAATGTTCATTCAACCCCACTCTCTATACTCATACTAATTATGCACTCATCTCCTCACATAGATACATATGTAATCCCCCTATATTAATATTTAAGTAGCTTCAAAAAATTAAGTTTATATTTTATTATACATAGGATATAAGCAGTTAATAAATAAATAAATAAATTTAATTTACATATTGCCATGAAATAAAAAGTTCTTTTACAGCAACTGAAGAGCTAATTTTCAATATATTGATAAAAACAACCGACTTACATAAGGTCAGAAATAAAATTACTAAATTGCATATATCAAATTAATAAAGTTCGGAAACCGAAAAGCTCTTATTAAGAAATTGGAGGCCGATATTTCGCTTAGGTCAACGACTATAAAAACACATTAGTTTTGCGCTAGCTTCCCAATTCGGGTACGGTTTTGTCCAATACTTCCAAAAAATATTTGGAAATAATTAGAGAATTGAATTGACCATTTTTTCTAGGTTCTTGGATATCTATTTAGTTAGTACTTAAGCAATTGAGTTACAGAAAATCGTTCATAGAGTAATAAGAAGTGTAGAGAAACGATGCGCTAATGTGATATCAGATAAAACCACTTCAATGAAGTTATTCACAAATATGTGCAATCAGTTTCAACAAGTGGCAAAATAATTCATCCTCGTCGTGTCGGAAGCCTTTAAATCCGAGTATCTGGCACAAACATTTCTAAATACATTTTTTTCAAATATTTTATTTATCTGGTAGACTGTGAAATCGCGGACAGCATCAGTGAAATTAAATCCTAACCGGCATACAACGACAAAAAAAGTATTCGCTTCTCATCACCGACAACAAGTATTACTACAAATTCAGCCAAAAGATCTATGTCATTTTAGGCATATAGCAACGGTACAAAACGTCTTATAATATTGTGCACATTGGGCACTGAATAATGATGCGATATTTACACCCCATTTGGAAATCTCGGAAAAATTACTTCTCTTCTGCTATCCTCAAAAATCACCTTGTTCATTGTATGGGAAAATCATACTCATTGTGGTGAACAATATTAATATCGGAAATAATATCAAAAGTTTGATTATGCATAGAGAATAATACTAGTTAGTAATAACCTACGACCCCATGACTGCGAGGCGATCATGCTTACTAGCGGAGACCGGCAAAAATCATTTAAAATATACATATATATGATCTAAAAAAATCCATTTTATATTTTAACACATTTTCATTTCCACATCGAATATTTCAAAGGAAGAATCAACATGAAACTCTTTTATTATATAATAATTTATTACAAATAGACATTTAACGAATTACAAAATTTTATTTAATAGAATTGAAATTGTGACTTGTACTTATTCGCCGTTAAGACAAATATACAATTTAACTAAAAAGATTGTTTGCCATTCATAAGTTTAACAAGAAAATACTTTAAAAAAATTGAAGTAATCCTTCAGTAAAATTACGTTATCAGGAATTATTTATAAGTAAATGAAATGCTTAGTTGACTATGCAAGACTTCTCACTATTCCACTCTTTCTATTTATTATAATATTTCTCGCTAGAATATTATAATAAACAATTATCCTTTTCCATTCTTATACAAGAAGCAGAAATATTGAGAATGCACATTATATAGTGACAGATATGGTTACGTGCCTTGTAAATATTTTCTTGGTTGTTGAAGGTAAATTTATTGTTATCACCGTCAGCATTCTCTGCAATTCCGAATGGGATGCTTTATGGCTTGATCGGATGATCACGGAAAATGCTGTTGCAGTCTTTGTTGTTGTTTATGTTTCTGGACAAATAGAAATTTAAGATTTTTGTTGTAGTTCGATTTTAAGCTAGCTGCCAAGAATTTAAATGGATTATTTTGCATGCGATCGTAAATTTTGCCTGAGCAACAAGTATGGATTATGTGTGACTTTAGTTAAGATAACATATTTGCTTTGTGGGTTTGAATATTGTTTCTTCTGTTTAGTTCCTCCGGTTTCTTTTCTGGTAGAGGTTAAATTTCAAGTTGTCTTGTTAGTTGTGAAATTCTTCACCATTGATCGATATGCGTTACTGTGGAAATCTTTCGTATACATAATTGCTTGGGGTACACACTTAACTGGTTTTCCAAAGAATATTTCGAAGAGATCACGACCTCAAAGTTTACATGTGGATAGCAGTGAAAATGTTACATGGATGAACTGCGGAGTCGCAACACAACAATAAGTAGCATTCCTCTTAATAGGCACACATTTATTAATGGGACACGATATTTTGGAAATTTCGCTTCACACGTTAGAGATATGGAAATCAGCTGAAATAAGCTTTTCTTGATTAGTGATACAATAACTCACTTTTTGAATGATTATTAATTATCTTACTGCTACGCCTGTCACATCTTTAATATTTTCCATACAAAACACAAGTTTCTAATTCACTATTTCTGCCCTCCTTTTATGGAGCTCTCCTTAATAAAAATGAATAAATATTATAAGAGATGGTGCAGTTTTATTGTGAGGTTTCAGCTGCAAATTGGTCAAACTTCACCCAATTGATTATCGTCAAAATCGGTTCAGTGGTCGGTTCTATATTCAGTATTTCATATCAGTGGTGCACATGATGACGAATGTTCAGAGTATGAGAGTCCTGTATTTAATAATTACACACAACAAACTATGAAGTATTTGGTTTATATAGGAGGTGGTAAACCATATTTGCCTCTTAAAAATTTACGTTCTATGAACATGTTTGTGACATTTTCGCGCCATTGAATAAAAATGCTCCTGAAAGATATTGTGAGTATATAATTGTTTATAGTACGGTATATATGTACATAATTTAAAGGAAACAAAAATGAACGCATGCGTATGCACATGTCAGTCGAATACAGCAAATCTCTATTTACAATTAAAAATGATGATTGTTTGGGTTTCGTTTTTTTTCATAATTGCCTGTCGTCCGTTATTTGCATAGTGAGGATACGGTTAATCTTAGAAAACCAAGACAACGTAGTGACAGTTTACGAACTATCAGTTTTATATTTTGAGAATGGTGTTTAAAGCTAAAGTAACTTAGACATTAGAAAAAAATCGAGCGTCTCTAATTAGTGTCGGTTTTTGGAGCTGATCAGCAAGTGAAATTACTGTTAATTATTCACACTCTTCATTTAATACCCAGCTATAGGTTTGTTCGCAATCTTTGTATTCTTGAATATACTACAAAGATACAGCATTTCTCTCTTGAGGGAAATTCAACATATTCAAGTGTGTGGCAACGCATTGGAAAAAAGCATTCGGCAATTTCACGAGGCAGCTGTGAATATGTATCAATCATTCTTGTACCAAACATAATCGCCATACACATGGCTATATTGTTGTTTGCACATTGGTATGAATAATATTTGTGTTTGTATTAGTGGTTTGCTCACTGCAGAATCCAATGATTTGAATTAGAAATTTTTATTTTCTGATTTTTCGGGCTATGCGTAAAATATACAAGAATGAATTTTATGTCAAAGGTTTTTTATACAGAAAGTGGGGGTTAAAACAAGGCATTTGTGATTTTGAGAATAAAAAAGTTTTGCCATGTCATGAGAAAGCATAATGCGTGTATATTAGAACACTTGATAATATAAAATAAATACATATGTATGCATAGAAAATATTTTATTTATTTAATTATTTATATACAATAATTAAAATTTTAATACAATAAGACTTACAGCTAAGACATCTATGGTCTTAAGCTAGAGAAAATATTTTACTTTTGAATATTTTAACATTTATGAAATAGCAGTGTAATATTTGCCCAGGCTATATAGTATTTTTTTTATTCCTTAGTTGATATATTAATAAACTGCAATTAATGCTTTGTTTCAAGGCAATTATTATTTTAAAATATTATAGTTGAATAACCAAAATTTGTAAGTGGCGCGTTTTTTTATGTGGTCTCCCCAATAGGCCTAATCCACATGTGTCTTCAGTTTTACACCGTCCATTGCATGTGACTTTGGAAAATTCCCATAATCGCCATCAATAACTTTGAATCCAGGCAATAATTTTATAAACCAACACCAATAACAGTTTTGACATTAAAAAACACCTCCAAGAACAATGCAATTGAATGGTTAAAATATTTGAAATATATCAAATATACAAATGGAAATGTTTACCTAAATTGTAGCATAATTTTCACGAAAATAATTCAAATTAAGTTCGGTAATTTTGCATTTGGAGTTATACTTTATGGCATAACTATATTATACTATAAGGGAGGATCAATTGACCGAAATTTATAATTTATATTAAATTAAAAAAACCACAGAAAATTTAATAAAATTTAATATATAAGATGTGATGAAAAACAAACTAGTTGAAGCCATAACTGCAGTGTAAGCAACAGTACTGCAGTAATGAAAGTATGTATTGACAAAAATGCAATTAGCATATACGAGTACAGTGCCGCACTTAATTATTGGCACAGCAACCATTTTTCGTTTTAAAGCTCTGTTTAAAGCTGATGAACAAATTATATTATGTGAAAGTATTTTTCCTATATAGTTCAATTAATTAACTACCAAATGCAACAATATTTTTATAAAAATTAATTTTTTTATATTCTTTTGAAATTAAATCAAATCAACAAAAAAAGATACGTTTTCATCGCATAAAATTATTGGCACACTCAGAGTATACTATGTTAAAAAACGAACTTTTAAACGCATTAAGGTATGGAGAAGAGCTAATACAGAGTTTGACAAACAAAACCTTACACCAACAGTAAAGCACGGTGGTGGAGGAGTGATGGTGTGGGGCATGTCTGCTGCAGGGGTGGGCGAGTTAGTATTTATAGACGGCATTATGGACAAAACAGCTCATTTAAATATTTTAAAAGAAAACCTTAAGAAAAGTGCCGAAATGCTGAATTTATCAACCTCGTTCACATTTCAACACGATAATGACCCGAAACATACGGCTCATACCGTGCGTATGTGGTTGGCATATAATACCTCACACGTCTTGCCACACCCATCGCAATCCCCAGACCTAAACCCGAATAAGAATTTGTGGGACGAATTGGATAGACGGGTCAAAAAGCGAGCAATTACTAATAAGTCGGAGCTGAAACAAGCATTATTAGAGGAATGGCACAGAATTGAACCGGAAACAACACGAAAATTGGTGCACTCTATGCCAAGACGTTTGGAGGCCGTTATTAAACAAAAAAGGCTGCCCACCAAATATTAATTAAGTTCAAAAAATTCTTAATATAGTTCGTTTTTTAACATGGTATACTAAGTGTGCCAATAAAACGTGTATTTTTTTGTTGATTTAATTTTAAAAAAATATAAAAAAATTAATTATTATAAAAAAATTGTTGCATTTGGTAGTTAATTAATTGAACTATATAGGAAAAATACTTTCACCTAATATAATTTGTTCATCAGCTTTGAACAGAGCTTTAAAACGAAAAATGGTTGCTGTGCCAATAATTAAGTGCGGCACTATATATCCAGCAAAACGCGATTTATAAGTCACTCATTGAAATACTTTGACCTGTACGGTAACAAAAAAATTGTGGAGTCATACAAATAATTGCAAGGAGTTAGAAAAGTAAGTCTACTAAATAATGTAGAAAGTATAACATACAATAACACACTAATTAGAAGGAAAGTGGTACTCTAATTTATGATAAGAAATAAGGAGGCCAAAAACTAAATACGAATTAGACTCTAATATACAATAACTAACTCCTCATTCTCTTTACACAAAGTACAGTTTTAGCCTGACACATCTATATATTATAAAAAAAGGTTCCAACAGCTACATTAATATTAAAATGTGCACAAATAATAATATCCAATTGCAAAGAGCCCCCCTTCGCCAAAGACAGGTTGCAGTTTGCGCAGTTAAAGTTTTTAAGTCTAGCCTGCAAACTGTATCCCGCAAAGTAGCCCGACTCAGCAGGTTCAGCGTTTGTTTCATCCCCACCGCCATTTTCAGCAATGCCATTAACTGTCATTTCGTCGTGAATATTAGAATTGTCAAAATTGTCTCCGGAAGTATGCATAACTTATCAATAATTTAGTCATACGATACAGTATTAGCATCCGACGTTAGAGAGAAGTTCCAGTCCAAATTAGTATCATGATCATCGTTGCAGTTAATATTCAATAAGAATGGGAGTACTCCCTTTGTGCTCCCAAAGGATGTTAAAGGGAGGTCTCTCAGACAAAACAGCTTTTTCGCTCAGCAAATAAACTATTTAGCTTTTCGCTCTGACCTCCATTGCAAAGACATACAATGTCAAAAGGAGGCCAAAGGGAGCACTCTCCGTAGTCTCCCTTTTGAGACTACGGAGAGTACTCCGGGGATGATCCCCTTTCCTGTTGGGTATGGACTTTAACACACAATTCCTAGAACTATAAAATTAATTGCTTTGGATACTTTCTTTTCTTTACGTCATATGTACTACATATGTATGTACACATGTACATATGTAAGCCGCCTTTTGTGGTCTAGTGGTAAGCATGCTAGAGTCACACCCCGAGGATCGCAGGTTCAAATCCTGCCACGGGCTTGATCTCCAAAATGCTTCTTTCCATAAAATCCTTTTCTCTTCAGGTCGAAAGCCTCTGTACTCATTCCCCTAACACCTTGCACTCATAATTATTTATGGTGTAAGATATAATAATAATGATAATGTACATATATGTATATGTATGTACGTGTATATGTACATATGTATATCAATTGTTAACATACTACATACATACGTACATATTATATATATATTATATACTATGTTCATAAGTTCACATCTCTCATCGCATCGCTGAACTTGAGTTCTGCTAAGCGCATTAACATAAAAGTTTGATGGGAACTTTAAATTCAGCTTATTAACAATAAAACAATTTTGTCCAACATTTGTGTGCTGGAGATTACGGTTCTTTGTCAGCAATAAAGTATGTTACTCTTCCAAAGTTTTATACAAATTGCCGCATTTTCAACCTTTTTTTTCCTCTTACCTTGACAATGACATTCAAAATAAAAATTTCGTATGCAAACATTGAGCTTTAAGTTCGTAATTGCCGTAATTCTACTCGCTTCTTCTTAACCCAAATGATGGGTGGTTCGTGCACACAGTCAAAAAGAGAGCAACATGGTCTTATATAAGCAGGTGGCAGAGCTTTTCCTTCCCATATTTGTAGTTACTTCCATGCGTTTTATCACTGAGCAAACAAAATGAATCTACATAAATAGAGAGCTCAAACAGCGAAAATAGTGGTTTAATAAATAGCTCAGTGCCAGACCCCAATGCACAGCGTGTTCTATAAGCGTAGCTCCATACAACAACAATTACCAGTGGTTTCATTTCGCGATTTGAGCTCTCTATATGTATTCTCTCTATATCTCTAGAGTATTTACGTATAGAGTTTCCATCACTCTCTTTGGCAAAAGAGAGGAATCGAAATGAACGGAAATCGCCTTGGAACCATTAACAGAAGTTAAACATAACATTATTCTGCTAAAAACGATTCATTACAGATTCAAAGTAAATTTTATATGAGTTTAGGAAGGAATTGTTTTTATTTTCATAATAGGAAAATGAAGAAATGCAGATATAATAGTCTTATTATATATTAATTAATAGTATATTGACAACATACAAATTTAAACAATCTAAATTAATAAGACAATAATATCAAATCTAAACAATACTATTTTTTCATGGCTATCGCTGTGGAGTCAGTGAAAAAATGTTACAGTTAACATTTCCACTGCTAAAACGATTCATAACAGACGCAAATTTAATTTGAAATTTCTGAATTCTGAAAATTTGTGAAAATTCCAAAAAATTTTAATTAATATTAAAATTAATGCACTTTACAATATATATTTAAAAAAAAAATTACTTTGTAAATATTAGTAGTACTATATGTAAATTAATTGCATTTGATTAATTTCATTTACTTAGGTAGGCATGTATATTTCTATAACTAATTATGGGAATATCTTTAAAATTTTAAATGTAAATTAGTAAAAAAAGAAAAAATTTGGTGTATAAAATTAATAAATAGTAATATGTATTTATTTAATTTATTTCTTTCTCCCCAAAAAAGCCACCATCGAATTGCACAGCAAATCTTCATGTTGTATATTGTCTTTGCTAGTACACTGCGCATTGACCTTTAGAAGCAGTTCTCTTCCACAATGTGGAAGAACTGGCTACGATGATATAAAATGGCTTGCTAATATCACGGCCATGTAATTTCGACATATATATATATATATATATATATATATATATATATATATATATATATATATATATATATATATATATATATATATATATATATATATATATATAATTATATATAAATATATATATATATATAAATATATATATATATATATATATATATATATATATATATATATATATATATATATATATATGTGTGTGTTTACTGCAAATCTATTGAAAATCCAAAAAACTATTAGGGGATAGGAGACGATAGATGTTTCATGGGACTCGGGACAAATGCATCAGTATTGTGATGTAAATTGTAAACAGTAATGAGCTGTTGTAACTCGTTCAATTAAAGTGTAGTAACGAAACTTGTCATATCTATTCACTTAAATAACTCTTAAAACATTTTAACATTATGCTCATTTCGTTGTTTTACCAACTGATTTGAACATAAATAATTTCATACGAATCATCCTTGTTTTAAAAAGCATCATCATATTTCCAAGAGAAAATTGAGAAATGGGACCAAAATTTTAGATAGTTATTTCGTCTAAACGTGTTAGATAAACAATTTCGTTTATGACATATCGTCAATTAAATTTCTTCCTATTTATGCTACAGAAACGGAAAATTCAATTTTTAAATCACGATAAAACATTTTTGTATTCAGATATTTGCCGTAATCTAGTTGATTAATCGATGGTTAAAGCCATGGTGTAAAAAAGTCAAACATTTTACTACGTCATTGCACATCCCTAGCCTTAAAGTAACTAATCCATGGATGTGCTTACTTTTATATTTGCAAACAAATCAAAATAATATTATTAATTCGTTCAAGTTTTAGAAAACCTAATTGGTTTTAATGTGTGGCCATCATAATGCCTTTAATTACTAAAATAAAATTCCTAAAAGATTACTTCATAAATGTATTTACACATAGAATAGTATGTATGTATGTTAATTATTGATGATAGTGTTATGATGTAATGCAGATTCTCTTACTGAAATTGAACGTCCATTAACAAATTAATTATTGTTCTAATAGAAAAGAACTGATCAATTCCTACTAAAAATGTTTAATTTGTTTGAAGATTTATTGTGTTAAATTGTTAGCACAGCACGCGAAAAAATTATTGATGTTGATGATGCCTTGTATTTAGTAACTTCCTGAATTATGGAAATTGAAGAGGTAAAGCTTTGCATCAATAGGTATAATTATTTATGCGTGCTAAAAAATGTGAATGCGTTTGTAATTGCCTAAATAAATTTATACAATATACATACTTACATATGTACAATATACTTTGATATGTAAGAAAACCATCGAAATGCATGCGCAGAATTCAGATATCGCTCTGTATATATCATAGTCATTTAACTGTATTTTGTTTAAGTACTTGTACCGCTTGCAAGAATAACCTGCTTTCCAGTTCCTGAGCTTTTAACACAAAATCGCAATTTGCTGTATATTTAGACTTCAATCAATCACAAACAGAAAAAAGTTATTATTAGTAAGGAAAACTAAAGAATTAGCTTGAATATTGTAGGATCGCGTCTTCTATTGAAGAGTCACATTTTAAAAGTCTACCATTAAAATGACTGATATGACTTCATATACGAAATTGTTAATGAAATTTATTTCTACAGGGTCACACCTTTAAAAAGTTACAATATATTCAGTAAACACCTGTTGCTCCCGAATTAAAAGGAACTCAAATGTTTAAGTATATAAGCAACACCAAAAAATGATCCCCATCAATATCAACCATCAACTACTCAATTGATTGATGAAAACGCCCATCCACACAACGAGGCATCATGAGCTGGCTGCAGCCACGAAACTCCAAGTCTGCTAATAAAATGATAATGAGTACGGGCTACTGACATTGACTTGCCCCGCTCTTTTGGATTATTTTTATTTGTTTCGATGGTTTAGTTGTATAAAACAACGAAAACAAAAAAATACTATTGTAAGCCGATGATGATCAAGCCAAATAAAATGCAACATGTGTCTGTCGGTTTCTGTGCCGCCTGAATAATGTACATTTTGTACTTAATCATTTATGTATGTATGTATGTATTTTCATTTCATTCGTTATTATGACTTTGACCTTGTACGTAAGCAATGTAATTCTAGCAAAGTGTGGTGCATGAGTTTCACTAGAGTTTTTTAGGGGCAAATTACTTCGAACCAGTTTCAGTACTTGTGTCTACGAATAAATTCGTGAAATAGGTTAGAAAAAACCTTATGGATGTGAGGGAATTCTGCAAGGGTGAGTGTTCTAATTTTAATAAGCGGTTGATAAAGATACGAGATCAAAAAAATGTGAATGCATTTTGGCAGATCTTATAGCTATAGTTGGATTCTTGGGAGGGTTCATAGTTGGTGTGCTGTTGAATTCTGAGCTATAATATTATATATATATATATATATATATATATATATATATATATATATATATATATATATATATATATATATATATATATTATTATTACTAGAAAAACAATAACTTAATTATTATTTTACATTGTAAGGGGAGCACTAGCTGCCAGCGCCTTCAGCTCGCTTATACTAATTAAAGCTTATACACTGATTAAAGTTTATATACTGTATAAAATATTTGTTTGATGACAAAAATTGTATAATTTACATATGGTATATATATATATATATATAATATAAAGCTATAAGATCTGCCAAAATGCATTCACATTTTTTTGATCTCGTATTTTAATCAACCGCTTATTAAAAATAGAACACTCATATATATGTATATGTATACTCGTATACGAGTATATATATATATATGTATATATATATATATATATATATATATATATATATAAATATATATATATATATATATAAATATAAATATATATATATATAAATATATATATATATATATATATATATATATATATATATATATATATATATATATATATATATATATATATATATATATATATATATATATATATATGTATATATAATATAATATATATTATTATAATGCAACGAGTCTGTACTCAAATATTTAAAATTGAAATTGTTGCTAGTACTGACACGAGGCAGACCGTTTCTTATATTACGTTCGGGAAAATCCTGAGAATTCTAACCGAAAATTATGTACATATATTTGCATTAGTTTACCTAACTCTACAAATGAAAAATAATACAAAATTTCGGTGTGTGGAATGCGGTACTATGGTCTTGCTGATTCGTCTTCCTCCTATATCATAATTCGAATTCAATAGAAGTGCTCCTGTCCCTTCTCTAATCTAAGTTGCTATCCCTTATGCCTTCATATTGAAACACATGGTATTTATGATCAAAACTTGTTATCCTGGTACAATTAGCCGTACACCAAATATTTGTTTTTGGAGTAAGTGGGTCCTATTCCATACTAATAATTTGAATGCATCTTCTTGACAAATGTTCATATGTTGCAGAATGACGGCCGGATGTTCTCGTCAAGGAACATTCGAATTGCGGTTTTATTTTTTATTTATATGCTTCTATATAAACGTTTTGGTTATTGCTTATTTGTAACTGAAGACAAACGAAAAGTTTCAAATTAAATTAAATTGCATGGCTCAATTAAATTTACAGACCCAGATTGCAGTTTCAGCCCGCCAACCCGATCCATTAAAATAAATACAACGAAAACTCACAAATGTGTTAATTGAACTCGCGCAGAAACTCAAACAATTTTGCTGCAAACATGTCAGTGACACATAAATTGATCTGATGCGTACTGCTTTTGGTAAATCATCAATTTCCGCATCCACAGCCAAAAATGCAACAGACTTTGGTGCTTAAACGAATTAGGGCGCATAATTGAAATTTACTGTATGTATTTCACCCCAACAAAGACTGCAAGTATCCATTGACCCCTGCCCAATGACGAATGCCCATGACCTCTGGCCTGCAAATACAGTTACTCACGAGAGGAAAGTTCAGATGATGGCAATTTGCCTCAAACATGAGAAATATGTATGTACATATGTGCATAACAAATTTCGAATGAACAGCGTCAAAAATCTGCAAACTAATTTTAAATCAAGTCAGACAGGATAGAAACAGTGGGTATGGTGTGGAGGAATATCAGCCGAATGATTCTCAAAACCAGTTGATGCTGTTATTACACTACTTGGACTTACCTTCAATGGTGACAAAACAAATACACCCTCGAGTATTGGAAAACGTGCGAGAAGACTATTAGGGTCAGTGCTGGGCTAATATAAACTCAAACCACTTCAATACTTCTCCCTTCGTATACTGTTAATGGATTCGTTTTAAGTTTGTAAGTTTGCTAAAAATATTTAACCACTGATACCCTCATATACAAGTACATAAGCCTCAGAAGAATTTCGGAAACTGCCACCCACCCGAAAGAAAAAAAAACACCTCACACAAATTACAACACAATAATAGCAGCAGAAAAATAATAACAACGACATAATAAAACTTAACAAAGATTTCAAAATCCGTAAAACAAGAAAGCAAGGAAAACAATGGGAAATTGCTTAGCAACCGTTAAAGCAGGCTATATTTTTAAGCTGTGTGCTGGTGCTGAAGGCAATAATACGAAAATTCTGGTTTCCGATACATCTGTTGTGGCGAGTATAAGTAGGGGAGCAGATCAAAAAGTAGCCTTTTACCCTCCCTTCGCAGGAACGGCAGCGGCGTGGTTTTGGATACCCCGGCGATGGCAAATAAACCCAAAACTGCCCAAAAATCATAATAACGGCGAGAAGTGTGTGTACTCATACCACGAACTTCACACGATCAGGCAATCTACGATTGCGGCTCAAAAACAAAACCTGCGATATGGAGTGCGAATTATTGTGCGCTTAAGATTGATATGCGGCGCTGTAGTACACATATTGGGATACACATGGAATGTTTAGTATTTGACGTAGTAATAAAATCGTGTATTCATGTTGACTTTACCCTAATTAAATCATTAAAATGTATGTCGTAAATAAACTACTTACCGGCTAGTGCCAACAGTGGTAACAGCGCAATTACCAGCGTAACTGACACCGCTAATTCGAGTCCCCAAGGACTCCCACGCTTCCTTGTCATAGTGGTGTGTCCTGAAAGAAACAACAAAACGTAACGTAAAAAATAAATGAAAAATAAAATAATGTATTTGTATGAAATACGTGTTTATATGTACATTTTGGCATATCTGCGCCCGCGCAGAGCACGCGAAATTCATTTCATTTGGAATTTGTAAATTTATATTCAACGCCTCAAGCCTGCAGTTATGTCGTTCACAAAAACTGAGTGACATGCATTAAAACTTAAAACTTCATTGTATGTATGTGCACATGTTCTGTATTGTAGGACCTTTTAGGACAAACATGATGATACACTTGAATGAATTTAACATTCAAATTTGGACACAAAAGCAATTTGCAAAAGTAAATAGATGAAACGAGAAGTGGAATGGTGAAGTAAAATATGTTGACAGTTTAGGGCAACCCACCCCCATGTTTTTCATGGAAAAATTTAGAAAACAATATTTCAATTGTTTACCCATTTGACAGATGTGCAATTTCGCCATGCGACAGTTTGGTTGCAAGTACAACAACTGTGATGCAGCCATTTTCGATAGGCAGAACTGGAACTAAAACTGATTCCGAGGCCCGAAGTTGGCGATGTGGGCACCAGGACTGAAGTCAACTAATAGAAGTAATATAATTGGCATGTTACAAATAAAAATCGGTTTGAGAAATCACCGATAGAAACTTAATAATTAACTTAAGGAGATGCCGTGGCACACCTGAAAACTATTTTCGGTTTGCCGACTTCAAGGCATTCCGATAGACTATGTTGAACTCCAAGTGAGCATTTCTACGCATTTGTGAAGAGGTTTAAACCGGCTATATAAGTCAATGCACAAACATTTTTAGCGGGTAAATTCTAAAAAGATTTGTCCTTTTTAGTGATATCTTGGCTTCGAATATGACGAATATATCATAGACTTGATATAGGAGAATGTTGGTGTTACTATTGTGATAATAAAGCCATTAAAGGTAAAATTAAGGCGAACCTCTTTAGCACTTAATCTAAGATAGATTTAAAATATTTAAACAAATTTATATTGATTGTATATCAATTCATTATTCCTGAGAATAGAAAAGGACACAATTTTAATCTATGTAAAGTAATGCGAAGCTGCAGAAAGGAATTTTGCGTGTTAATAAATATGCATACTCGTACATTGTATTAATTGTATACTTATACTTTTTCGAGCACACACACAGAAAATTATAATGCAATTGATTTACCAACCAGCACTCATTAGTGTGCCAGTGCAGAGTGGGAAATACGGTAAAGAACAAAATAACACAATAAAGTATGTTATTGATTTCTTCTAACGAAGATTATTTTTGGATGACTGGAGTCCAAATAGCGAAACTTTAGCTCCAAAAGCAGAGGCTTACTCATTATTAAAAGAAAATCATAGGTAACATGCCTTTACTGCAATCACGTCCCAAATTGGTACTGAGTTCTTGACTGGGTAATGTTTGCATTAACAACTATCGTCGGTCAAGTGTATCACCCAAGATGATGCGTGTAGAACTTGATGTGAGAAGAAGTAAAATGCAAAACTCTCTCTGGATCGCTTTGATCGAAGCCATTTACAACAGCAAAACATTGGAAGCAATTTTCCTAATTAGATGACCACCATCGTAGATAACAAACATTTTAAGTTAGCTATAAGAAAGACCCCGAATGGTGTAATGGTCCACCGAAAATCTTGCTTGATAAGACAAAAGCTTCAAGTGTTGGAGCGGAGGGTAAAGTAGTTTGGGTATAAATGATGCAATGAAGAGAAGCAATGGGTTTGCATTTTTTTCATGAAAATGTTTGTAAAGGTCCTTCGATGTTCTGAGAGTCCTATATAAGATATAAAACATTAAGAGTGAAGTTAAGAAAAAATTAAATATTAGTGAATCGAAACAGCTGCAGAACTATTGTTTAAAAAAGAACTACAAAGAAACTTCATGAATTCCCCACGATTAGCTTCATTTCACGTGTCGTCAAAACGACTCCAATTGATCTTTGGTACTTTAGTTTAAAGAGAAGAAATATTTCTATTCGGTTCAAAGCAATAAAGACTTTTATGATAGTATTTCCTAAAACCTGCATTTGGTAATTAGTTTCCTTTAGTACTGGATGTTAATGATGCTGAGAATAAGTATAAATTTAGCTTCAAAGAATGTGATGAACTGTGGTAACATTACAAAAATTAAAGTTTTGGTACGAGAAAGCAAGCCAATTCTAATAATAGCCCGTTTGGAGTTCTGCGGTTACGACGTTCACGTTTACTGGAAACAAAAACAAAAACGGCAAAGGCAAATCAAATTAAGTAAGTATGCATGTGGAATTTGCAACTGGGTGCCAAGATTCTATAAAGTTCGTGCTACCATAAAATAATGGGAATGATTTCAAAACCTTAACAACATTAGTATTTCATTCTCCGAGAGATTGATACGCTGTGGTAAGGAGGCTACACACAACACCATCATTACAAAAATCGATAAGAATCCTAGAACAAAGAATTGCAGGGCAGAAATGTGCATTGTGTAAGATGTAATCCTGAAATGCAATAAAATGCAATTATAGAGAAATCGAGTGAATATCAGAGAACAGAAAGAAATTTTGCCTTGCATCGTTAAATTGTAAACACAACTACAACAATAACAACCGAAAGCCACAACATCAGAATTAACACATTTGAATAAAATTGAATAATGTCGTCGACATCGAATGCAGAATTAGTAGAAATAATTGCGTGAGGTTAGGTCAGAGAGAGAGGGACGACGATGGTGATGGCAATTGCACCGGCGAATTGGCCTCAAGCCCATGGTGAGAGAAAATATTCTCTATTATCTAAATACACTTCACTCACTCAAGCACTACCAATGCACTTAGAGACACAACCTGGGATAAATGTCGATTACTTGGATCTTTTATGTGCACTTGCCGAAGTACACATCGTATATGGGTGTTACTAATGAACTATCGACAGAAAAATATAAAGGTTCCATAAAATTTATTATGTTTATTATATGTATATAGTAGAACGCAGAAACGAGGCTGCAATATTTCCAACCTTCCTGACGCATGACAACAAACAACTCTAACAATAGCAAGATAAATTAATTGATTGACCGAACGGTCCAGATTGGTGGTAACTTATTTGTGGCACTACCGGGAAATGCAGGATAGAATACGAATAGGGGTGGTTTAGTACATAAGTGGAAAATATATATTTAAACTTATATGAATCGCACATGCGTTGAAAACGTATCTTGCGAAGATTAAACCACCTTGGCCGCAAATAAAAAATAAAAAAACAGGCACACTCATGAACACCATTATACTATGACCTAATTACGAATATAACCACAAATAAACAATGGAGAGCAAGAGTTTCCGATTACATTAAGATTAATGGAATTATTTCGATTAAAGTCGTTTCTGGATTTTGGGAGTCTTAATGTATGAAATATTTGTATGTATAGTACAATGACAATTCGTCCCCTATTACAACACCTTTGGTTTGTCAAATCGCCGCCCACCAAACATTTTGGGAGATCTACCCTAGGAAGTACAAAAGGAGAATTGATATTGCAATGCAAATTTTATTGTAAAACTTTTCGCTGTCGTATTGCTTTTGATATCAAGCTTCTTGTGCGTGGAAGCTACATTCCTTCTCTTCTACTCTCACTGTATAAAGTTTCTATTTGCTCAGTATTGCTTTTGATATCAAGCTTCTTGTGCATGGACGCTACATTCCTTCTCTTCTACTCTCACTGTACTCGTATAAAGTTTCTATTTGCTCAGTGTGCCTTTATTGTTCGGCTTTGAGTGTCTTCGGAAAGCGAGTGTTTGAAAAACATTTATTTATTTTTTATACTGATTTTAATACCAATTTTTGTTTTAAGTATTAAATAATATGTTAAAAAAATTAAATTGTTTAATTTGTTATAATTATTGTATAATTTTGAAACTGGAAAGGGCCTGAACATGGAGTTTTCATTGGAGTAATCTATGTTGAGATGAAGCACACCTTTAATGCTTCCAAAAGATGTTAAAAGGAGTAGTCCCCTCCAATGACATGCCTATATAAAAAGGAGGCCAAAGGGAGTATAAAAATTAGTACTCCCTTTGTGCTCCCAAAGGAGACTAAAGGGAGGTCTCTCAGACACACTAGCTTTTTAGCTTTCGCTCTATACTCCCCTGCCTATGTATAAAGGAGGCCAAATGATGTTAAAGGGACAAAACACCTTTTTCGCTCAGGAAAATAAACTTTTTAGCTTTTCGCTCTGACCAACAACATGCCTATGTAAAAATGAGGCCAAAGGGACGTCTCCTGGACGAATGAGACATCCCTTTGGAGACTACGGGGAGTACTCCTGGGATGATCCCCTTTACTGCTGGTCGTGTTTCCAAATTGGGGTTATGATATCTTTGTATCTTAAGTTTATTAAGGTGTTTTGTTTCGTTCTTTTTAGTGATGATATGTTTCTTGCAGGTAAGCTTTTGGATTGTTAAGCTAAATTTTTGCCTTGGTTGTCGTTTGGAATACCAATGATGTGGAGTTTTATTCTAAGCTGTTTATACTTTCTGTTTCTGTAATTTTGTGCTATTTTATCAACATTTATTTGGATTCACCAAATGTTACACCAATCGAGTGCCATGCTAGGGACGGTCTGAAAATTTTGCGTCGGTCCGACGATATTTTTCAGCTGCCAGAAGTACGACATCATCTACAAAAGTCGGTATCATTTCTCTGTTATCTGTGGATTTGGAAATAACAGCAACAAATACAGTACTAGGCCAAGTATTCTGTGATATTCCAGCATTCATTTGATTTCATAGCAGATATTTTATGTTTATATTTAACCTGTACTGATTTTCAATGTAGCTTTTTAAGAAAAGACATAATATATGCGGTGACTATGTTTCTAGTTTACAAACGAATCATGTACGCTACATTCTATTAAACTGTTTTGCCATATCGAAGAACATATCGCATATGATTTTAGACAGGTATGAATACTGTGTTTATAATAAGTACTTTGGGTATGCTAATTCTGGGACTGAAAACATAGAGTGGAGACCCTGTACAGCAGCTTCAATATGCTCAGAAACATCTATGCCCAGTTGGCAGAGGACTTGATATAAATTCGGTGCTACTAAGAAAGTTGACCGTTCCCCCAAGAAACGTGGCGACTACTTATGTCTTGTTGTCGCAGCTAGATTTTTTTCCATATTTACTTTCCTTTAGTGTGTCTAGGTTCCACCAACATTGAGAAAGTTTCACAAATGCAAATAGCCAAACAAAACAGAACCAACGGAGTAATATGCAAATAATAGCAGGCCGCAGAAAGCAGGATATGGCAAATCGCAACAGCCAATATTGCAATTCACCACGCTGCTGCTTCCCCAAAATGAAGTGAAGCTGCTCCCTTCGAATGCTCGAGTATGTGTGTTCTTAATGTCACTATTTGCACAGCACGGTTGTGTAGGTGGTCGGCACACAGGAATGTAGTCATAGGGCGCAAACACTTTTCGAGAAATTGCAGAAAATATTACGCATAGTGGTAGTTTATTCTGTTGTTGACATAAATTGCCCTCTATGCTCTCGTGCGCAGTACACATTTACAAGAAATCGCTTTTATTTTCCTCTCTGATTTTAGTGGCGTGTACAGTGAAGACAAATCACCTCTTGTTCCAAGCATGTTTAAATTTCTGGAAATTGTGCCTTGTGCCTGCAAGCTTTGGAGACGCATGTCGCCTACTAATTTTCATGTTTGTTCGAAAAGATGGGCGGAGAAGAATTAATACTAATTATTTTTTTCAATAAGTGCATGGGATACGTTTTATTGGCGTGTTATAGGCGTTTCCACGTGAGAACCCGTTCCAAATGTCCCTACTTATTTTGTATTGAAAAATTATTATTATTATTATATCTTACACCATAATTAATTATGACACAGTGGAATATGAACATCGAAGACCCAAAGAACTATAACTATAAATGAAATAAAACAAACAAAAAAACTGGATGAGAAACAAGGAAATGGCATTTCTGGTCGTGTGTATTAATACATTCGTCCGATATTTGCCAGCAGATGAAGACTTTTGAGCATGCGGTTTTCAGATAAAGAGCAAACCACATACGTAGTAAGTATTAAATATTGTTAAGGTATTTTACAAGGGAGTGACTACAATTGCAATTTGGAAAACTTGTAAGAATCTTCCGTGTTATCAATTTAGGGTACATTCCTGGATTCAACTCATCAAAGTTGTTTTTATTTGTGTTGAGTTGAGTACTTCTTTTAAGATTAGATATAGCGCTTTCATTCTGTGTGTGAGAGTTACAGCCAATTTTCCGTTTAATTTTCATTCATAATCCCATTTGCAGTGATTCTACTGCGCATATGGCATACGAGTACAGCACGCCGCTTCAACAGTAAATTTTCCTTTATTTGGTTGTAACCCAAATATAAAAAAATGTTTACCATCCACAACAGTAACACATAAGCATAATTACAACTACTACTAAAGTATATGCCCAATTATGAGCGCAGTCACTCATATGCGTCCACAGATGCACCGCAGTAAAGTTCATTAGAACAAGTGCCATTTTGTTAATTTCTTGCTATTTACGAGACAACAAATGATAGCATGCAGCAACTAGAATATTTGCGCCAATATCTACATAGCTCCTGATGAAATTTCATCTGCTCTTATAATCATTATTGCATCGTCTTCGTCATGTCATCTCATCATCAACGAACGCACAAACATCACCGACAGCAACAGCAGTTGCCAGATTAAGCACTGTATTTTGCTATGGCTGCTTGTGCTGTGGCTTCCTACACGAAAACACTAGCAAATGTTTTTAAGAAAAGTCTCTTTCAAGTAATCTGTTGCATGTGCACCCCAACAACCTCTGTGCGGCTGCGTTGTCTCCGTCATTATTGTCGTCCGTCGTACGTCGTACATCGTTAATCGTACGTCATCGTCGTTTGTTTCAGCGCATCGCACGAACATTACAATGTGTGTCGCACAGCAGGTTCGCTTTTGCTTCCTCCTCTATGCAATTTTGATTGCGTACGGCGCAAGACGTTCATTATAATGAACCCACTTCAGGCTCTGCGGCCACTTATTACAAATAGAAGCACCTATTTCATGACAAGGTGATGCGATGCGGATTGTAACGAAGAATTCAAACATTTCTGCAGCAAAAAATGTTTTTCAATGTGGTATCAAAAAGCCGAAGCATTCACACACCAATCTTTCAAAACTGCATCTACTCCACGTAAACATGTCCAATAGAAAATATATTTTTTAGAATTAAAGTAGTTTTTAAAGGTTTTTGTAATCTGTATTTGCGAAAAAAATCATCTGAATATGACAATTAGTTTTATTTGTTACTGGTAGTGATATCCTGTAATACGCATAATGGGATGGGCTAATATGAGATATTCGTTAGTGAAAGTTTCTCTCGATTTTTAGCTAATTATTAATCAACTTGTTGTTGTTTTGGCACTCGATTCGCACCCAAATTGGTTTCCTTCGTCTACTACATATCATACTCCAAAAAAGACAATACAGAATACTGTAACTGGAAGTTAATGTTCAGTTAAGAATGCTTTGTTTGACATACATATATCTCAAAAAGTAAGCATCACTTAGTCTAAGCTAGAGAGGCAAAGAGAGAAGGGCATAGTGCCAAACTCGTATATGTACAATAATGATAAAATAAAGAGATTGAGCTTTCCGCAGGTTCGTTAGTTTTGCTTTTCGATTTTGATAGGTCGCTTTTCAGTCCACCACGTCACAAAGTCAAAGATTTTTGAAAAGTGCATTGCGAGCGGTGTATTTTATTATAAATTGCAATAATTTAATTATATTTGTAAGATCTTTCAAAAAAATCTAAAAAAATCAAGTCTGCGGTATCTGGTTGTACCAATGCCTATTAAAAACAGGCATCCGAGTGCAGTTTTTTCTTATCCTTCGGATTCAAATTTGGTGCGCACTTGAAGACATAAACATCCCGGAAGCCTCTGATGGAGAAAATCAGGAAAACTGAATTTTCGATACATCAGCATCAAACGAAAGCCATGCAAATTACTCAAGTTACGTCAACTCTAGCGCAATAATTTGCAGATTAAAAAAAAAAAAAATGTTTTGTAAATTAAAAATATACAGGCTGAAAAATTTAGCCGGCTATATTTGCCATAGACCACGCGATGATATGCTTAGCACTTATTTTAAAAACAATGAGAATCCAGCGCTTACCTGGGTAAATCACATAAGTTAAGGCGGTTTATCAGTGCCCAGAACTAGCATGATTCAATTTTTGTTACTTTGAATGGCGAAAATATCCTTATAACAAATGATTTTACATACATATTGAAGAAGCTTCAGATATTAATTGTTATATAAAAACTAAGAAATTATTTTTCAGAACAAGAATATTTACAAAAATCATAATATTAACTAAGAAAATTGTATAAAATGCTCACACATGTAAACGAAAATACACAAAAACATTAAATTAACTAAATTAGTTTCATTATTTCTTTCATTTGAATTTTACAAATTGAAATGTATTCAATGTTTACATTTTTGTTTACAAATCGTAGTTTGACAACTCGGCAATACAAGTTTGATGTTCTGACGTAGATGCGCAGAATGAAAATTTATTGTCCCTCTATCGGAACAATCTTTGTATTTTATCATTCTTGGTATATGTACATACATATACTCGTATAGTAAGAGCAACGATGCAATTGAAGTGAGTTAAAGACGTAGACAAATTTTTTTTGCTAAAATATGATTATAACAGCGGCGTATGAATTCAAAATGCCCAGCAAACAGTTTGGCTCCCTAAAATGTCGCAAATTATCAAAATTTGTATAAAGACGAAGAGCGCAAGTTGTAAAGCGGGGGTTTGAATATGCGTCTGTAATGAATCGTTTTAGCAGTGGAAATGTTAACTTTAAACATTTTTTCAGCGGTTCCACAGCGATACCCATGAAAAAAGAGTATTGTTTAGATTTGATATTATTCAATTTTTTTAAATATATATTTTTATGTTTTCAATATAAAAACACCAATTTCTGGAGAATATGGAGTTGCAAGGACGAGGGCAACGGACAGTTGTTGTCCGTGGAAATAGATGATGGGTCCAACTAATAAATAGCTCGGGATATGCGTTGAACTACCGATTCAGCAAGATCAAAAGTTCCAAACGTACTCAAGAAAAGCCCAAGGCAGAGGAAGTAGGGGAGACAAACATCCCACCTCTGTCAAAGGTAACTACGAGTGGCAGCATTCCCCCAGGTGAGGCTGACCCGAAGACTGCGGCCCCGGAAATCTCTTCCAGGGCCCCCAGTGTTGAGATAGGGGCTGAGGCCGAATACTGCCCTTCACTGGTACAAAGTCTGGAGGATGTCCCTATGGACGAGGAGGACGAAGATGGGAATAGCACCATCCCGTCACAACCTGTTCCAAAAGATGACGAGACTGAAAGTGGCTTAAGCAAACATCCATCATGCAGAGCAGCCTCGGCTGTCATTGGGAGGGTGTTTGCCATGGGGCTGGTCCTCATTCAAGAGCCATGGTGTTACAAAAGTCAAATTGGGGGCCTTTCTAGTAAGCTTACAAATGTAATATGGGATACCAATGCTGACAATGATATTAATTACTTTTGTCTTTCAGAATTCATGTCACGAGATCTCACAACCATCATGGTAAAGTACATAGATGATGGGGTCTCGTGCGACATAGTCGTTGTATCGGCCTACTTTCCGGGAGATATGAATGACATCCCGGAAGAAGTCTATAAGCTGGCGAGGTATTGCCTAACCAAAAGAATTGGTGGGCTGTGACTCAAACGCACACAATACCATCTGGGGTAGCAGTGACACCAATAAACGGGGTGAGTCAGTTCTAGAATTTTTATTATCACTTAATTTATATATATTGAATAAGGGGAACACACCCAATTTTAGAAATGTAATTAGGGAGGAAGTTCTTGATCTGACTTTCTGTATTCCAGAGCTAACTGATATTGTTAACAATTGGAAACTTTCGGACAAACCCTCTCTGTCGGACCACAGCATAATTGTGTTCGATATAGGAGGTATTACAAAAACGGTCGTTTTTAGAAATCCTAGATATACTAACTGGGAATTCTTCGATAGTTCAGTGGATTCACTACTCTCATCCTCAAACATCCAAAGAATATATAAAAATCCGGTGGAGCTAGAGGAGGGTGTCAATGAGCTGAATGAAATTATTACCGAATCCTATGTTTTATCTTGTCCTCTAAGAACAAAGAAAAACAGCAGGCATGGTGGAACTCTAGTCTGTCTACTAGACGTGCTAAGATGCGTAAGCTATTCAATCTAGCTGAGCGTACGGTGGACTGGGAAGAATATAAAAAAGAGTTGACGATCTATAACAAAGAGATCAGACAAAGCCAAAAGGACTAGCTTTAAATCCTTTTGTGAAAGTGTAGAATCGACTCCTGAAGTAGCTCTTGCGAAAAACAAAGTCGATTTAAAGCTGGCATTGAGATCTGAGGATAGGACGTTCACGGTGAATGAAGAGGATCGCACTCTCTTTTTGCTGCGTGTGCACTTTCCTGGGAGCTCGATCCAGTTACTGTCATCTTTGCAGATGGATGCTCTTCCTAGAAGAACAAGCAAGATTGGCTGGAAAATGGCCAAAGAAATCATAACTGCTGAGAAGTTGAGATGGGCCATCAGCTCTTTTCAGCCATATAAATCGCTGGGTGCGGATGGAATTTTCCCAATTCTTCTCCAAAGGAGTAGTGAGGTACTGATTCCGCGCCTGGTGAATATCACTAGGGCAAGTCTTGCTTTTGGGTATATACCAGAAGCATGGAGCACAGCAAGAGTGGTATTTATCCCCAAGGTAGGCAAGAAGGATATGGCCCATCCCAAATCCTTCAGGTCTATCAGTTTGACATCCTTTGTACTAAAAGCAATGGAGAAAATAGTTAATATACTCGAGACCGTATTGAAAAGGGAGCCTTTGCATCCTGGTCAGTTTGCATATATTGCGGGAAAATCGACTGAAATCGTACTATACCATCTGACTGATTTTATTCAGGCAGCACAGAATAAAAAAGAAATAGCACTTTGTGCCTTTCTCGATATTGAGGGGGCTTTTGACAACACTCCTCACGAATATGTGATTAGGGCTCAACATTAGACTGACTGAAGCTGAAGCAGTTGACAAAACTGTTAAAGTGAAAGTCAATAAAGGATGTCCGCAGGGTGGGGTATTATCATCCATTTTGTGGAGCATAGTAGTTGATGATCTTCTGGTAAAACTCACAAATCTAGGCATATCATGTCAAGGATATGCGGACGATATTGTGATAATAGCTAGAGGAAAATCTGAATCCACTCTTTGTGATATTATCCAGAGGGCCTGATTAGCAGCTAGTGAATGGTGTAGGGGAGGCAGGATTGAAAATCAATACTAGAAAAAGATATCTACCATATAAGAAACCTATTCTTCTAAATGGTACACAGGTCGATATTAGCTCTGAGACCAAATACCTCGGAGTCAATTTCGACAAAAAGTTATTGTGGAAGGCTCACTTGACAGCAGCCACCAAGAGGGCTACATGTTCCTTAATGATATGTAGACGACTTGCTGGTAAATTTTGGGGATGTAACCCAAAAATCGTTCGCTAGATGTATACCATGATGGTGAGATTAATATCACTAGCCTCATCATCTGTAGCCTGGTCAAATAGAGTCAAATAGAGACAGCGAAATCTGCATTAAGTAAAGTACAACGCCTTGCCTGCCTTGTTATCACTGGAGCTATGCGCAGCTGTTCAACGGCTACAATGGAGGTTATACTACATCTAACACCCATACATCTAATAATTCAAGACTCTGCTAGGAAATCTCTTACCAGAATACAAGAAATTATTTTGAGAGAATCAAATTACACCCAAAATATATGGGATAAAAATTCAACTCAAGAATATGGTATACTAAAATCTCACAAGGATTTTATGCCAAGAAAATTCAATTTTGCAAACAAATACATTACAAAGATGAGTTGCAAAAAAGAATGGAAAGGTCTAACTGAGACGTATGATATTAGAGAAAACTCCCTTTTATGGTATACTAACGGTTCTAAGACAATGGACGGAACTGGGGCAGGAGTATGTGGGCCTAGAACCAATTACTGGAAACCAATGGGTTCTATCCCAAGCATTTTTTAAGCGGAAATTCACGCTATTGAAAGATGTGCCCAGATCAACATTGACTATCTGATAGTCAAGCAGCACTCAAGAGGCTGAGCTCACCCTTGGTGAGGTCTAAACTAGTATGGGACTGTATTGGGAAGCTAAACTCCCTAGACAGTATGAACATGTTATCTCTAATGTGATGTGAAATGATAAGGCTGATAGCTTAGCTAGGAAGGCTGCGGCCTCTCAGTTCAACGGCCCTGAACCCTTCTGTGGACTATCATCCAACACCATTGGAGGTCTGCTGGAGAAGTGTACAGATGCAAAAAGAAGTCAAACCTGGAAAACTCTTCCAGGATTAAGACAGTCCAAAGCTCTTCTGGGAGATTTTAATCCTAAAAGAGCTAAGGAGTTAATAAATATGCCTCGGAGTAAATTAAGAATCATCACAGGTATTTTAGACGGACATTGTACACTCAACTACCATTTGAACAAGTTAGGTATATCTTCAGATGCACCCTGTCGATTCTGTGGAGAAAGTGACGAAACCTCACTGCACTTGATCACAGACTGCGGACCAATGGCATACAATAGACGCAGGTGTTCCACAGCGATACCCATGAAAGAAGAGTATTGTTTAGATTTGATTTTATTAAATTTTTTTAAATTTTTATGTTTTCAATATACCTTTAATTAATAAATAATAAGACTATTAAATATTCCTAAACTCATTAAATTTACTTCGAATTTATAATGAATCGTTTTAGCAAACAACGTTATGTTTAACATATGTTAACGGTTCCAAGTCGGTAGACAGCAAGAATGATTGAATATTTTATAATTCAGAGTCAATCCATTGACCGTCCGATCTCTGAATACATTCAAGAGCCGGATTCTGCTTGTCTCGGACGAGCTTTCTATGCTGCCATAGAAGTCTCGCCAAGACGCTCGTTTGGATCTCCTCACAGTATGCTTGAGTTCCCTTTTTTATCCTTGAAAGGGAGCCAGTCAAAGAGAGCGATGGAAACTCTAAACGTAAATACTATATAAGTTGTCCTTTGAAAAAATTGCATAAGAAGAGAAGACAAAACCAAAATGTTTTGTGTCAAAAATAATATACAATTTTTTCACACAAAATATATTCGCGTTGAGTGTTGATCACTGTTACTTAAGTTTTGTTGCATAAGGCAAGAAAACTTTTTTAATGCAACGCACACCAAGCGAAACACAATATAACAAAATAAAATGTTTCATTTTCTTATTTCGTTTGGTGTCTGTTGAGATAAAACAATATTGAATTTGGAGTAGGAATTGCGGAGACTAGTCCATTTATTTCTACATTCTGATACTCCAAAACCTAATAATTTCGTACATCTATAAAATTAGCAAATAATTTAAAAACAAATTTCAAGTTTATAACAACTGGAGAAACATTCAAGTAGCTTTCATATCATTTCCGCTGTGGTGCCGTCTACAATTGAAATAAAAATATGTGTATATATATATATATATATATATATATATATATATATATATATATATATATATATATATATATATATATATATATATATATATATATATATATATATATATATATATATATATATATATATATATATATATATATATATATATATATATATATATATATATATATATATATATATATATATATATATATATAAGTAAGTATGCAAATTAAATTAATATTATGCACATTAAAATGAAACTAATTTTCACTACTTTTTATTGGTGAAATTTAACACCAGTTCTGAACTGAAGTTAAACATATGACGAATACATAATCTATAAGAAAAATTACTTTGAAGAGTGAGTGGTACCATTAATTAATATTTTTGAATAGTACTTGGTCGTACTTTCCTTCTTTTGATAGTACTTCGTCGTACTTTATTTCTTTTGATAGTACTTCGTCGTTCTTTGCTCCTTTTAATAGTACTTCGTCGTCCTTTCCTCTTTTCAATAGTACTTTTTCTTGTGATTTCTGATTAGAATGTACTTGTGTGTTTATGTATAATAACTGAAAGCCAATTAAAAAAGTTATCCTTAAGCGAATAGCAATACAAGAGTATTTTTTATTTTTCTCTATGTTTTTCTCTATGTTAAAAATTAATTTAAAGGTGAATTTGTGAGAGTAGTCGTATTTGGGCAAAAAATGTGTACAGAAGAGTATGTTACTTACAAAAAAATTCCTCATCAAGAGCAAATGCGCATTTAGCCACTGCCACCGTGAATTGTGTTAGAACTTCTTCCGTTCGCTCATGCTAACGGCTAAACGATCTCATGGCCACAACTGTATATAGTACAAACATATATGTATGTATGTATGTACATAGGCGTACAGCTCATGCAAAGCGATAATGATGCGCTGGCCATCTTTCTGGCACCCGCGGTGAGATTCGTAATTTGTCACTTTTGTTTCTTGGTGCTTGGTACTTGTCAGTTGCTAACCTGGATTAGCATCCACGCTGAAAGTTCTGAACTGCAACTCTCTTGCATTTCTAACATTTTTTGTCTTTCTCTGAACACAGCGTGTGAGGATCGGGCCAATGTCGCTACATGTCGGCATTGGTGAAATTAAACTGATTGCGTCTTTAGAGTTTCTCTTTTGCTTGAGATCAAGATTGCTAGACATGTTCTAATTCACGATTACATTGGTGGAGTTTTTTTTAGAAGTTCTGTAATGACCAAATGTATAAGTACTTTGGAAGGTCTGAGAAATTGTCCGAGCCATGCACCCATGGCTATCTCATTCATTACAACAGCTTACATTGGTACGTTGCTTTTAATGTCATAAGAAGCTAGAAATTATTAAATATGTACATATGTACATATGTACATATGTATGTCCGTTTGTACAATTTAACACAAAATATGCTTTCACTATGTCTGCGATTGTGCAGTGAATGAGCGCAATCACATTTTAGCTTTAAGAAAATGCTTAGTTCTTAGTTCAGTTTTTAACAACCCTTTAAAGGAAACGGTTGAGCAGAGTGCTGCTGTAAAAAAATAAAATAAACTTTTGTATGAACTCGAAATAAATGTTTGTTTAATTTACATGAAATATCTCTATCACTATATCACAATAATAACCAAATGACAAGACACAAAAGTGGTTATGTCTTTAAATTTTACCTGTGCTGACAACAGAAAAAAGTACAACAGAAAAAAGTAGCCACACACATATTTTATTTCATTTCGCAAAGAGACGAAGTAGTTTATAGAAAAATGTGAAAGTAAATTTATATTGCAAACCACAACAAACATTTATACAAAATTTATAAGTTTTAGAGACAACGTGAGCTGAATTCACTCTAATTGTAATGCGGTCGATCGATACTGAGCTTATTCTTACGGGTAAGTGTAAAAACGCACGAGTACCTGTGTATTTGCATGAATACACGAGTCAGATATGGAGTTTGGGAATTTGTATGCGAAACACTTATGACTTAATTGCACACATGTTATTCATACGTTTAGCCGGTACACCAGCAGCCAAAACGTTATTTGTATCTGTTTGCGGAGGTGTGCAAAATCGTTTCCATTTGATACTTTGCGACGAAAAAGCAACATAGAAATGCAGTGACTGATGAAAGCTTAATAAAAAACTTGATTTTGTGGTTCCTTTATATATCGATATCCGGACCGACTTAAGAATTAAAATTATTATATATGCTCGACCATTGTAATCTCCCCTTTAACCTGCACAGTATGACACTCAAATTTTACAACTGTCAAAATTGATAGCATATACATAATATATGTAGATATGATAATATACCAAATTGTGTTACCAAATAAAAGGAATGTTACATGAATATTTCTATAATTCATTACGAGTACTTCTTTTTAAATTTCCGATTCAATTCTTTGCAATCAAAAGTTTCAATGCAACTAGTATATGCACTTTACTCTTGTGGGAAACAATACAAAGCTGGGAAATAGAAAAACAGTCGATAATGTGTAACGAATAGAATGAAACGCGATATCGCCTTGGAACTAGAACACATTGTTTCCATTCACAAACACATATTTCCAGTGAATGCATTTCTCTTTCTTTTATTGTAAGATTTCCGCTGCAAATCGTATATCCCAATATCCTAAAAAGGGTATTAAGGTACTAAGTTTGCTCGGGCGATTATATATAGTACTTATGGATACATACGTCTTCCCAACGAATGAAGTTCCTTACGACTGTGGAGTGGCTTCAGAAATACGAGGTGTGATAAAAAAATAACCGTTATTTTCAAATTTCATGAGTTCCGTATATTCGATGTTCGCATTTTTTTCTGTTATGTTGGTACACATGTCTGTTATATATGTTGGCAATACCAACCATTTTGGATTGTCAGTTTGTTTTGGACAGATAAAAAGGTTAGTCGTGTTTTGGTGTGCTCTTCGATTTTGTACTATTCGAAAAAATGGATCAAAGAAACTGTATTCAGTTTTGTGTAAAAAATGAAATTAAATGCGCAAGGACATTTGAAATGTTGACTGTGGCCTTTGGCGAGTCTACTATGAGCAGAACACAAGTTCAATTGTGGTATACCCGGTTTAAAGAACGCCGAGAAGATGTCAATGACGATGCTCGTCCTGGTCGCCCGAGCACGTCAACAACCGTTGAAAACATTGACGCAGTGAAGAAAATGATTTTGGATAATCGTCGAATCACTATCAGAGAGGTTGCTGATGATGTTGGCATATCGTTCTGCTCATAACAAGCAATTTTTACGGATGTTTTAGGCATGAAACGTGCGGCAGCGAAGATTGTTCCAAAATTGCTAAATTTTGAGCAAAAACAACGTCGCATGGACATCGCTCAGGAGCTGTTGAACATCGTCAACGACGATCCAGATTTCCTCAAAAAGATCATAACTGGTGGCGAATCGTGGGTATATGGCTATGACATTGAAACCAAAGCCCAATCATCCCAATGGAAACGTCCAGATGAGCCAAGACCGAAAAAAGCACGTCAAGCTCGGTCGAACGTAAAGGTTTTGCTGACAGTTTTCTTTGATAGCAATGGCGTGGTGCATCATGAATTCTTGCCACAAGGTCGTACGGTCAACAAGGAATACTACCTTGAAGTTATGCGCCGTTTGCGAGAAGCAATTCGTCAGAAACGCCCAGAATTGTGGAAAAACCAATCATGGATTTTGTACCATGATAACGCACCAGCTCACACATCGATGCTTGTGCGTAATTTTTTGACCAAAAACAAAACCGTTATCATGCCTCAACCACCGTATTCACCGGACTTGGCCCCCGCTGACTTTCCTCTTTCCAAAACTGAAGACACCGATGAAAGGAAAGCGTTTTGCTACGATTGAGGAGATAAAAGAAAAATCGAAACATGAGCTGTTGGCGATACCAAAAAAAGCGTTTCAGAAGTGTTTCGAGGATTGGAAAAAACGCTGGCATAAGTGTATTATATCTGAGGGGAATTACTTTGAAGGGGACAAGATGGTTGTTGATGAATAAATAAATACTTTTTGAAAATAACCGTTATTTTTTTATCAAACCTCGTATGTGCATATACTCGTATATGTACGAGTATGTATGTACATTAGGGTGGCCGCCATTAATAAAATTATATTTATTCCGGGCCTCACAGGCTAAAAACTTTCGATTTGATTTGAAATTTTAAAAAACAGTTTCATGGCGATCGAAGAAATTTTAGAGGTCGCTCACGAGCTTTAAATTTGGAAAAAGGTTTTTCAGTACATTGCGTAACATTTTACTATAAATCTATTCGAAATAGCTCTAAAATAAAAAAAAGCTAAAGTAACACACAATAACCATATTCTTTGCATTTTCACCTTTCAAATGAGCGCTGTAACATTTTTGTACGATAAATATTTGCGGAATTATATTTATTACATAAAAGAAGTCCGTGCTGTCTCGCTTAAATGCTGATTTGCCAGGGGGCATGAACGAATAAATATGAGCACGTAACTGTATGTATGATGTCACTCTGTTTACTACCCCGACCGATCTCTTCCATGTCGGAAAATGAGTGACATTCATATTGTGACTCTTATTTCTTTACTCTATGCTTCAACAAAACAGGTGTTGTCAGTTTTTTCTTTATAACCAAAATATTGCAAATATGACAAAAAATGAAATTGCTAAATTTGCTATACGCAAAGCATATTTATTTTGGATAAAATACAGAATGCCTATTACAGATGAGCAACATTGTGTAACAGAACTTAAAACAATACACAAGGAATAGATATTAATATGTAAAAGCAAAGGTCGTGGGAATCCTGGAGACACATTATTCGACATTGCCCGTGCAGATGCTTTAGATACAATATAAAATGAAGTTGATGAACAATTTTTGATTAACCAAAGACAAAAAGAGCGCCCGGGTTGAAGTGTAGATTTCAAAGCAATGCAAGAAGCAAAACGAAAATCACAGATGCTTGCAATAAAGGAAGCAAAAATGCAAAAAGTAGCAGAACGTGCACCACCAGAAATCGAAGTAGTTAATTCCCAAGTTAGATATATAATAAAACTTAATAGTTCTATGTATTTTATTCAAATGTGATTTCATTTCTTAGATTTATCATTTGATCCCACAAGTGGAAGCACCAATGAAAGAAAAAGCACTGATACCGCTACAAACTTTGTTGTGGCTTCAACTAATCGCATGATAACGAGAGGAGAAAAAAGAAAAACAAAAAAGTGTTATTCTGACATTCTGACTGAAAGAATTGTATCTGCTTTTGATAAATACAAAATGAGTGATCGTGGAATAATGCACATTATAGCAGCACTACTTGAAGCACTAAATATTGATACAGAAAACATAATCCTGAATCGCACAACAATACAACAGCAAAGAAAACTGTCAAGAAAAAAGTTCTGATGAAATAAAGAATAATTTTAAGGTAAAATGAAAATAAACGTTAGTAATACACAAACATTAAGCAATGTTCCATAACACAGTGCAATAAAAAAATGTACACATGAACATATTCTAATAGGCATGAAAGAAGAGTCTAGAAGAAATTTAACCCTTTTTAACTCGATTGTAAGTTTTATTCATGATCATCCCAAATTTTGTATTTTGAACGTGATATTTATCGTAGAGTTAACTATATTTTTTTAGATGGAGATGCAATCCATTTAAAAATTCAGTTTATTTTAAAAAACTGTAAAATTTCCCTAATTGCTGGGCAAATTCACCTTTTTGATGTATGATTTTCGCAAAATTGAATTTTAGTTTAAAAGAAAAAAATTAAGAAAATGGCTCTGTGTAACAGGTTCAGCATGGTGTTTTGCATTGGGAAGATAAACTTCTTCCAGAAATTATAAGAAAGGTTAAAGTGGACAGACTACCTGTTTACATTAGTGATGTAAATGGTGAACAATTGCTTGGTGATTCAAAGTCATCATCTTCAACAGGAATAGAAATAGCTGACGCTGTTTATGCATTGTTAATAGATTTGAATGTGGATGAAAATAATTTTGCTTGTTGCTTTAATACTACTGCGTCAAATGCTGGAAGACTTATAGGAACTAGTACATTATTAGAACAAAAATTGGAGAAATCACTGTTGTATTTAGCATGTCGTCATCACATTTATGAACTTATCGTTCGAGTTGTTTTGAAAATCGAATTTTCTGGTACATATGTTCAATTATTCAAAAGATTCAACACAAATTGGATGAACATAAGCAAAATTGAGCAAAACATTGTTTTAAAATGACGAATTGAAAGAAATGCTATTGATATAACAACAGACTTAACAAATTTTTGTAACGAACAAATTAAGAAATCTATTTGCAGAGATGACTATCGATAATTATTAGAAGTGACTACAATTGCTTTGTGGATCAGTGCGGTTAAAAAATTTCGTGAACCATGCATCATGCTCGTTGGATGTCAAAAGTGATTTACTACATAGAAATTTATTTATTCAGAGATCAATTTAAATTATCTTCAGTAGAAGAGAAAAATTTAGGAAATATTTGTGCTTTCATTATTCGTTTGTATGTGAATTTAATTTTCCCAATGCACCACAAGCAGCATACCAGGATTATTGGTTCTGAAAAATTATGTATGAATATTGAAATGTTAACGAAAAAACACTAAAAATTCAAAATTTGTTCAAAATTTGTTCTCCATATATTCTGCGGCCATCCTAATGTATATTTAAAAGTTGTCACAGATAAGGTTTATTGAAACTATTGTTTGTGAAGTCATACGCAAGATCTGGAGTTGCATGGGATCTCACAGAATCTACTCTCACAATATAACTATTTTATAATGCCTCTTTATATGCGTCTGCAAGTATTCATGATATGATAAAGTTTGTGCAGATATTTATATATGTATGTATGTACCAATGTATTTACAGTTCGACACTACGTTAAAAAAATGGGTAGGGTAATTATACTATAATATATATATATATATATATATATATATATATATATATATATATATATATATGTTTTATATATAATATATATGTTTATATATTATATATATATATATATATATATATATATATATATATGTATAAATATATATATATATATATATATATATATATATATATATATATATATATATATGTATAAATATATATATAGTATATATATATACGAGTATGTATAAATCATTATACACAATTTTATAATATTTATTCATAATTCGAACATTATAAAGAGAGCGCATGATAAGCATGAGAGAACATTATAAAGAGAACGCATATCTGGAGTTTCTTTTTGCTAAGTACTACATATGAATGCATTTGTAAATGTCGTCTCCTAACAAATGCAAGTTAAGATACAATTTTAATACACAATTTCATATGCAAAAGTATATCCAAAAGATAAAATTAAGGCGCATCTCTAAGATACAATTGAATCTTAAAAATGAGATCATTCCGCTAAGAGCGAATGAAATTGATGACGATTTGAATATTGCATCAACATAAATAGAAAGACATAAATAAAAGAAGTTAATTAAAATTGAGCGCATTAATAAACATAAACATTATATTGTAAACATCAATGAAAGAGATGTTATCAAATGCGCATTATAAATATGATATAAGAGTAAGACACTGAGCTTGCAGTTGCAGTTTTTCGTATAGTTTCGCGACCAGCGGTTTTCACAGTTTGACGTTTGTGACAGAGGATCTTTCTCGGATCAAATCTTAATTTTACTTTGTATTGTAAGTTATTTTTTAAAACTAAAAAATCAAACCATAATTTGCGGGTTATTAAAGTGTGTGCGGGAAAAAAATCATGTTTATTTCATTATTCTGTATACCACATTCCATGAGGTTTCCTCCCAAATTGGAAGAACATTCTGAAAGTACCGTAAAAATATAATCAGCATATCTTCTGCTTCTTGCATGTACATACATATGTATATAAGTATGTATGGATGTGTAGTAGTGCCTCTTTTCTAAAATTGATTGGTGGATATTATCCAATAGATAATGATTAAATTTGTAGTGCCCTAAAACCACAACAAACCAGGGAATGTCAATCATAAGAATGAATGTTACTCTAAGATGCATATGCTGATATATAACAACACATATCCATGTAACCAATGAAATAAAAAAAATAATGTTGCAGAGAAATACTAAAATTATTTAGTTTATTTTTATCATTTTCTTAAAGAAACACAGGGGCAGCGAATAAAATGGACATGAATATATAATGGCTAACAGCAGCAACAACCACAAACAACATCTTCCCTCCAAGTACGTATGGATCTGTATGCAACTTAAAGAACTGTCAACTCAAAGTCGCACGTTTTATGGAATAGTATGGAGTATGGTATGGAACAAACACCCGCTGACATGAAACGAACGAGAGAAGGAATGCGCAATGGGCTCAACAAATGAAAATGCGCTAAAATATGCGAAACTACACACACATACTCATATGTACGCACACACAGAAATATGTACACACTTGCTTTGGATGGGTTTTTAAATCATGCTGATCCCGAAGTCATGACTCATATACCGTTAGCTGCTTATTTCCACAACAAAGAAATCCAAAACTAAACAAAACATACATACATATATTCACATAAAAAGTTGTCGTATATCGAAAAGGAAGATCAAGAAAGCCCAAGCGCGATCGCACTTGAGAAATCATTCAAAGTTATACGGGCACACAAATCCGCGTGTGCGCAAGTAAAGGCATCCTGGCGGTGCTACCAGATATGCATTGTAATTCCCAAATTGTACTCAAATGTCCACTCATATTGAAAACGGCACATGCTCCTGTTAGAGGGCAAAATTTTTGTCAAATAACAGTTGTGTGGAGCCTCAAGTAAATAATAGCAAGGGACATATGCATACAAAAACGGTTTTTATGATTCCAAAAATATTGTCTTGAATAGCTTCGCCAATTTTCCAAGAAGTTTGTCCATGTTCATCAACTAAACAAAGAATATAATTAACAGCAAAATTTTTCTTATCTATACATTTTATGTGAAAGTGAATAAATTGGAAATCTTATATTTATTTATAAAAAATAAAACTGTTATAGTTTAAATAAATCGCTTTTTACAAGTTCTATATTTTCATGTCTGTAATATACTTTTTGTAATTTACATATTTAACAATAATTTTCAGAAGATGAGAGGACAGCATCATCAGGGCTGTTTGGCAACACTGCATCCTGACGCCCGCTGAAATATTTTGAATGGTGCATACAGGGACCTCAGCCCTTGTGACATTTCTGTGCAGTAGGTGCATAATATGGTGAGACGAGGTGAACGGAATTTTTCATCATATTTATTGTACTTGGTATTTTTTGCTTTTGCTTCTCTGGTTATGTAAAAAAAATTGTAAATATCACAGGTTTTGGCCCAGAAAATCAACAATAAAGTATTTCTGTTGAAAATACGATGCGGCAGATGATTGTACGACAAAAATGCTGTGCGTTTTTCATTGATTTTGCTGTTAGTGTTCTTTTTGTGTTTTTTAATTTTGTGGCGTTCTAGTTGATGACATTTAATGTGTTTATGCACACAGATATTATTAAAACATTGCACTTAAATTCATTGACTAACTTTGATTCGGTGACATAACTATTTAGGATTCCGTCAACCAATCATTGAGTAGAGTGGACACATCCATTTTCTCTATTTTTATACCTACTATTTTTATTTAAATCCTTTTATGTACTTATATATTTTATTTTATTTAGTTGGTTTTTCAGAAGAAAGAATATATCCCAAAAGAAAAATGTGTGAAGGAGGTTCCAAGATTATACACAGATAGATTTCAATAACAAACGCAGGACTAACAATTTAATTAATATTACATTTTCAGTTATTCATTTTCAATGTGTTTGAATTATTGCAATTCATAGGCTGACTTCTATACTTGTATATTGAGATCCGTTCCTTTTTTATTATCTCTATATTTATTTATTTGATCTCTCAAATGGTAAATCTTCCAATACTACTGTCCCGACACAATCGAAGTTTTCCAAAATAACAAGTAAATAAAATTTGTTTTTTTTTCTACCGTACATCATAATTTATTTATTATATGCAGGTTTTGTTGAGAAGGGAAAAAATATAAAGAAGAATTAATAGAACATGCATTGCCGTTATTCAAGCATTCGATCCCCGACAAGACTAAAGTGGTGCTGCCATAACAGATTTATAAAAGGCGTCTTTATGTAACACACCAATAAGTAAAATAGCTCGCGGAGTTTTTTTTACTCGTCATTTATAAAATTTAGTGTTTAATATTATAATTTACATTTACTTTTACCTAATTTACTATTGCTTAAATGTTAAATTTCTAAGCATGCTCGGAAAAAAGGCGAATAATCGCTGATTTATAGCATATCAATTCACAGTATACTAAGGTTTAGTGGATGAGATATATATACAGGGTGTCTACTCAAAAGGGTAACTACTTTCTTTGCCAATAAAATTTTTTTTAATAGAAGAAAATAGATTTAATGTTTACAAACGATCTTTCTGATCTGTGATTGGATCTGTCTAATCTGATTTAATGTTTGGAATTATGCATGAAAAACAATGTCTGCCAACTGTCCGCCTCTTTTGAACATATAGGAGCTCTTTTGATTACACTGTTCATCATTTTTTCACACATTTCACCCTGTATCATATATATTATCTTTATTAGTTTCTTCTCTTTGCGTTTATTTTTTGTTTGTTTTTTTTATGTCGGAACAACTAGTCAAATATAGCACTCAGAACACAAGACATCCATTGTACACATTCCATTTTAATTTTCTTTGAATCTACCAGATTTGTGAACAAACCGTAGTAGATCTGCTGTATCTAAGCAGCCAAAGTTTGCACTACTTAAGATTCTAGCGAAAGCGGGGTATACGCACAAAAAGTAGTCAGCCGTCTCATCTTCGTCTTTTTCTTCACAGGCCTTGCAAAGTGCACTGTCTGCAATTTCTCACTTTTCATATGCTTAGCCCATGCAAAATTACTTGTCATCAGTCCTACCAGAAGTCTGCAGTCTCTCATACCTAGTAACAGCAGAACCGTTGATGTTCTATCAGAAATAACAGGCAGCATTGCCTTTGCCGAAGTGCTGCCTCTTACAGCCACCATTCGCGATTCTATGCACTTGCAACATAATCACCAATAGTGGCCTTAATGGCAGCAAAAGGTATGGGAAAAATAGGTTCCGGGCTAGTAAAACTGGTCTCAGATCCCTTATTCGCTAGCTTGTCCGCGACTTCATTCCCCATAAGACCCATGTGACCTGGAACCCATGTTAGCAATATATTGTTATGCTTTCTAATATAATTCAATCTGGATTTACACAACTGCACTAATTTTCGAACACGAAGCTCAACCAGTCTTCCAGTCCTTTTAGTAGAAAAGACATCGTACTAATAGGTCTGTAATTCCTTGGACTATCATAGTCATCCTTTCCCACTTTTGCGATAAGTGAGACTCTGGCAAATCTCCAGGAGTGTGGAATATAGGCTAACGCCAAACTGAAATGTTCTCAATGTTGTGATCACCAACTCTATATTCTGCTTCAGCATGACTGGATCAATGCCGTCTAGACCCGGTGACTTGAAGTTGTCAAATGATGCAATCACATATCTAATAGCATCTTCATTTGCCACTGCCCTTGCTGCAAAGCAATCATGCCGAGAGACAGTCGCTCTATGCAGTTCTGGGTGAATATTTGGTGGCTGCAGGGCGACTGTAACCTGATTTCCAGGGAAATGGAACTCCAATAATAGACAAAGATTCAAAATCCGCTTTTCGGCAAAAGTACCATCAGGCTTCCTGAGCGACCCCAAATCTAGTGCGCGATCCTTCTTATATAGCCGTGTCACCCAGTGATTCGATACTGCTGCAATAATCTTTAAAAGAAGACCTCTTCGATGTTCGAATGGTTTTCTTAAATTCCATCTGCGTTTTCGATATCGGTCTCAGTCCCTATCGAGATTTGTCTTGATGGCCCTGATAAGCAATTGTTTCGCTTCCTTCTTAACTCAGGGCCATGCGTATTCTGGTTTAAAAAACTTCCTTACCATATCACGATAACGTTTGCCACTATTAGCTGAACCAAACGGATTTTTGAAAAATATGGTCCAATGACCCCTCCAGCTCAAATTCCACACCATAAGGTCACTTTCAAGAGAAACAATAGTGATGTGAGGATTCTCTACTGCCCAGAACCGCCTGTTTTGTTTGTTTACATGCCCACTTAAGTGGAAATGAACTTCGTCACTCATAATTAATTTTTCACAAAATCGGATTGTCATTATCAAGCATATAATAATTGACTTGTGTAAATAATTTTCACTATTAAAACATCTTGATCAATCGAATATTTTTCCATTGTTAATTTGCCATGTGTTTACTTCACGACTGCCAAATATAAACTGTCAAAACTAATATTTACCAAATTAACGGTAAAAAAGTGATAAACCTTTCTGGTGGACACCCTGTACATACTAGATGCAATTATGCATTATGATTTACATGCAGTAACTTCCTTAGAATATACTCATTGAAACAATATAAATTTGAGAGTTCAAGCAGGTGCTTTTTTAGGAAAATTTATTTACTTTAAATCCTTTTACTAAAGAACTATAAATATTAATTAACAAGTACGGATCCTTGTAATTAGATGCCAAATGCGAAGTCAATATCGCATAATAAAAGTTTGACCGATTAACAGTGGCCAATAAGAATAAAACGTTAAAAAGTTGATAATGGTCTGAAGTAAACCATATTAAACTACACAATATTTTCCATAAAGGAATCCAACACGAATTGGCGTAGAAAACAAACATAGACATGTATTGCGGTAGGTATAAATAAGATTATACGATATGTACATATGCACATACTTATGCAAGCAAGCAGCGTTAGTGAGTTTTTAGCTGCCATCTTATATGTGCAGACTGTGCGAGATCGGCGGTATACCTACAGAACTGTGTCTTGCTTGCCAGTGCATTGAACTGAAAATCCTGTGAGAAGTAGACCTTAGTTTGTTTTTGAGCGCTGCTACTTCTTTGCGCCAAGTGTAATTCACAGCTGGCTTAGTCGATGTTTACCGATTTTATTATGAACGTGATGCAGCTAAAGCAAAAGGTGCCAGTGCAAAACTTGCGAGCGTGCAATTGCTTTGCCACAGCTTTGGTTTCATGAGATACGCTTTCCACAAAGGACCCGATGGCAAGGTATAGCCACATGTAATGAGGGGCACATATACGTTGCTCGAGTGCTGCACAGGCACACATACACATAAGTTATTAGTTCTTGTAAAATAGTTGTTATACATACATACATACATACATATTTATATACATATATATAATAGATTTTCTATTTACACATTTTGAATGAGAGAGGGGGAGCTAGGGTGCTGGGGATGTGGCGCGGACAAACAGAGCAATAGACAAATAAAAAAGTGTTGTCAACACCTTCCTTTGGGCAATTCGCAACACTCGTAACGAACCAACTACTGCACATGCATGTGTGCTTTTGTGACATTGTGAGTTAGTATTAGTGACGTGCATATATAGCATGTGGATATCCATATAGCATGTTTGTATGAATGGATTGATGTACAGAGCTGCTGTCAAAGCCAATATTTGTTGAGTTTGAGGATTGTTTGCTGTAAATCACAAATAGCGCGAAATTTTGTACTTAGTCTACACATTATTGTGATGCCGGAAATTTGTGAGGTTTGACTTTTTAATTAGATATGTAAAGCAACAAAGACAACAACAACGTTAAACGAATCTCAGCTGTAAATCCTTTCATTAAAGCTTTTCCCGTTCTTCACAAACAAACAATTAAAAAAACTGCGCTGAATTAATGTTTGTGTTCATTATAATAACTGCACTTTTATTATTGTTGTTATTGTTGTAGTTTCTAGTGTTCAACAACGTTCCATATGTGAAAATGTTGCATAGTAAAGTTACAGTTAGGTTGCACACATAGTAAGTATGTATGCACATATAAAATTATTAACTGCTGGAGGAAAGGATGCGGAAAAGGTGGAATCGTCGCTATTGCTAGGTGCCATAAAATTCTAAAGTAGCACTTGTTTATAAGTATCTATGTACATATGTATGTTTTTACATACATATGTATGTTTTTACATACATATGTATGTACTCGTATGTGAGTATACACCGCTGCCAGTTTATGAGTTTCGGTGTAATGTTTTCGAGATGTTCCTATGTTGTTTAGACTCTAAAGTTCAGTAAAATACTCTTAATGGCGTTTCTCTAATTCTGAAAGCAAATAGAATTCGTTTTTGACTTGGGCGACTATTAACTTGAATGGATTACAGAGTTTGTAAAAACGTCAGTACGGTTCAAGAGTTTTAGAGACAAAGAGTCTTAGATAGATGAAATAGATTAAAGGTTGCAATTGCCAGTCTATGTTGGTTGATTTCTTTCTCTTATTAGGAATGATCTGTTGGGATCACCATTCCACAAATAATTTCAGGCAACCATTTAATTTTACTTAAACGGAGAGGTGCTACTTTTAAATAACAAAAACTCATCTGTTTTATCTTTTAGTATTGAAAATTAGCCTGTGAAGTCAAGGCAAAAAAAATGTATACAAACTTCATTGATTGTATAATTTTTAGTACCTAGTATAGTTTTCATTTTTGATGATTGTTCAAATATTTGTTTTAAATTTAAAATAAATTTTTTTAGAATTTTGGAGTCTGAGTCATACTGCCATTTCTCATTATAAGAGATGAAATCTCACCATATTGCACCAAATCTATGGCCACAGTTGAAAGTGTGTTCCAACCCTGTCATCTTGCATTTAACAAACTAATTCATATGCTACTGAAATGGTCATATGAACGTTGGACATAATTGAAGAGAAATAATTCACTCTCATTATAATAAATTTAAATTAATTTTAGTAATATAAGTACTCGTTTGAGAAATTGCAAGCGAAAGTGGTTTAAAAATCATGAATATAAAAAACTTTATTTGACATGCGTATAAAGAAAAAATTGGTAAGAAACCACACAAAATTCCAAGGTATTTGAGCAATAAAGACCATAAATTTCACTTATGGTGAAAAGTAGACATTTTAATAAAAGCTAGTCTCAACTCGAATCTACCAGACTCTTCACTTGTCTTGGCTTATCCGGTCTTAAAATGGCTTAAATGAAATGAAACTAGTTTTTAGAATAAAATGAAAGTGTTCTGCATTTTGACAGTTAAAAAAGGAAAGTTCTTTCTTGATGACTCATACCGAAACAGGTATATCACAATGACCTTAGGAAGGGTCTCGTGTTTTATACAAAGTCAAACGATTTGTACAGTATTGGCTTCTGGGAGAAAGTAAAAGGGAGAGTGAAATCATATTGGTTTCTCGGTTTCATCTTTTGGGTCGAAAGAGCTGTTGCAGCACACAATTAATTCATTATTTGGCCGATTATTCAAATCTTTCAATTGATGAGAAGAAGAACTTTTTATCCGAATGCAGTAATTTATTTTCGTACAGTCGATAAATTCTGTAAACTATAAAGTTCGGTTGTTTTTTGTTACTAATAAAAATTTGATTTTAAAAAGTAACTAGTCGCTATCGTTATATACTTTTTCAGCGTCAGGTCACTCATCATTGGTACAAGTTACAACTCCCTTTTTAATTTGTTAGTTACAACGGCTAACTAGCTTGAGATAATTTTCATAGAAAATACTGGGGACAAATGGTTATCTTTCGGATCACTTGATTTGAAATTTGGATTTACTATGAACAAATTGTGTGCAATTTAAACTCATAAAAATTTAAACTTTCTAGGGACACTTTTTCCTTATGTGATTTTCGCCTCTTTCGGCAGGATTCAGCACGATAATCTTATTTTACACTTATGTACATATGGGCAAGTAGGGCACTACTTGTACTGAAGAAATATAATTGCTATTGGATGACTTGTGGATGATTTTTTACGGTTATTCTAAGATTTTTGACTTCGTCACTAACAACGCGCTATAACAATAAAAACAGAATAGAAAAAAATATTTTACCAACACCCTCTTCTGTTATTATCATCACTTTTTTAATTACATTTAACAAAGCTCCCTGGAACAAAATTGAAACACGTAAAAATAATGTCACATTTTTGCTTTCGAGAAGAAATCACGTTCCTGCTATCAATTATTGTGGAATGGCATGGATCACTTACATATCTACCTGCATTACTCATATTATTTGAGGGGAGAAAATATGTCGAGTAAAGTGGTCGCCTTCATAAATTCATTTTTATGTCATACCCTACTCCAAAGCCACTCGGCTACTTGTGTTCAGATTCTAATAAAACGGAAATGGTCTGCATATGGCTTGTACAAATGCTCCAATTCTGGCAGGACGCATTTTTCACATTCAAGAAGGTCCGTCTCTCCGTCTGTGGCCACTTTTCCAGACCGTTTGAGATATCTAAATGAAACTTTGCAAAAGTATAGTCCAGACCAAGTTACAGAACCAGATTGCTATATGAGCCCATTTGGACAAAGATCACGCTTACCTCCCATATATACAATTTGTTTCATCTTTATAAATCCTTTACCTTTAAAAAAGGTAAAAAGAGTATACTAATTTTGTGCTTTGAGAGGGGTTGCAACTAAAAGAAGGAGTCCTGTTAGGTATGGATATACTCGTATATATATATATATATATATATATATATATATATATATATATATATATATATATATATATATATATATATATATATATATATATATATATATATATATATATATATATATATATGAATATATATATATATATATATATAAACTATGCAAAATGTGGGCGGTATATATTTACTGCCATGCCCACTGTTACAAATATTCATAACTTAAGATCTACTAGGGATTTATGGATGAAATTTTACGAGAAGTAACATGTGGTCATTATAAAGTTAAATTAGGTAGATTAGAGAAAGGACACGCCAATTTTTGATAAAAGGAGCTTTTGGGTTTAAAATTAAAATTTGCCTACCTATGCTTGTATTAATGCTATCGAAATTTCACAGGAAAGTTGCGGGTACTACATTAAACACAACTAAAAAATGGGCCGGTTATTTTTGGGCCAATTTTTATATTAGGACACATCAAAAATAGGGCCGATTAGATAAATGACACGCCTCCCTCCCATATAATAAATTTTGGGGATCCCACGCCTCCCTCCAATATAATCAGCTCAAGGTACCGAAAATTATGAAGAAAACATCCCCATTATTTATGAAGAAAACATCCCCATTGTTGAACTCGCACGCACAAGGAAAGGTAAAGGGTATTTCGAAATCGGTCTAACCCGACTTCAGACTTCTTTACTCGATTAAAATGACTATAACTTCGATACAATTAATGGGATAGTGACGCAATTTTGTGGTTATGTGGATGTCTCACTAAAGTGACATGTTTAAAACTTAGGACCTAGTTCAAATTTTTGGACCAAATTTTGTATGAATATATAAGCTACTGCAAAGCCATTCACAAGAAATGGGGACGAAGAAATAAGGCGACGCCTCCCTCCATTATAATAAACTCAGGGTACCATACCGAAAATTAACCTAGATATGCTCCTTATGATTATTGATGAATAAAACATCTCCATTGTTTAATTCGCACGCACAGGGAAATGTAAGGGCTATTTCGAAGTCAGTCTAACTTCAGACTTCTTTACTCGTTTCCACTGAAACTATTGTGACTAAGAGTAGAGGATATTAACAATTAATTTAGTTCGACTCTTGGCTCATATGTTTGCATATTATGAACTTACCGTTTCAGTTTGAAGCGTAATTAAATAAAATGAGTTTTCTTAAGGTCATATTTATATGCACTTATTTGTTCCACCTGTCTAACTGCCTCTTACTTCACACTAACAGCTACTATTATATCCTTACCAAACTGTAGGGAATTTGGTGTAGTGACCGACGCCGACTAAAGTATTTTTTGGTTTTGCTTTCTTGTCTTCTGTTGTTAGTAGCTAGAAGCACCAGAAGATTGATTGTATGTGATTTCAGGGATTTTTGCAACAACATCTCATGTGAAGCCCTTCGAGTGCTTTTCACAAATACAAGATGCAAATGTGTACATGTGAACACTGTCGTTTTGACTTTCACTGAGTAGCGAGCAGGTGGATAAGGTTCACAACAAGTTTTGGGCTTGTAATGTCCTTGCGACATCAATTTGTGCGCAGTAATTTAATTACTTTGTGGAAAATTGCCTTTAATTTACTTTTCAAATGAAGGCATAATCTAATTACTAAAGTTGATTTAAATTTTTGGTAAACACCCGTAGCAACTTGGCGTAATTGAAATCGCCCTTCCCCAAGCAACAGTCGATTTTTTGCAATTTTTTCACTGACTTTATTAAATGAAACGAAATTTGCTTCAATTTCATCAAACATCAGAGCGAAACTTCTCTTTCCATAACTTTCATTTATTTGTGCTCTTTAATTTTGTATGACAGGGTGTGTATCCTCCATTCGCGCATTTTTGTGTGAAAATACGCTTAAAATTTTCAAGGTAAGAGAGGTGGGCGTATGAGCGACCGGTTGTTGCTATAAGCTAAACAAAACAGAACCGTTAAGCATTAAGATAACAATTTCTAAGTTCATTACTAGGATAAGTTAGTCTTTGGGCCTTGCTCTCCAAATCATAGAACATTTTTATTTACTGGCGTTGCATATATATAATAGTTGAATAATGTTGGATAAGTTTATTAAGTATACCCTCTATATTGTAACAGATGGTACAATGTACATGTACTTTTTTAAATTTTAAAATAGGAGTGGCAAATACGAAGATCTTTATGTATTCTCTTGATAACCTCTAAGTTAAGATTTGCTGGGGACATTATAATTAAACTGATAATAAATATTCACTAATCTAGGAGCAAGAAAAAATTGTCAATTGAATTGATGTAGATAAACGATCCGCTCATATATATATATATATATATATATATATATATATATATATATATATATATATATATATATATATATATATATATATATATATATATTCTATTAACGATAACATAAATATTCCAATTTGCCGGTCGGGCTCTGCGATCTACTGGTTAGTGTGTGGTAGATACATACATACATATCTTTTATTTCGTTTCAAGTCGAATAATGGGGTAAGGAAAGTTGTAAGTTATAATAGTAATTACAATTTAGTAGAAAGCCTACTAAATTTGTGCTTTGTCTACTCTTTCTCCGTTTTCCGCATTTTGCCAATTATTTAAAACTGTAATTCTGTTTGAAACAAAAATACAAATGCACGGAAATTAAAAACATCCATAAGAAGAATGTGCGCCGGAGAGTAAGGAAAAGAAAAAGTATAAAAATAGATGTCACGTTCATGGGTAACTTTGTGTCTAAGTAAACAGAGCGATGGAATACGCTCTTGCATTGCCAATGAATGAGAATTGGTACTAAGGCTCAATGTACTGATTTATTATGAATGCCGTTTTTATGCAACCGCCGTCTAGGACAATGAGCTTGTGTGAAATGGTGGCTGAGAGAAAACAGTAGAGCAACAGAAAATTGTACTGGATAAATAGTTTATTTTAAAAGTGGTTTATTTAAAAGTTTTTATTCTGGAACAAAACTTTCACAAGACATGAAAATATGTGTAGACAAAAACAGATTATTAAAAATTTGCAAACACAGAAAAAGCTAAACCTGTAACGGAATTTTTCTAAAAAAAAAAGGGAGAAATCCCTCCTGCACAACAAGAGCCCTTTCTAAGAAACCACTTCTCCCCACGCAATGCATTCGTCTGCAAATGTGCACAATCTTATAAGGACGAAGAAGTGCTTATTGGACGCACTTGCGTTCAAACATAATAACAATGATACCGACAGACAACAAATAATACACAGGGAGATTAATAGGAGAGGCAGCCACTCAAGAGCTATAAAGTTCACACAAGGACGTCATCCAAGCGAACATGATGTTGTGGCTCTAGAGCATTACTTTGTACACTCCGTATTGTACATTCGGTGGTAAAGTATATGTAAAAGGTACGAGAAAAAATAGATTGACATAGAGTCAGTGGTGGATGGGTGTCTCAACCGGTTTGCTTTTTGATATATTCGTATGTGTGAGTGCATGTAAAAGTAGATATCCTTTTCACAGCAATACTGCTGTATATTTATATATTTCTGAATACAGACCACCCCACAACTCAACGAGATTACTAGCTAACAAAGACATACGATGATTTTGCCCGTTATTTCACCCACTTTTCATTCTAAAATTCTTTTTTGGGGTACATTGCTTTTGTTGTTATAAAACCATCCACTATTTCTATTTAAATTAAACTACTTACCTTTAAATTATTCACTTATTACAATATAAGCGATTAATTTTTGGTATGTGGGATTTAATTGTTTAGATGTGAAATTTATAGTTTGTTTTGATGTTGATCAACTATTTCACCAACTGAAAATGTATTTCAGATTATAAAATTCTGCAAAAATACATTGAAATCATTTAGTTCTCTTCTTCGAAAATGTGCTTTTTCTTGTATACTCGTATATATATATATATATATATATATATATATATATATATATATATATATATATATATATATATATAAATATATATATATATATATATATATATATATATATATATATATATATATATATATATATATATATATATATATATATATATATATATATGGATAGATATATAGTATATATAGTATATATACTACATATATAGATTTTTCATCTCAAACGAAAAATCAAAATGTAGACGTTTGACATCATGAGATTTTTGTAAGAGTTTATAATTGATTCCTGCAGGGATATTGTGAGTATAAATGTAGATTAGAAATAAATATATTAACTATATCGAATTATTTTCTTGTGGCACTATTTTAATGTACTTTCTCATCAACTTACCAAAAAACACTCTTCAATTTAAAACAGTGATTTTAACGTACCTGAAAGAAAAATATGAAAATGGTTAAATTTATGATTGTATAAGAATTTAGACGTGCAAAAAATGTATTTATTAATGTTACAGTACTCATTTTTATTAATGACTGCTCTTCCTGTCGGTATCAAACTTTTGAATTTTTCTTACATTCAGTATCGAGTTGTCAACAAATATCAACTTTTATACTTAATGCTCCGAATGATTCCATAAAGCACAACAATTTTATAATTCCTTTATATGTATACATTTTTAGATTGTGCAAAGTTGCATTAATTTTTCTTGATCTCAATACCATAATATGCATTAAATCGGACCATGAAATTAAATTTCCTCTATATTTGAGTCAATAGCAGGTATTTTTATGTACGATAGAATAAATAAAACTAGCTTGTAGTAATAGTTAAATCACTCGATATGTACATATACAAGAAATGATATGTATATCGAATCGGTTGTCATCCGGCTTATGAATTAATGGAGTTGCGTTATAGAGACCATACTGTTTATATATAATTTATCTCTGTTCGTTTTTTGGATAACGTTTATAGAGGAATATTTTGACGTGTCATATTCCTTGTTACATAAGAAGGACGTTTTCACAGATTTTGACTTTTTATATGGGTAAATAGTACTAAGCTCGCTTCTTCTTTTTCCTCCATACAACATGCTTACATACATAAATAAAAACTATTTACGACCACCTCCTCCTGTGTGTATTTATGTACATACATATATAGTATGAAATACGAGTATTGGGTATACATAAAAGGTGTCTACTCTAAAAATAGGGAATTGAAAGTTACTGATTGTTGGAAAAGCAACCCAAAAACGAAGAAATTTGGGTCAATAAAAAATAAAAAGGAAGCATTTTAAATAAAGAACAAAAAAAAAGAAACGGCATAATAACAACGTCGCCACCGACACCGTACATGTACTCAAGTTAATTGAACTAATGTTTTGCGCACAAAAAGAGTTCAAATATGTATGTATGTATGTATATGAGTGGGAACTATGACAAAGCACAAGAAAACACCACTAACAACAAAAACACCAAAAGCAGCGGCAAAAGTACTTGAAATTTAAGGCAAATAATGAAACCAAAAATGGGATTTAATAATAAATGAGATTTATGTGGTTGTCGTTCTTTTCTCGATTAGCGTGTGTGTTTGATATGCTTAAAAAAAAGTGGGTGCTAAAATTCACGCATAAATCGCATGAGTAAATTGCAAAGCGATAAATATGTCGCATACGACAAAAATTACAAGGCATTTCTAAAGTATCATAATAGTACGAATTTAGTTAATGTAGGTTAATAATTTAACGAAATGGTTATGGTCCCATTTGTGCTAACAACCACAATGCCGAAACTTTTTTAAAATTTTAATAGCAGTGATCAAAAGAATTGTATGTGTGTGTATTTTTTGGTTTTTTTTTGTTTATTTTACTGTTTTTGGTTGTACTGCACTAAATCTTGTCAAGGAGGCGAAATAGTTGGGTGCCATCCTCGACTCCAAGCTCTCATGGAAGAGAAATGTGGAGGAGAGGTCTACGAAGGCTCTCTCTGCTTTTTACACATGCAGCAGAACCTTTAAGAAATAATGGGGAGCAAAAGCATATATGTACACGGCGGTTGTAACACCTATTCTATCGTACGGGGCACTGGTGTGCTGGGAAGCCACGAACACTAAGTCGTTAATAGACAAGCTTCGTAAAGTACAGAGGCTTGCATGCCTAGGGGTGGTGAGATCTGCACCATAGGTAGGACTGGAGATGCTACTGCATATTCTGGCAATCGATCTATATTAAGATTACAGCAGCAAAACGAATTCTTAGAATTAGGGAATGCGGCAAGCTGTAGAATTTATCAGGTCACTGCTCTATTTTGGAGAAAATAGACAGAAATATCTGTCATAAAGACACGGATTATGGAATACCCAAGATAGATTTTAGCACAACCCACAACATTAACTTTCCAACAAGGGAATGGGAAGTAGGGACAACCCTTGAGGGAAATGACCTCACTATTTTCACTGACGGGTCAAAAATTGACATGAGTACCGGTGCGGGAGTCTATTCGGACAAACTAGAAATTGAACGGTCCTTTAGACTACCAAATTTACGTAGCGCCTGCTGACATCTATGCCATTGACAAAGCTGCACAAATGATTAGAACTTAGGAGCTTATTGCCTCGACAATAATCATCTGTGTAAACAGTCAAGCAGCGATCAGTGTGCTAAACGCTAATATTGTAAAATATAAGTGTGCAAACACTGCAGGAAATCACTATTTGCGATCAAACATCACAAGAAAGAGCTATGCTGGGTCCCTGGACATCGCGGTATCCCTGCAACGAAAAAGCGACGAATGTGCCAGACTCGGACCGGCACTTTCGGAAGAGAGGTAGGTCGAGGACATCCTTCCACCTCTGGTGGATTTCACAAACAAGATCGAAACCACTGTAAAAAGATTAACGAATGAACGGTGGTACTTAACCGCCGACTGTCGAGTATCTCGATAAATGTGGCCAAAACTGAGCCAAAATAGGTCTGACATACTCGTAGTTCTTCCGCTCAGTATAGGAGAATTCAGGACTGTTTTGGGGGTTCTGAGGGCACTGCATCATAGACCGAACGGCAGTCAGATACGGTGCTCATTTTAGAGCTTATTGTAGGAGCTGTGGAGATGAGGAGGAGGAGGAATCGGTGAGACAACTGCTCTGTGATTGGCGAGGAGGCGAGCCAGGTATATAGGCTCGGCCTTCTTTGAAGAACTACAAGAATTAGCCGAGCTGAATCTAACTGATATTCTCAACTTCAGAAAAGCTTCTGGCTGGTTTAAGATCCTGGAGAGCTGAGGGTTTTTTGAGGGAGAGCGGGGGTGGTTTCCACCCTAAAAATAGGTATCACAATTGGCCGGCCAATGGGCCTCCGAGTGCATCTGAGTTACGAAAGCTACTTGGTTAACCCAACCTGTTTTTGTTAATTGAAAAGTTTATTATGTTTTCCCACACAATTGAACTTATTTGGTCGATTTTTGATCTAGGCCAAGTTTTTACCTGTTTGTTTTTGTTGTTAGCTGGTTAAATTTAAATACAAATGTCTCATTTAACCGATTTATGCTTTATTGTGTCTTTATTTATATAAATGATTTTTAATAATCTATTTAATATTAGGACTATAATAGAAGACCACAAAATAAGCATGTGTTTGCTTTCTTAAAAATATGCGGAATTAATTTTATGGAAGCCAGAATGCAATTTTCTACTTGTCTATATTTTTCATTAATTTTTTATATGTATGACGCTGTGACCTGCTATCAAGGTTGTGTAAAAATATTTTTATTGGTGAATCCAATCAGTGGATATCTGTGTCAGTCTCCGTTTTAAAGCGCTCAGTTCTTATGGAAATATATGCATATAACTAAGAACAGAAATAACCAATTAAAAGATTCGACCACCCAGATACATATAGAGTTGGCAAGTATAAATGTGACAGGCACAATCAAAAGATATAGCCGAATATATTCAACAGTTAGAACCATTACCAGAATCGTGATTATTTTTGAGGTAACTCACAACTCTTATGTTTTCTTTCGAGCCTATTCTTGGCAAGTATCCATGAGTGAATTTTGCAACTTCACACAACACTTTCCATTGTAACAATTTCTCCAACCCAATTGGATTATGATCCGTGCTGATAGTCTGATTTTGCAATTGTTAGGAGTCACATCTTGCTACTTTTACTTTGTTCTCTAATGCAAAGTATTTTTTTCTGATTTGGCAAACGGCTAACCTTTTTATTCTTTTACCACAATCAGCTCTGATGGTAACATGACATTATATGCAACATTCATTAATAAATGATACATTTACGCTCCAAAAGAAAGTGTCAAGGCGCTGAGAAAGAAAGAAAAAGTTCCACATACACATAAATCTGTTGCAAACAAACAACAACAAACACGTTGATTTGCTAGACAAATATAAAGCGTAAGAGACGGTAGACATACAGACAAGAAAAATACATCACATTGACAGTTTACTTAATCAGGTTAAGAATAATTCTGCGAGATAGACGATCAAAAGCCGTTTACACTGCGGGCGACGCGCTATGCGAACGAAGGATGGGCGTTGACGAACGGTTAGGTTTATGTTTCTTGTTATTGTAGTTATGGTTAAAGTTGCGATTTTGGCGTATTGTGTATGTTACTGGTTTAAATGGTTTGCGGCCGCTTCGTCGTCAGCAATGGTTTTTATGACGTCGTATTATGTGATTTCAATTCGATCAGCAAGGGTTTTAAAATTCACCCACTGAGCCATATTTTTATCGCGATCATTTGAAATACTATTTACTGTCGAAGTTTTCGTTATGTTTATATGTATATTGGTGACAGACGGCTGTGCGCTGAGGATCGTTAAAAGTTCTCACACCTAAGCGCCTCGAATAAGCACTTCAGCGTTACACACGAAATGCTGAGGTCTAAATAGCAGTCAATGCAAAAACCCACACACTTAATAAATTTAAAATATGGAGATTTAATGTGTTTATATATTTAATCGTTTAATATATTTAACATTTGAAGGCATTTGTGATCAGTAGCTTAATGTCTACTGCCCCAAATCCTGATTTCTATATACAACTAATCTCAGGGCAGAATGATGAACAAGGTAACAATAAGTTTTATGCTTTGAAAATTAATTTCAATCCATTTCTGTGTATAACCGATTGCAATTTCTATAGGATGCAGAATAAATTATTTAACTGTCCAACAAATTTCGGGTCCAGCCCAAATGAACCCAGCAAGTGGACAACTAGCTAATTTAAACCCTATAGTGGTTTTTTTAACGATCGGATCTGCCACAGAATGTAAAAAACTCTGCAATATTAATAAAAATTTTATTCAAGTTGATATCTTTAACGGTTTTTTCTAGATATATGGTAGAAAATTGTTTAAAAATTGCACTAAAAACATGGCAACTATAGGGGCTCAAAAAAAGAAATACGACCTAATACGAGTATATCAAAACACTTCTTGGGTTTTAATTACCTATTGGTCCACTTTCATGGGCTGGAACTCCTTGTTGCACTTTGTTATTTGACATATTAACTATTATACGTTACTCCTTAAATAAATATGTTCGCAAAGGGTTGGGGAATGAGTACTAGCAAATAAGGTTTTCGCCCCGAAGGAAATTTTCAAACCATGCTCTGGGCACAATTCGAACCCGCGACCCCACGAGTAGGCGTCTAGCATCCTTACCACTAGTAGTTTTAGTAGGGAATTCATCACTCTTGAATGTCTGAATTCCCTACTTAAAGGAAAAATAGGAATGTTGTACATAATATGTGTACTCGTATACAGTATGTACATATGTGATTATAAAAACAGATTCTTACACGAACTCTTTTGCTTACAATTAATAAGTCTTGAAAAAAAGGAAGATTATAAATCTGGATAAGTTTGTGGTTTAAAGAGAAAAACGAAAAAAAACATTCTGCAAAGGGTTTGAAAATAATTTGCAATCCATGTATGTTGGAAAAGTAAAGGGGGCACGATAACAGCTCATAAAACTTGCCCCTTTTTATGATGGCGATAGTGATCAAGAAGATGATTATGAACATGCAGTTGCAAACTTAGGATTTGGTTGTTTATAATACTGACTTTTAATACCACATTCAAATAAATGTTTTTAAATTTATTTCTTTACAATCGATGTTATAGTGGTAATTTCATCAGTAAAAAGAATAAATATGTTTAAAAGCTGATTTTAAAAACTTTTTTATTACATTCAGTAAATAATTTTATCATTGAATAATGAATCTATTAAATTTACAGCAGTTAAGGAGCAATTAAAATTAAAGTATCCTCCACAAAGACACAAATTTCAAGTCAGGTATTATCAAGCGGCAGAAAAGCTGATCTTCAGGGTTTTCGTTAACTAGATAAACGATTTTATACTGGAAATTAAGTGAATGGAGTCGTTAAAACTGATCTGAGGCAACATAAGAGAGTGTAGAAGAAGAAATTTCCCCAAATATGTTTGCTGTTTCCTGTTGAGCACTGGACAAGTAAAAAGGGAAAAAATACTTGTAGTTTCCCACACTGCGATAGTTTCTAAAAATATATTTTAATATAATTTTCACTACCAGCATTTCCGGAGACAATGGCCGTGTATGCTAATTCTAAATTATGTTCCTAATTCCAAATTATATAAGAAAATTCTTATAATTTGCGCGGCTCTCCCTAGTGAACAACTAGTCAGAAACGATGGACTGGGACAGACTGATTGTGTTGTTTCAAGTGCATTTACGAAATTTATTTGAATATCTCAAAAGTTGGTTAATTATCAATTTTTGCTTAATCATACATAATCATTGACTGAGTAGCAAACTCAGAAGCGAAATAACTTTCACACTCTTGTAATGAACAAAGGCATATTTAATCAAATGATTTCGTCCGATGAAAATATAATGACCAGATCCTTCATTCTCATTATTTAATTAAATTCTTAGAATGAGAAGGGATAGTTTCGATGAATTAATAAGGTTGCTTTGGACAATTTGGACGAAATTTAGAAATGCTTTCGAATGTAAGTACATATTTTTCAATCATCTGCAGCATACATATTCATACATCAGTTCTACATATTCCTCAAAAGGCAATTAATTTTCTTGGCTATTTCGTTTATCAACATTTCAACACTTTTTATATAACTACTCTCCAATACGACACTTTTTCTTCCCTACAATCTATAATTAAAACTTTCTAAAAGATATACATAGCAGAAGAGCAGTGTTTGTATGACCCCCAAGAAGACGTGTATATTCAGATATAAAATAAGCTATATATACAGTTATTTAATTTAAAGAAGTGTTCTGTGAAATTTATCACTCAACGATTTATTTTTGGAGTGACTAAATCATAACAATGGCAATAATATAAAAAAATACGTGTTTGAAATCAAATATTTATACTCTATATAGGAATATTCGCGGAGTAACGCCTGCTTTAACAATATCCGCTAAATGAATTGGCTTCTTTTAAGCTTGTACGAATACGAACTTACTTTGGGATAGTAGCATTTAGTCTATTTGCAGCATGCGGAAGCAAGTGATTATTCTTTCGTAGTTTCAATAATATTTAGCCGCTACCATAAAAAAGCAATTTAAATATCGAATATGAATATCTAAAAGTTAATTATCAATTTTAGCTTAATCATACATAATTATTTACTGAGTAGGAAACTCAGAAGCGAATTAACTTTCACACTCTTGTAATGAACAAAGGCATATTTAACACAAAATTCCATCCGTCTTTATACGAAGCTTTTGCTACATACATATGTATAAAAATATATGCTCATGGGTGTATGTTTGTTTCTGTTTACTTCCATATCAGTACCAACACAGCCAATGTAGTAACGAACTCATCACCTCCAAAATTACTTCATCTTTTTGTTTAGATACGTTTTGTAGAAGTCAACTGTTATGATTAGATATTATAAATATTCCAAAATCAGGAAAAATCTTCGTGAATTTGCTTCTGCTTTCCGCGATCCGTTCAAATGGATTTTGTGAAACGCATTTGCATAAATGATGTTATTTTTCATATTTCAAATATCAATGGCAATGTAAAAATTTCAATGAGACATTTTTCGGCGTTTCAAAGTGTTCAAGGCACAAATTATTCGTTTTTAAATACTCAGTAAAAATTTTGTTCAAGATACGTTTGCTTCATCAATTGGAAAATGCTTTAATTATGGTTCAGATGCAGAGTTTATGGCAACAGCCACTTGAAAAATTTTTGGTTTATTGATTTCGTATTTTCGACTATGGCACTGAAAAGTTCGCATGATGAGTAAATACGTTGGAAAATTTATTTAAGAATTGTCTGGTTTATTCAGAATTATTCATTTACAGACAGATTTTAACAGATTTTATAATTTACTAAAGGCCTTTCACGCCTTAATCTGTTCGGATCGCATAGAATTAGAAAAATTGTAATCTGATTTATTGTGAGCTTCTTTTCAATGTGCACTTGAATATTAATTAATTGCATACGTTAAAAATTTCATTTAATTTTAGAATAAATTAATTTTAGTAATTTGACATTGCTGATTATATTTACGAGCACGTTTATAATTATCAAATTAGCAGCGACTAAGTAGCGAACGAAAAACTTAACTAGAATATATTGTGGAGTGTGAAAAACAGCAGCCTTACATTAATCATACATTGTCATGTAATATACGAGTATGCAGGTGAGCTCAAGCCATACACCAAGCGCCAGCAAAGGATTTCTAATTGTTCTAGCTACTAATGCCCTGTAAGGAGGCACAATATCAAATACATCACAGTCAAATATTGGACCGGTATTGTTTAGTTACCTCCAATATTTACGCACAAAATATTCAAGGACATCTACATCCGCAGTCAGTTGTACGTATAGCAGAACTACATTAATTCATGTTACTAGTTTTGTTATGTTTACTCATCTGAGCTTATGTCATCATTAAAAAAAATACGCACTTTTATTTAATTAATACACGGCTTAAAAAAACAACTCTAGTCATTAAAATATACGAGTAGATACAAATTCTGTTAAAAAGGCAACAACATAATTTACATAAATTACAATTTGTAAATTATTTCATATTTACATCTGTGTGTAAATTTTTGGCAAAACTTGTAAGAATTTTGCACACATTTATGTACATATATGAGTCATTCAAAACTAAAAAAAAAACAATATCACAGAAGGCAAAATTATGCAATATAATGTTAAAATGAACTTTAAAAATAATAAAATATCAGCATATGAGGAAGGAAAAAACTACCAAAACTCAGCAAAAATTTTAGAATTACAGAGGCCCACTTATGATTACAGGTCATAATATTGTTATATTCGCGAAAAATATTTAAAATTCACAGTGCACCGCGGATTGAAAAGATTTTAGATACAAAAGCAAACATGTAGACTGTGATATAATCTCAGCAAGAAGATTTCACTGTTATTTAAATTCACTAGTAGCAACTGTTCCCCAATATATAAAGTAACAGTGATTTAAATACAAAACCGCGATTTAGTGAGAATAAACTATATAGAGGAATCACTGATTTTATTCCTAGGCACCTATTTAACATACATACTCGTATGTAACGCTAATGGACAAAGGGTAACTTGAAAATATTTCAAGAAAGTATTTTAAAATATAGCGAAAAAACAAAGGTTGTGAAATATCAATTTTGGTACAGTTCTAATCCAACCACAGTTCTAATCCAACCACTGTTGGATTAGAACTGTATATTAAATATTGCGCTATATTTGGTGATAACAATAGCTCAGTAGTTCAATATGCATACATGCTAAAATAGGAAATATGTATGTATGTATACGAAAGAATCAGCGATCGGAGTCACTGTTTGAACCCGTGGTGATTGAAAATTTTAGTCCCTACTAACTAAACTGGTACTAAAAAATTACTGGATCTCTTATCCCTATTATATTACTATATAATAGTGCGTAAGCTCACGCCCGGATCTTATTTTGATACCGACAAATAGAAGTAGGAAAAAGGAAACGTTTTTGATGTGTTAACATATATAGCGGCGTGTAGGGACTAAATCTACAAAGTCAATACATGCAAACAACACACAGAGTCATTTTTTCTGCGACTGCGAAAACGAAGATTTTCTGCGACTGCGAAAACGAAGATTTTCTGCGAATCAAGATTTTATGAATCAAGTCTGGAATTGATTCGAATCAGCGAGCGCAACAACAAATTCATGAGAAATATTTCCTTCACAGACATCGGCACGAGCAAATAGCAAAACCTGTCCGGTATATTCTGTGTTAAAAAGAAGTAATAGGAAATTCTATGCAAAAAACATTATAACTACAATTGACGCTGTTTTCTCACGTTATTTAGATAGGATCGAATCTAAAGTTTTTTATCTGTGTTGAAAACTTAACATTTATAAATTATAAAAAATTATGAAAAAAAAAAATAAAATTTAAATCAATAAACTATTTTTTTTTATTATCCAATGTAACATTTACTAATGTGTTCATAGAAATCGAACAGGTACCGTGTAACAAAAAGGTGTTAACACATCGCCCGTGAGTTCGAACACTCATTGGTTTTTTTTTGTGAGAAGTTGTACCAAGTTACAATAATTCACAGCAAATGAATTTGGCACCATTAAAAAATGGGGAATTGCAATCAAGAATTGTAAAATTTACTAACAATAAAGTCAAAAGAGAAATGAAAATGACAGGAGCGAGAGAGCAGCTTTATGAAGAAGCCCCTACAAATAATTGTTATCAAATAAAATTTTTTAAATTCGCCATTCTATTGTAAACATTTTTAAAGGAAAATAATTAATAACTATTTTTTTATTTTGTAAGCGGTATAAAGACAAATTATTAAAATATGGAAGTTGGCTTGAGTGATACAAAATATTACGGTTAGAATTTATGTTGTAACCAATATCTCTTTGAATTTATAATTTAAGTACCCGTATTTACACCAAATGTTGCAACCGACAAAGTTTTTATCTAATCGTTAATTATAACCAACACCAATTCCAACTAATTTTACTTTTAATTGAAAATAAGGAATACATTTCGAAAAATAATTATCCGTTTTACAATAAAGTAGTCCAATTAGTCGACTAATCAAATAAAAATGAAGCATTTCGAAATCGTAATCTAACAAAAAGAGATTTTGTACATTTTTCATTATTTACAAATGCCGGTCAGAATGCTCTGATCATGAGTTTCATATACATACGTATGTCGTATGTAGCTATGATAAAAAACAATGGGCTCACTAACAACATTTTCTGGTAGACGCAGCTACGCACACTATTCAGTAGGATTGTGGTTTGAATGATGGGCCTAACCTACTATTAATTTCGCAATTCTTTTCTTTTGATTTCTGTTTTGTTAAATCATGGCGGCATTCTGCTTGCTTAACTTTAAGAACAATGAATATTGTAATTGTTACATAAACACCAGGTGCAGTAAGAGGAGTGGCAATATTTCTTAAATGCTAAAATTAAACTTAGTAAATACAAACACAAAAACAATGCAGGTACTGAAATACAAAGAACTGGAAGCTAAAAGAAGAGCAAGGGATCAACCGATAAATAGTGAAAAGATGAAAACCATTTAAAACGAGTAAAGAAGTCTGAAGTCTTCGAAATATCCTTTACCTTTCCTTGTACGTGCGAGTTCAACAATCGGGATGTTTTCTTCATAAATCATCATTAGGAGCATATCTACGGTATTTTCCGGTAAGATACCTTGAGATGATTATAATGGAGGGAGACGTGGGGTCCCCAAAGTTCATTACATGAGAGGGAGCCGTGTCTTTTTTCTAATCGACCCCATTTCTTGAGTGTAGCTTTGTAACGTAACGGCGTGGAAGTAGTATTATGATCGCCATATTTTGCACACACACTCTACACTCATACTATTCTGACAGCATCAATACGAGCAAGTTAGGCTAATGTTGATTTTAGGCCCGAAAGTTCCTTACCTTAAAAGTAGGCGTGTCCTTTCTCTGATCAAGCTCATTTTTGCAGTTAGCTTTTGTCTAAATGATGCTTCTCGTAAAATTGATTAAGATACCCGGAGTATTTATTCTCAACGTCCAAAGTTTATTCACCTCGTAAGACTTCCCCAAGGAAATTATAAATACCCTTTGAAAAGTTTTTCACAGGAATACTTCAGTTTCTTCGATTGTCGTTTGTGTCAAACTACTTGCCCTCTGCAACCACAATCTCTGTACTATAAACTAGATACTAAGTGAATGTCTTCAACAGAAAATTTTATTTATTTACTTCATAGCAAGAACACCAACAACAACAGCCACAAAAATAATATTTTTGGCAACATAAAACGCTGTTTAATGTTCCCAGCATTATATCTATTAGCGGTATTTTATGGAATGAGTAGTATATGTACGTATTTTCGTCTGCTTCTCCACTGTGCTTTCGATACACCATGCGAATTGCGGAAATTTCTTAGCGTTTATTTCGAGCCCCTTTTGTGCAAAAAAGCAACTTGAACTTTCTGATGTATCTTATTGTTTGTGCGAGTGAGTATGTGTTTGTGTGTGGAGAAAAGATGCGATGGCACCCTTTGGAATCCTCCTGTATAGGGGAGACAGAGACTAGACATGAATCTTAATGTTCTTTTGTATGTAGGTTTGAATAAATGCGCTGTTAAATGAAAATAGGGTTTGCATTGTTTTGACGGCAAAATTATTGAATACATGAATAAGTGAAAGTCTTCGCATAAATGTTTGCAACATTTAAAGGGAGTTTTGGGAGTTCAAACAAAATAAATGGCAACTGATTTGGGATTTCTACTGTTGTACCACTGAGCAAACAATACATATAGAGAGCTCAAATCGCGAAAATAGTGGTTTAATGAAAGCACTGGTAATTGTTGTTGTATGGGATCTACGCTTATGGGACACGCTGTGCATTGGGATCTAGCGCTGAGAAATTTATTAAACCACTATTTTCGCAATTTGAGCTCTCTATATGTATTGTTTACTCAGTGGTTATACTAAGAATGTGTTATAACACTGGTGTACAATTCATCAAAAAAGTTCATTATTTATTCTAAGTTATATCTTAGCGGTTTCTTATATGTTTCGAACAGAGAATGACGTTTTTCACTTCTAAATTACTACAATGAATTAAACATGAGGATTAAAATACCTCATTCTATTTCTCTATTAGATCATTGGCATTAAAGTGTTGAGAACCAAGAATTTACATGATTCCCAATGTTCCCAAATGGCTTACATTGGTAAAAATCATGAGACTAAAAATTTTGGGTAAACACAGTAGCTGATAGCTGTGGAGCCAATGCAATTCTAGAACTTATTCTAGATTCTTTCCAACAGTTCGCTTGAATGACTGTTAAATGCTGCTTCATTCAACTCTTTGTCAATTAATCTTAAATACATACACGAACAACTAACTTTCTACTATAAGTAACTTATTTCTATGAACCTTTGTTGTTTTGCTAAAGAAATAAAACAGTTTGCAAAATATGCATTTATAATTTATAGAAATTTGTGCCTTTAAGCATTAAGAGTAAGTGACGTTGCGCTTAGTTCTCATATAAAGCGCATGTACACAACTTTGCACTATCCATTATATAATTTATGTTTAATCTGGCATAGCGAAAATCAGGCTTTTCATCGGACAGTTTTCATGCCACTTGGAAGAAGAAAACGGTTTTGTTGCAGAGTCGAAAGAGGCAGTGTGCCATGCTAAATTATTAATGTGTGCAGGAGACTGCCTCTGGTTTCGGCATTTCATAGTCATACCTCCCAATTTAATCTTTTGAAGAGTAACTTTTCAAGTTCCTCGTTTTCCTGTACTTATATTGTACACCATTTTACTTGAGTGTACCACTGAATAACTATAGTACACGACTCTAATTAGAAACCAAATTGGATTTGACGTTAAACTATTTTTTCAGTATTTTCTTTAAATTTTTAAAAATATCAATGTAAAGATTTTAGCAGTGGGTACAGCTGTGCTTTGTGAACCATGCTCCATGCTAGTTACTCCATCAATAAATCTAAACCCTTTTTTAGCTACACATTCAGACAGTTTACGAAAAAAAAATATAAAGGGTACATATAAATCACGTATTTCCGAGCGCTAGTTGCTCTGAGAAGAAATGGCGTCAAAGCTGCCAAGGCTGCCAGCCTCAAAGCTATTGCCGTGTTTTATACTGTGCTTTGCTGGAATATTGCAATGTATATAGCACGGGAGTTCGCAAAACTACACACCTGCTACCAGTGGTTGTTTGGTACCGGCTGGTGTACTGGCGATGGTGTTGCCGATGGTACTGTCATGGCGACTGATGCTGACACTGATGTCTGCGCTGATTCGGCTTTTTTGGCATGTGTTGGGATATGAAATTGGCTGCAGCAGCATATATTGCGGCATATTGTGACACTGTGCAAAAGGATTTTTCCCATGTGTTTTTAAGAAATCATTGGAAAAACTATTTCAAATATGCATGGTGGTCTTCCACGATATTTGGATGCGCACTAGTTTATCATATATTACTTTATTTGTATTTGTTAACTTTTAAAATGAAGTCCCTTTTATTATGCCATCTTGAAGCGAGATTTATCGCCATATTATAAAATGTTTAATTTATTCGAACAAAATTGCTAGTTAGTATTACCTGTATTTACTTGGTTCAATTATAAAACGTTTCTGTATATGGTATAAGATTCGTTAATAAAAAAATAAAATAAAATAAAATAAAATATTATAAAGGTAGTCCTTAGCATAAATTACTATTTTAATTTTTATATCTACCATTATTTGAAGTGGATATAATTTGCATACAATTGATAACAATATGAACTCAGTAAGTCACCGCTCAATATATACATATATATATATATATATATATATATATATATATATATATATATATATATATATATATATATATATATATATATATATGCAAATAGCGGATATGCCATAGTGTATATTATATACTACTATATTAACTCAGCTTAAAATGACATACGAAATTCGATTAATGATGGTCAAATAGTATAGTGGGTAAAATCGTATAGTGAATTTTAATTTGCAGGTACTTGAGCCAGCAATTAAATATTGTATCTGAAAGTGGAAAAATTATTAGACCCTACTTCGGATTAAACTTCCCAAACGACACCAAATTTTTTGTGATATAAAAATATTTGCATATGCATTATTTCTCTCTACGTCTCCCTATGAATTGTGTGTATGTCTTGAATGACGAATATCACAATGTCTGCTTAAAGCTGCAAGGACTCCACCACAGTAAGATGGAGCAGGCAATCTGGTCGCTTCTTAATTTTTACGTATAAATTCTTAAATTAATTATCTTTCCCTTTCCTCACAAAAGAACACAGAAAATACAGTTTTGTACACGCTCGTGCATTTGCATGCTCTTGAAACATAATTCATAATTTACAAATGCGGCGAAAACCATGAACTTTGTAAGTTTCGAGCATCACACAGCCTAAAGATGCGCTTGTGCTCTGCGTACACGAGTTGCAGATATTGTAAGAGAAAAGGAAACGAGGAGTAATAGAAATATTGCCGAACTTTGTAGCAGATGTGTTGTTTTCCCCACAATTCGAGTTTTCCACAATTCAAGTCATTAAAAGCGATATTCGCAATAATTCGCCAGTTCACGACACATTAGGGGCAAGCGTTTAAAAAAAAAAAATTAGCAATTTATATTGGGTATAGAAATAGGAGCACTAAGCGGCCGCTTTACAACACTGGTAGAATCTGCGTAATTAAAAAAATTAATTTTAAAAGTTAAATATTATTTCAGAGCAAAACATTTAAATAATATATTATTGCATTGCTTTATTTAAAAACTGGCAAACGATTTTGATGAAAGAGTACTCATTTAATATATGCGTTACTTGTAACTCCTTTTACAATATTATCAACAATTTAAATTTAAATTATTTTCTATTAACAATAATTAGCTTATCATAAATAACAGCAGTCAAATGTTCTTACTGGGAGTCACACTTTTACGTATATTATTAAACAAACGCTCCTAATGACAAACAACAAATAATGGGCAGACATGACCGAATAGCGCCGTTTCCGTTTAAAAATGATATATTAATTATAATATTTTTTTAATACACATCTTTTGTATTTATTGTTAGGTTATGTCTTTAGTCCCTGCTGGAGCTTTACTTTCATTAAATATACATTCCGAAACACACACAATTATGAAGAGGACAGAAACCAAAAATTGTGGATATTAAATATTTAAAACTGAATTTAATTGTTTCTAAAATTTAATAAAATTATTTGAAAAACAAAAATGTTATTAATATATTGGGAAACTTGGTAAAATGTTATATAAAAATATTATTCGCGAATGTTACTTGTATTTTAAATATCAATACCACTTAAACACAAATTTAAAAATTGTTAATAAATTCCAGTTAATGCTTTTAATCGTCAAGTGCACTTTGAGACAGTGGGGAATAATTTTAAATTACAAATGTTTGTGACAATTTCATAAATTCGATGTTAAAAACATAAGTTTCTGCAATAAGGAGTGCGAAAAGTGATATTTATATTATCAAGCACTATCCTTTGCGTTTATGTGTGAGTCTATATTATGAGTGACAGGCGGGATTTCTTAGTTATTACAAAGACATTCACTCACCTTTCTTAATTAAACGATTCCTAAAATTTGCAGCAATCGTTTGCGTACGAACACAATCAAAATTTTTCGTACAAAGTTTGAGGTGAAGTAATGTTCACGTTCAAATAAGCACTTTAGTATATCCTTTTTACTACAATTTCACAGTCAGTTTATAATCAATCTCAGATAAACTGCACTCATTCACTGGGAAGCACAGAGTTAGCTCCGTTGGCTTGATAATTGAAACTGCTGTTATGCTGAATCCTAGAACTCCCAGGTCAGCTGCATGCTTCTAGCCAGCGATAGTATCCTTTTTATTATTTTTCTGTTCGATTATTGGTGTTTCGTTTTATTCGTAATAAATATTTTTTGTTTCAAAATTTACACTAAGTTTCAAAATATATACACCTGTAATATCACTTTATTTTGGACATTTCAAACTCTTGACTTAAATATTTATCCAAATTGGTGTAGTTCGGCGATGCGGATATGTGGCTGGCAGTATGTCTGGTCCGTGATTGGTTGATAAATAAAAAATAGAAATTGCAGAAAGATGGTTGGATGTTAACGATACGGATACTACCGCTTCATTTAATTCAAAGAGACTCGAAGCAATAACTTCTCTACGCTTATTTATATAGCCTCCGTAGCCGTAAACTGACTATTTGGAGAAAACACACAGCATTACACAGTACAGCACATTACCAGCAGCACCCGGGAGCAGAAGCAACAGCAGCGACACTAGTTAACAATCGGACCAGTAGGCAGAGGCAGCGGCAGAAAGCGAACAGTATCATCCATACGTCTAAAAGCAATTATTACAGCTGATAACTCTCTCAACTGAGAACTTAAGTCTGGAGCTCATTCTCACACAAGCACACAGCGAGTGGGAAAGCAAACCAAACCAAAACGAATTAAAGCCAACAAGCGCGAGAACCCAGCAGCGGAAGAAGAACTCAGCGCGAATAGCTCTCAATTTCCAGTAGTACCTAAAGCGCGGCGGCGTGGTCGACGCAGATGTCGATGCCAACACCGACGCCAACGTCGATGTCAGCGCTTTAATTCTTATTTGATCGTGCGTCACTCGTATGAATCAATCGTTCTTTTACGAAGCGCTTTTTCTGCTTTGTGGTCAGCATGAATCTGAAGAACGAATATCAACGTCGACGCCGAAGTCGACGGGGGCGTCGACTGCGCTGCAACAGGACTTGGGCGCAAGAGAGAAAGAGCGAGCTTGGTGGAAAGCAGAGTGTTTAAGCATGCATTGTGAATTGGAATAGGAATAGACGTTGGTCGCTTTTGGTCATGTTCAAGTTCTTGGCCATAAGTGAGTGGCTGAATGGTTGGCTGGCTGGCTTGCTGCTTACGATGGACGAAGTACAGACAAGCAAGAAGATGTAATAACAAAGTATTCGCGGTTGACGATGGCTGTAGTTGGTTGGTGCAAGCAGGCAGACAGACGGACAAACCTATAGACGGGCAGACAGATAGCTGAAGAAGAAGCTCCAATGTAAGCTGCACAACTGCCACGGCTGACCGTAGCAGAGGTGTTAAGGGGACACATTTGCTCATACATTCTTCTGCTACGGCTTAGTGGTACTGCATTTCGGTTTTGTGCGGAACTTTTTGTTAAAGTGGAAGTAATTCGTTGTTTTATGTTTTGTGGTTTTGTAGGAAGCGAGTTTTGTAGAGGTGTAGTTGTCGGCGCCGAGCAAGTTCTGTGTCTGTGATTGCGATGCTGTTTCTCTGCCGTGTCAGTGTGGTTAGACGAATAGGACAGGTGTCGGGAGGAGACGTGCTGATGAATCGGAAATTTTGAGGTCCTGAAGAATTTTGTTCTGATTTTAACCAAAACACACGCAAGTGATGCACTTGATTTGTCATATATGTATATAAACCAGTTTATGATTATTTACCGTATTTGGCTTTATATATATACATATATATATATATATATATATATATATATATATATATATATATATATATATATATATATATATATATACATATATATATATATATATATATATATATATATATATATATATATATATATATATATATATCTATATACATATATATATATATATATATATATATATATATATATATATATATATATATATATATATATATGTATATATATATATATTTATATATATAAATAATCACTGCACTATGTATTTTGAATCAGTGAACTATAAAAACACTGTGATTTTTGATTTTTGTGTTCTAGTGTCTTTACATGCTCTCACCAATGCGATTTCTATTTGAATTTGTTACCGATAACAAAGACGGAAGGGCGGCCGGTATAACCGTTGCAGATGGCGCACGTTTCACTAATGAAATCATTGCCAGATTTTGCCATGCTTCGATGCCGGCCGGCCGGCATCTTTCCTGTTGGCTGCTGCATGGCGCATGCGCGCTTCAAACATTTGAGCGCAATTACTTATTTTAAAAACAATTTATTAACGTTGGGAATATTTTTCGTGCTGTATTCTTGGTCTGTGCATAATATTGTGGAGTACCGATAAATTCAACTATAAATGGTGCGAAATGATTGAATTGACTGTGTAACAATGTGTGAGTATATTCACAGTTTCGATTAATTAGGATAAACCTGTAGAAGGACTTATAATGCATTATAATAGGTGAAAATTATTAAATTGGTAATTGGCTTAAATATATTTAAAGAGCATAGTTTTTTCTTAGTGAATGAGAAACAAACCAACATTTTAATTTGTTTCAACATATAAAGTAAATGACATTAAAGACAAAACTAGGTTTGCAGCTATAGTTGAAAATATCAATCCAATGATGGATATAAGTTATAAGTATTATTAAAAAAAATAGATATGAAAAGCAAAAATCAGGGATCAATCACAATTGCTGAATTTTTTTGCCTCGTTGTATTCCGTTGTTTTTTGGTATTTGAATGCGTGTTGATTCTGTATTATAGTAAGCAATGTAGGATCGGACATTCAGAGTTCAATATTCAATTGTTAGCAATAGTGAGTTTATCATCTATCGTTGCGTACTTGCTTGTTACATTCAGAATCGATTTTCCTATGTTCTTGTGTGCAATGCAATATAAGTTGTTTTTCTTCATTCTGAATGTTAATGAAATCACGAAAGTCCGGCAACAACTCAATTGATCTTTCAATTATACAGTTCAATGCAAAAAGCACTGAAATCGTATTTTTGGTTCCTAGGAAGCACCCGGAGAAAACAGTAATACATTTTGATAAAACAATGACTTTCTTTTGACATACGAGTATACGAGTATGAAATCATCTCTGAAATAATGTTAAAAATAATGTCTGAATAAAATACAGTTTGCAAACAGGAGAATAAATAAACAACTACAACATTAACATTTCACACTAATTATAAAGTACATAACAAACGAACTTGTTTATTCGATGGGATGTATCGTTTCCCAGGGATTGATACATTTTCTATGACTTAATTTGCCATCGATTTGATTTTTATTTTTTGGTAATCATCGGCTAGGTCGATACCATTTTTTGTCTAAACCGGGAATTATATATTGATACATATATATTAAATATAAAAAAAAAAAATTAAAAAAACTCATAGCCACACATGTGTGTGTGTGTGTGTGTGGGGCTGTGAGTTTTTTTTATATTTAACGAGGAGGAAAACATCTAAGGTCAGAACCAGTGCGGGTCTCTAACACCGCTAAAACCTCCTCTCGCCATTACGGTGTTTCCCCCCGGAGACACTGATAAGGTTTTACGTCGGGAGGCCGTAAGAGCATTTACTGCTCACACGTCAGTATTAGGTCTGTCTATTTGTCAGCCCTATGTACCTCGAGTTCCGCATCTGCATGGCGCTGGCTATTGCGTTCAGCATAGTTGAGTGTTCTCGTGCATCCCCTCAAACTTCCGCTCAAATAGGTACTGCTTAAAGCATCCGTGGCCACTTAGTAGCTAGGTAACATAATGGTTTAGTTCTCCATGCTTTCTTGTTACCCATGTTGTTATGCATGGGATCAGCTTGAAGGTTCATCTACCTTTGTCCGTTTGCTCTCATCTGAGTTGCCATTCCGCAATGGCTCTTTCCACTGCTTTGGCGTTTTTTTTTTTTTTTTTTTTTTTAACGAGTAGTAAAAGCATCTAAAGCCGGAGTCAGTGTGAGACTCTAACCCACTAAATATCTCCTCAAACGTGCGGGTGGATCCTCCCGGAGCCCACTGTCAAGTATTCCGTCGGAAGGCCGTCAGAGCATAATTGCTCAACCGTCTGTCGTTGGTCAACCATCCGTCCTTGTTGCAGAGGATTCGCTGCTGTTCACGATCGCAACGCGTTTCTCCCTCGCTCAATGCGGCGAAGTTCAATCATGATCTTCGCTGCTGCGTCTTGAAAGGCTCGCCATTGCATCACAAATGTGTGCCACAGTGTTCTCCACGGTTGGAACCTTTCCGAAGGCTTCAGTCATCCCGGCTCGTACGTGGCAAAAACGGGGGCAGTGTATTAGGACATGCCAAGCGTCTTCGTTTTCATTTACACAATTGGGTCAGAACGGGTCCTCCTCGTACTTGAAGCGGAACAGGTATTGCTTGAAGAAGCTATGTCCGCTGAGCAACTGGGTAGTGTCGAAGTCCACCTCTCCATGCTTGCGACTTATCCAGGCGGTGATGTTTGGGATCATAGCGAATGTCCATCTTCCCTTGTCCGATCTCTTCCAGCGTCGCTGACAGATCAGGATGCTGCGATGACGTTCATCCACTTTTGGTGAATATGCACCTGCAGTAAACGTTCGTTGGTATTGAAAGGCCAGGATGCCCACTGGTGGCAAGCATCACTCCGATAGTGTCATCCGAAACATTACAGAATGCACTAGCCACTCTCAATGCACTGTAGCGATCAGTTACCCGGATGCCAGCGAAATATGACGCCATCTGCGTCGCGTCTGCCCATACTGGCATATCATACAGCAGTATGGAGCTCGTGCCACTTGCCTCCGATGTTTGCCAAGATGAGTGAGAGCGCGCCGTTTACCTTAGCGGCCTTTTCTCTAATTTCTAGCAGATGGTCCTTGAAAGAAATCCGGGCATCAATAAGCACGCTCAGATACCGCAGATATGGCCGTGACACTATCTCGTGGTATCCAACCCTGAACGAGAAAGTCTCCAATTTTTTTCGTGTGGCCAGGAGGACCGTCTCCGTTTTTTGCGCTGCCAACTCCAGGTCCGCACACTCCAGCCACCTCGTGACTTTTGACACCGAGTCACTGCACCGCGTCTCTAAAGTGGCAATATCTTTCGCCACTACCACCAGTGCATTTTTGACGTCAAGTGTTATCATTGCGCAGTATTTCTTGTCGTCACCTTTCCACCTTTCTCCGCTCGTCGTATCACGTGCAATGTTCATTACCATCTGAATTGCGTGGACAGTAAACTTGCCCTGGCGGAATCCGTGTGTGTGTGTGTAGCGGAAGCAAAAGCCACAAATACTGGTTGTGTTCAGTGCAGTACGCCAGACCCAGAAAAAATAAAAGCGAGGGTAATCAAAACATCACTGGTCTGGTGGCTTCAACGAACTTTAATCTCCCAAGATTTGGATTTGAAGGATCTGGAATATGGTAGAAAACATCTACATCAAAGAGGAATAGATCTAGCCCAGGCGCAAACTGAATAGGTACTGGCTCGCAGCACCTTCCGTAAACAGCTGAAACAAATTCGCTTGTCTAGACGAAGAAGAGGCATGCCAAGATGCACCAACTGACGTCCGGAGAGAAAACAAATCTCAACCCATCTTTGTTGCAGGCGTGAGTAATATTCTTCCCCTAAAAGGATTACTTCAAGAAAGAATATGAACTCAGAGTTATAAACGGAGACGTTGTCAAAATACAACCATAGTCCGCTGAAAAATTCTCAGTCATTACTGAGGCCCTCGCCGAAAAGAACACAGAGTTTCATACTTTTAAATTCAAGCAGGAAAGAGACTTGAATGTGGTACTAAGGGGTATGCACTGATCAACCCCCATCGATGCAATACGAGAAGAAATGGAGGAGTTGGGCTATACAGTTGTGAACGATTTCAATATGAAGCAAAGAACTACAAAAAAGGCTCATCCTATGTTTACGTCAGCCTGAAGCAATGCAGCAATAGCAAAGACATATGCGAATGTAATACACTTTTAAATACGCGAATTAAAATTGAGCCACCTGGAAAGAAACGTGAAATTCCTCAATGTGTCAGATGCCAACGTTACGGACACACCAAGCGATACTGCAACCGTAGCCCACGATGGGTGAAATGTACAGGAAACCACCTTACTTCCGAATGTTCCCGCAAAACAAACAAGACGGTCGATGTGTGCACTGTCTACAAGAAACTGCAACAAAAGGCGCTCCCAGCACTCAGAAGCAGAGAAGCGACGAAGATTAACCTGGAGTCGCCACAAAGATTCGCTCCACGAACAACAACGTCGTATGCAAATATAGTACGAAACAATATTCCGGTAGAAACCAATGCTAACCAAATCATTCCCCTCAACAATCCAAATACACAGCTTAATGAGGATATGACCGAGCTAAGAAGCATGCCTAAAACATTGAGGGGACAAGTGAGTATATTACTGAACCTACTAACCACAGTCGTAGAAAATATGTCGAAATGAATAAAGCACTGAAAATATTAATCTGGAATGCCAATGTCCTCAGCCGTTGATGTCATTGCGTTGGTAAATAGTCCACAAGCTGTCTCTTCTTCAGAGACTAGGAGGCCATTTATTGAAGAGAGTGATACTGGATTGGAATTTAGTGCTTCGGCAGCTATTGATCTTGATTCTAATGCAGTGGCGTCACTAGCCTACCCCCTCCCAACGAGAGCAATTCACTAGTATGTGACGGGCATATAAACCTGATATTGGGAGAGAGATTACCTTTCCGTTCCATATGAGTATCAACCTCACCCATGACACACCGTTGTTTAGTAGGCCTAGCCATCTTTCCGTTGTGGAACGGGAGGCGGCGAACACCATTGATGATGATTTGTTGCAAACGGGATGCCCTTTGGGTTGCGAAACGCCCCTCCCGTTTTTTAACGTTTTATTAACCTGTTATTACATGACCACATACGTCGGAAGAAGATTATGGTTTACCTTGACGATATCTTAATCGCTTCTCGCACTTTTGCTGAGCACTTGCAGGTGGTTGAATCAGTGCTCAATAGATTGTCTAAGGCAGGCTTGAGCTTCTGCTCACGAAATGTAAATTCGCCTACTCGGAATTAGAATATCGCGGCTATTTACCTAGTGCTGAGGGCATTTTGCCAAGCACTCGCCATTTGGAGGCTATATAGCTGTATCCTTTTCCCAAAAATAGAGAATAGTTGTCGAACCAAAATGGAAGTGGTTGCCTCCAAAAAACAGTGAACAATTACCAATTCCAAATCTGCTGCTAGTTTCGTTTATATACTCCTATTAACTATTCCGCCTAACTGGTTATGGATAGAAGTAAGGCAAGTCGGGAAGTAGGTGGGCACACCAAAAGCAAAGTAGTGCTCTGAATATCGCAATTAAGTTAGGTCATATTTCGCCAGGCAAATATACCTGATAGATTTTCGACTGGACTAGAAGTTTTGCTTTTTATTATATACCTGCTTGGTACACTAATACATATCAGTATTAGTATATCTGCCAGATAACCCGTACTGTACTGTTGTTTTGTTCTTGTAGGGTTGAAGTTTATTTCTTCTTTAACTTGTATGTAACTGTGTATTGAAATAATTTCTTATGGCTGACCAAAAGCAGCATATATTTCGTACAAAGCTTTCCCCCTTGAGCACTGGGACGAAACGCGTGATCGTAAACTCTTTCGTAATTTTGACGTTTTGGATCACGGCATACGATATCGAACAAAGCTTGTCGAAATTTGGAATTACGTTGCTACCGGCAATGACAAAAGATTGCCTTTATCCCGAATTTGTCTCCGCATGTATACATAAGTAACTCCTTTCTTCTTTTCAATCCGAAGAATTTAAAATATAAAATATTGCGGTATTCATTGCTTTCACATAGAGCAATGAATGAATTAACACTTGTATTACTTATGCAATTATTTTAAAATCAAACAACGTTTTTTGACATTTACTTATTTTGACATTCATCTATTACAATGTAAGCGGGATAATCTAGTGCATTTAGTTGAAATTTCGATTCGATTCGTATCGAGTGTCGTGATCCACTGATACTTATCGTCAAGTAATTTCATTCGATGCGAAAGTTTATTCGATCACAAATGTTGCGATTTGGCACATGGTTTTCATGTACAGTTCGTTTATTTAATTTTTTTTCTTTAACAATTCATTTATTTATTGAATTCCCTAATTTCGGGCCTAACAATAAGTAATTAAATCTTAAGAGCTAAGTATTAAATTTCACTACATTTTTTCCTTTTAAATTTAATTTAATTTAAATTCATTTCATTTTAGTATCTTATAGTAATTAATTAATATACATTTAATATATATTTTGCTAATGGATTCGAGTGCTCTTGTAGTTTTTCTTTGTGTTTGAGCATAATCTCTGTGAGCTCAATTTTAACAAGAGGAATGTTGAGGTCCTTATGGATGTTAGCATTTCTAATGAACCAAGGCGCACCCATGATTGCACGCAAGATTTTTGATTCCATGTATCAGCTGGACGTTCGATGAACTAGCATATCCCCAAAGCTCAGCTCCGTATGCCCAAATTGGTTTGATCACTGCCTTGTACAATAGAAGTGTATGTTCTAATGCAAACCTTGACTTGGAGTCGAGTAGCCAATTTGTTTTAGTCGCGTTTAACTTTATATGCATTCTTTTTGCCTCAATATGGTTCCGCCAGGTTAGTTATCTGTCTAGATAGACTCCTAGGTATGTTACAGTATTCGATTGAGAAATAGCAACATTGTTTAGTTTGATCACAGGGCATGTTTCTTTCCTAAGTATAAACGTAACATGAATGCTCTTGGTCCCATTAACCTGACTGTGCCAATTTGCCAGCCACACTTCTATTTTCTTCAAATGCTCCTCAAGGCAATTCGAAGCCACTATTGGATTGCTAAGTATACTAAGAATAGCAGTGTCGTTAGCGAATGTTGAAGTAATTAGATGATTATCAGTAGGGAGGTCTGCAGTGAATAACTCATATAGTACAGGTCTAGAACACTACCTTGTGGAATCCCAGCATTAATATCAATGTCCTTTGTGGTGTACTCTCCATATTTCACTCTGAACTTTCGCTTATCTAAATACGATCTTGTAGCATGTGCACATTAAGTGGTAATAGTTTTTGAATTTTATATATTAACTCTGCAAGCTAAACTCTGTCAAAAGCCTGTGCAATATCTAAAAATATAGCAGAGCAGTATTTTTTTTCTTCAAAAGTATTTCGTATTGCACTAGTAATGCGGTTAATTTGCTCTATGGTTCTGTGATTTTTGCGAAATCCAAATTAATGGTGGAGAAAAATGTTGGATTGGTATACATGCGGTTGCAGCTGTAGATGAAGCAGTTTCTCAAATAATTTGGAAATTACTGGGAGCAAGCTTATGGGCCGATAATATGACGGTTGAGTTGCGTCTTTTCCGGGTTTTGGTATCATCGTAATTTGTGATATCTTCCAGGGTTGTGGGAAAATACCCAACCCTTAGTATTGCATTAAATTACTGCGTTATTATTACAGCTATAAATATTTCAGGTAATTGCACAATAATTTTTGTGGTAATTAATTCAAATCCTGGTGTTTTTTCGGGTTTAGCTGGGTTTCAATTGCATGTTGCACTTCTTTCGTTTTAACCTTCAACGTGATTAGTGGTATTTCAGGGGCCAGAAATGGAATTTCAAAACTGTTGGTTGGTTGGTTAGGTTGAAATACGGATTTGAGATGATTAGCAAATGCTGAGGTTTTCTCTTCGTCAATTCTTACCCAAGTTCCAATATTTTGTCTGAGTGGTGGATGACAGTCTTTAGGAGTTTTTATATTTTTATAGGCTTTCCATAAAGAGTAGTTAGTATTTTGTGTTGGAGTTAGCGTCACAGTATACTTTTTCAAACTGTTCTCTAGATCGTCGTTCAGTGCTTCTCGGAGACGTTTTTCTGCTAGTACTAATTTCTGCTTGGCGTAGGGGGATCTATTTTGTTGCCAGTCTCTTCTTAAGCGCCTTTTTTTCTTAACGAGATTATCGATAACTACAGATGTTGTACGAGTTGTTGCGGGGTGGGATGTTGAAGCTGCTGGAGATGAGTGTGTGACTACAGATGTAGGAACTGAGTTGATGGCCAAAAGTGACGAGTCAGTATCTCTTGCACTCTTTAGTCGAGGATCAATTTGTATATGATTACTTACACTTACTTAGCGAGTTGAGCTTGTTTATGTAGACATATAATCACTGATGAATGATCAGAAGCGTGCTCTAAACACGCTTCTGCAGATAGCAAGTCTCGATCAGTACCACTGTTTATGCCAAAGTCGATGAGGCGGCCACAGTATGTCGGTTGCCCTGAAGACACGAAGTCTAGGTTAGAACACCGATTCAGTAGCGAACAGTTGTTTGCCTTTGGGATCTATTAACCTGGAGCCCTAAAAGGTATGTTTCGCATTATAATCACCTGCTGCCAAAAATTTGGTCCCTAATGATGTGAAGAATTCTGTGAATTGTAATTCAGTCACTGAGTAACTTGGAGGACAATAAACTGCGCTTAGTACAATATTATCCTCCCAGAATTTAAGACATATTGATGTTGCCTGCAGATAGTCCTTCGCAAAATCTAAAAATATCTCTTATTAATTTACCCTAGCTAGTCTTGTAGGAAATCATATATATATATATATTATACAAGACTAGCTACAGTTGCAACTAAAGCATTTGAGCATCTCTCTGGCAAGTAGAATGGTGGTGGCTTATGAATTTTAGCAATGGAATTTTTTGCAGGAGTTGAGTCAACGTTTTCATTCATAGTGCAAATCTGTTCTGACCCAAAGTTCTACTAGTTATTTGTTTAGGAGAGGCAGATATATTCGCCGGTTGAGGAGTTAGTCTCGCATTTTTGCTTGCCTTTTGTTTCTGTTTTTTTGTGGACCTAACTTTCTCTTTACCTATTTATACCGAGCTATGCCAGTCTGTATAGTTGCAACATTTCTTGTCACATTACTTTTCCCACCACCTGTTCTTACACCATGCATTTGCTGTTGAGTAATTTATCAGAGCTGGAGCTGCAGTGAGTGTGCGCGTACATATTGCTTGGGTGTTAAAAGAGTTATTGTAGTGGCTGCATTCGATGAGGTAAGAGTTGTAAAGACTCTGTTTGGTGTTCTTAAGGCATCGGAGAGACAATTTGAGATGGACGGGCATTCCTTGCATTTTTACGCGTTGTGTTTTTATATTCAATTGTAAGTTGATTGCCTCACTCAGAACGTTAAGCACAGACTCAAATTTTTGTTGTTCGTGAGCGACCGCTATATTATGTGACACTTCTGCACAGCCGCTGCGTTTCGTTTGATCTTGCGGAGAGAGTGCTTTGGAGGTAGAGCAGGCTCTTTGATTTAATATGCCTGTTGCTGCTTCTTCAAATGTATGAGTATTCCTACGCAAGCGCTGTGGCGAGCGCAAAATACTCATTTTGGTGAACTTACCTGTTTATTGGTATTGACTTTTTACTTTTTAGTGGGAATTTTTTTTAAAATTTTTATAACTTTATGTATTAATTAATACACAAATATCACTGCTGCACTTAATCAATGCTGACAAAAGTGCCAATGGAACGTCCTGTCGTATTTAATACTTTTTATTTTGAAATTTATTCAACTTACAAACAGAGCGATAATTATTCATACCGCACTTCACATTATTAATACTTATTTAACTTGAATAGCAAAATACTCCTTACCCAGGCAATATATAAGAAATACAATTGCATAGCACCTAGAATAGATTCTGATTTAGGAGAGAAATAAAAGTGGAGAGACCTTGGCGTGGTGAGGTGGCTTAAGTAAAGTCAAGGACCCAAGGAGCTAGCACAAAAGATTCTTAGTGAGATTCTGAAAACCAAACATTAACATTCCCAAGCCAAGGTGTTCTTGAAATCGTGCCGACGGCTCAATGATGCAGGGAACTGAAACATGTGCATCGCTAACTGAGATTCCCTTAGGATACCGGGCGCCCTCCCATAGTAAGTAGCTTTATGTGTGTATGGGAGCTCTGCAAACATGGACCTGCCTATTCTCAACTTTTTAATCAACGCTTATTGATGTAGAAATATAATTTAATATCAACAATTTTGCAACGGAGTGAGATGAAGAAACTCTACTCCGTTCGCCAGTTAACGCTGGAAATGATGAGGCCATGTAAGTGGTCGGTGATGATGCGCTCATGTATGTGACCCTCATTCTTCAACACCCAATATAGGGACCAAACGCCCCATGTACCAGCAGCACTCAGGGTCCCATGGAACCAAGTGCTACCGACGCCAGCGCAGGTGTTGTCCAGGGAGCGGATGCTCCATACAACAGCGCCACTCAGAATATATGTGATTATTTCACTGGAACGCAAAAGCGCGGCATTAAGGCCATGATAAAAGGAAGCATGGCAGCTGAAGAAGTCAAAGCCAAGGAATGGGAGCGATATGCCAAAGTCAAAGCCAACCCGGTAGTAGCTCAACAAGGCTCCAGCAAACGTTGCTGGTCAGCAAGCAACTCACCCTACGAAGTGGTGCAGCAGGCGAAGAATTAGCGGCAACAAAAAACTAAAGTCTTGTCAGCATGAGGAACTTCTAAATCGGCTGGTCATACTGAATATTCTACGACATAATCCTCGCACGGTTCTCAGGAAGGACAGAGTGGTGCACCAAAACTCTTCTACAGAGCATCTGCGAAGCAGATGGTGTAAATAAAGAAGATCCTGGTGGAAGCGGTGGACACGTCAGAGAATCTCAACAGCAACCTCGGATTTTTAAACTGTGTGACTAAGGCTGTCTCTGACGTGTTACAACAACGAGATGAAGGTCTGGCTTCAAGGGTCATTGAAGAACATCAAACCATTCTCGGTGCGAGCATCAAGATGTGTGAGGTTCCTAATATGCCCCAAATGCTCATATGCGTAACGTACCTGCCACCGGAAGTTTGTTACCTCCAACTATTTTGCTAAGCAGATTTGCAAAGTAAAACGTCGGCCTTCCAATCACTGAGAAAACTACTCTCCGTCAAGGAAAGGAATCGGGGTCAATTTGTCACCATCTCCGTCGATGAAGGGTCGAAAAACAAAATCTTGCCGCAGAATGGAAAACTACTCCTCAATTTCACGCAGACTCAGCTAAGGGTTAAGGTTACAAATTCACAAAAACCCCGCAAGTCGCAAAACCGCCGTTGGGGAATTGTGCTTCTCGACAGTTCAAGCAGCGGCTGAAGCAACAGCAAGGGCGGCAGCAGCAGCGATATCAGCTGGAGTAGCAGTATCCGCTTCAATATCCCGGCCAGTGACCGCGACAGTAGAAGTGACAGCAGCTGGATCAGTGATGGAGGAAATGGCCAAAAAGAGCTTATCTCCGAGCAAGGTAGTCGCAAGCGGCAAGAAGACTGACACCTCCGGCTGATCTTCGCGCACATCACACCCAAGTATATACGTACAGACCACACATGAGAAAAACCCACCCCGACAAAGAAACACCCAACTCCATCCCAGCAAGGGTCCTAATTAGATGCGGGAAGGGGCCAGGAAAGGCCCGAAAAAGGATTTTAAAAAAATAAATGGGTTTCAGGTGCATCCAGGTAAATCTGCAACAAGCTAGAGCAGCCTCGGCAGTACTGGAGCAAACCCTCAATCGGGATCACCTAGATATTGCCTTATCTAAGAGCCTTTTGTATACAACAATCTGGTTAAGGCACTATCAGGTGAAGATAGGACTACGACTCCTGTAATGCAAGAAAACCTAGAGCCTGCATTCTGATTCGAAAGGATATTAATGCTATTCTTATTTCAGAACATACGAGTGTCGTTGAATTTATAAATTGTAACAGATTAGAAATCCTAAATACAAGAAATAAATCTTCATTTAGAAATAGCATTACGGAAAGGTTTTTGATATTACCCTAAGCAATAAATTTCTAAAAAACAGGAACATTTCAGAAGAAATATCTATGTCTCATCACCAACACATTCGATTCATAATCGATTGTGATGTCAGAATCCACATCAGTTACAGCCAACTAATTGGGACGAATTTCAGAGTCTATTAACGGACGGGATGACTAAATGTAACAATGTTGCTAGGAATCTTGATGAATTAGAAATTGTAAATGAAATAACAATCACAGCAATAATAAACTCGTACGACCAAGGTTGTCGAGAGAAACTTAAGACAGGCAATAGGATTACCCTTTGGTGGAAACAAAATTTAGTAAACTGTGTAAAGAGACTCTTTAAAAAAGCTGAAAGAAGTGGTGACTGGGTAAAATATAATGAATCCGTCACCAATTACAGCTTAGAACTTCGGCGGTAAGCTATCTGATCTAAACAGTAGAGCAAGAATCCACAAAGTACTTTCAAAATCGCACACTAAGAATATTGGTGTTCTTAAGAGAGCAGATGAAACCTACTCAGCTAATAGCCTTGAAACCTTAGGGCTTCTGGCCAAAATTAATTTTCCGGGATCCACGAGGGCCACTAAATTGAGGTTGTAGGTCACAGACCCAATACCCATTACTGGACAATGTCTAGAACTATCTTTTGTGAGGGAAGAATAAAATGTGCAATTAGTACATTTCACCCTTATAAATCCCCTGGAGAAGATGGAATCATTTCAATACTTCTACAAAAAGGCTACAATACACCGTGCCAGCACTAATCAGTATATTTAGGGCCAGCTTTTCATGGAGCTCTATCCCCAGCAAATGGAGAGAAGTAATCGTACGAAATATACCCAAGGTGGCTGGGGAGAATCCACGCCTCCCTAAGTCATATACACCGATAAGCTTAACCTCATTTCTTATCAAAACTATGGAGAAATTAATTGACAGGGATATAAGAAAAAGGCATTTTACGCATATACCTCTACATAAAAGCTAATATGCCTACATGTCTGGCAGATCAACTATGCATGCTCTTTTAAATCTCTCCCAGAAGATTGAACATTCACTAGAGAGAAAAGGGTTTGCTGTGGGCTGCTTTCTAGACATTGAGGGAGCATTCGATAATACCGACTTCCTCACATAAATAGGTCCATCAGAAAGGGGTTGATCGACTACATGCAGATGGATAAGCAAGTTCTTAAAGAAGGGCACATTAGATTCTTTCTAGAAACTGAAAAATTTACAACCTCGCGCAGCAAAAGGATGTCCTCAAGGAGGAGCTTCATCTCCAGGAGGAAAATTTGAAGACACGATCTCAGATCTACTCCAAAGTGCACTGACCCTCATAACAAATTGGTGTAGGAAGGTGGACTAAATGTCAACCCTAAGAAAACCTCTATAGTACTATTCACCAGGAAAAGATTAAAGGACAATTTTAGAGAGCCTTCCATTCTTGGTGAGACTATACATTTCTCAAGTGGTAAAATACCTAGGTGTTATGGTTGATGAGAAACTACTTTGGAACAGTCACCTGAATATGACCATAAATAAGGCAAGGGCGACAATTTGGACCAGCAAAAGTTTAGTGGGAAAGAACTGGGGACTAAATCCAAGAGTGGCTATACACAGCAATTACAAGACCAATATTTGCATATGCTGCACCAGTGTGGTACAGCAAGCTAAGTAAAACTACAGAACAAGCAAAGATCACCAGAGGTTGAGGTTTTGTTAAATCAATCGCCAATTCATCAAGAAAGAGCACAGCAATTTGCAGCCAAGCTCATATTAGAAGACGAAAAAGAAACGGTAGGTCTCATGCAAATTTTGTGAAAGGATCAGCCCATACTTACTAAGAATAAATTCACCCGAACCAACTTTTGTCAGACCAAATTTAACTTCCAACAAAATTTCAAGGTTACATTCCCAAATAGGGCAAATTGAGATTAGAGCAGACCCTATATAAGTCTCATATTTGGTACACAAATGGCTCAAAAACAAATCTGAGGTTTTTGGGGATCACCCTAGAAGGCGTCCATTTAGCAATATGGGCCAAGAAAACTCAATTTTTCAGGCGGAGATTCATGCAATAGAATTGTGGTTAAGAGTGAAACTAGTTAGGAAACTTATATCAAATAACAAAGTTCATCTTATATGAGTGCCAGGTCATAGTGGATACATATGGAACAAAGAGGCAGATGAGTTTGATAGAAAAGGAGCTGCCAGTAATTTTACTGACCAATGCTGGCTCTGCCGATCCGGACCATACTTTCCGTGCTTACTCCTGCGACCAAAATTTCAAACCAAAAAAACAAAAAAGCAAGTAGAAAGAGAGAAGAAGGGGTGCTGGGCACCTCTTCAGAGTATGAACTTCTGGGCTCCAGTCAGGAGAGCAAAGATAGTACTCTAGTACCACCAAGCCAAACAATAATCAAAATTGCACCAGCCAAAGTGACTGTGCAGAAAAAAAATAAGAAGTCTGTTGGATCGGCGCGGTATCAGACGCCTTTTTTATTGTTGATAATATTACCACGGTAACCGCACGAACGCGATGTCGAAGATAAGATTAAATATAAGACAGTGGTCCGGGAGTTTGAGACAACTGTGACACAAAAGAAACTACAGCCATCACCATAACCGGATTGCGCATCGAAACGAAATCGGTCACAAAATGTGATCGATCCCTCCACAAAAAGAGGGAGGAGGGTCTTTCCATGAGTGCTGCTGTATACGCGAGGATGACTTATAGTGAGATGGCTAGGGACCACCTTCAAGTTGGACCTATGGATGCAAGTAGCAAAAGTGGGAAACGGGTGCTCCATAGAAGGACGACTGTCGGAGATGGTCGTCGAACACCTCTTGGAGCACCAAGATTGGCCCCCGACCTTCAACTGCGAAGAGGTGTCTCGAGGTTGCAGGGTGATCAGGTGTGCTGATGGGTTATCTATGAAGTTTCTGGAAAAATGCATTGCTGAGATCAGCAATGGGACACTTTCAACTCATCCCAGCTTCGAGTATCTCGGAGGAATTCTCTGTCAGACCATTGAGTTTGGGTAAATTGTATTATCCCGCAGATATTCAAAAATAACTGACTGGGGTTTGTGGGACTTTATAGGAACATATCATCCATTTCTACCCCAACGATGCTGGACAAGCGCATGGAGACCTTGCAGAAAACCTTTCACGTTGCTTTTAGGGTCTCCTCTCCTATCTCACGGAGAAAGAGACCTTCTCTCCCTGTTGGGATGGGAATCATAGCGACTTGAGATTAAGCCTCAGAAGGGTATTTAATGAATGCTACATAGGTAGAAATTTCCAAATTTACAGGAAAGTTTGAAGATATATAAAAAAGCAATACGGGATGCGAAATGCAAATCCTGGCAAGACTACTGTGAATCTATTGAGTTATAGAAAGACTCTTCCAGGCTTGGAAAAACTCTCGCCAAGGATCACTCCAACAGATCCTTTGTAAGACACACTGAGAGAGTGTAGGCAGAATCGGCGACGGAGGCATTCACGATTTTGGTGGATATTCATTTTCCAGACGGTATTGATCATTCAGAGCAAAGTAGCATGTCCGCGTGTCGTACACACATACCAGCTGCGTCTGTAGAAATGAACAGTGCGTCGTCTAGGAAATGAACAGTTTTTCACCATACAAATCCCCATGTCCTGACGGTATCATGCAATGATGCAATGACACAGGGAACCATAATATCTGAGTTACGGGGGCATGAAGTCCAAAGATTTCAGACCAATTAGTCTTACTTCTTTCTTACTGAAAGACATCAAGTTACATTCAAGGAGAGGTCTTTGCAATTTGGCAGACATGTAGGGAGCTGAAGGGGCGTAAGCTGACGAAAAACATATCAATTTACACCGACAGCCAAGCAGCAATAAAGGAGAGTAACCCTTTATTAGTTCTGAGCTGGTCGGCCTCCGCAAGGGGGAACTTAACTCATTACTGGAAAACAGTATAGTATCCCTAGTCTGGGATCCGAGACAAAGGAACATTCAAGGCAACGAGAGGGGTGACGAGCTAGCATGAAGAAGCTCATCGGAAACCGCCCAAGTGTTTCCTATATGGACGTGGGCTTCCCCTTAACCGTTGTTAAGGGAAATATATATAGTCACCAACTAATAGTTAACCAACAGCTGATTCTTAAAGAATTGAATCCACATTTGTGTTTGTAGTATACATAAAAATGTCTCGCGTAAAAAATTATTAGGAATCGACCTCATTTTTTCTAAGAATATGATGCCAAAGATTTTCGTGACAGGTTTCGTTTGTGTAAGGAAGTGGAGTGGCAAATTTTGCAATGAATACGACCTCATATCAATGCTAAAATTCGAAGCACGAACGGTTTCCATTTTCAAACTCAAATTATTGAAATAAATGTAAACAGAAAACATATGTTTTTGAACAGTGCTACCAAAAACAATCCACAAATTGAAGAGTGTTACCATATTTTTTCTTCATTCATAGTTAACTAAAGCACTGTGAATATGAAACATTAGTTAAACTCTATTTATCATTTTAGTTAACTAATGGTTAACCAATGACTGTGAATCCGGGCCTTAATCGTACAATAAGCCTCGCATTGGGTGTTTGGAGACAGTGAACAACATTTTTTTCCTAATTAATCTATTAGTACATAGTTTGATTCTTATAATAGAATAAACACAACAGTGAAAGGAAGATAAAAAAAAGAATATAATGGTATACATAATGAGCTTAGAAAACATGAGCAAGATAATTTCTTATAGAAATCTCTTTCCCATCACAATAAAGTTACAAGAGACCAAGTAGAAGCGACATCGCTGTTCGACGTATATTCATTTCTGTTGCAATCCTGAACTAAATTTACTTTAATAGAAAACTTATTTTTTCATTACATCTCAATGTATTTGAATATTAACAATCTAGTTTCGGCGCCTGGGAAGTTGGTGAATTAGCAAAGAGGGCGAAAAGAAAATTGTGCATGCAATAAGTGCACCTTAATCGTTGTTGTTGTTTGGATTGCTACACCAATAGCAAATCAGAATTGTGTGCTCGACGGACGTGGCTTGCATAGCAATGTAAGCGCATTCTGCATGCGCCAAAGAAGCAACAATTCATGACAATTTTTAATGAATAACTTTAAATAAAAGCAAAAAGAGAAATAAATAAAATATATAAATTGAACTGAAAAGAAATTAAATGAAAAAAGAGGTGTTTTTACATGTAATCTGCAATTTATGTGCGTGATTTGGAATGAATGTAGAATTGCGTGTCCATGTGCGCCTTCTAGGAAGACATGGAAAACCCTGCAGGCTGGTAAAGTAGAGGGCGCATAGAAGGGGATAAGTAGGCAGGTTTAAATTTATTACCATTTATTACATATGCATTTAATTATTATTTTGAAATCATAGGTGGCTACAATTATTCATCGCATAGGAAAGTAGGCTTCTGAGACATTTATTACTACCTTAACAATCACAGGAGCTTTTTTGATTCAGTTTGCTAAAGCCTCGAGTGTCGCATTTAAAGAGAGTTAATTTTTGCAATTATTCTTAAATGGTTAGCAAACAGTAGAATTCCTGAGAAACTTTTTTAAAGTAATTATGTATATCCAGAAATTGAATTGATATATTTTAGCAACGAAAATTCTAGATTCCAAAAACTATGGTTGCTGACTAACAAATTAAATGTATTCTTTTATCAATTATATACTGCATTAGTTGGTTGAAACTCGTTCAATTTAATGTTCTTATTCAGTCAGATTAAAACTGATTTACCAGAGAATTCATAAACTTTAGTTCCGAACTTTATAATAGTTTTTAGTTGCATCTGCAGATAATCAAACAATCAAAAATTGAATTGTTGTTCGCTTACATAAGTACATAATGTTAAGAGCATTGTGGTGAATAGATGAAGTTTACAGTTTTTTGTTATCCGGTTCTTAGGTGACAGTGCATTTGCTGTCACTATTTATTTTAATAGCAACCCTAGTAACAGCGAGTGGAGCTAATACACAAATCTAAATTTAAATAAATCCGCATCTACACCGCTTCCATTAAAATGATATAGATGCTATGTGTCTAATAAAATCTGGACACACTCCAGTGATCCGAATTATGAGCAGGAATAAATTTGTTGCTGGTGTTATAAGTAGTATTGTTTAAATGTATGCCAACTTTAACTCAGACCACCTTGAAATGGAGCAGCTAAAAAATCGAATACAATACAATTTCTCGAATATCAATTAATTGCTTGTAGTAGGTAGTTAAAAGGAAAACAACCTAAACTAAGTAGATTAGTTGATTGGAATTAGGGGATAGGGAAGAGTCCAATATGTACTATATACCAATCGGCCTAAAGTTGTATAGAATTTTAAGTTGAATAAGTTTAATTGTAATAGTAATTTCAATATTTATAACAAAACACACTGGAACTATAGACGAAGAATGATAGAAATAAACATTACGACATGCGCACGATAGAATAGAATAAAGAGATTCCGCTTTGCGCAGGTTCGTTAGTTTTGCTTTTAGATTTTGACAATTCGCTGTTCAGTCGACTACCAACGTCTTTTGAAAAGTGCATTGCGAGCGGTGTGTTTTTTATTATAAATTGTATTAATTGAATTATATTTCTGAGATCCTTAAAAAAAATATAAAAAATTAAGTGCGCGGTATCTGGTTGTATGGATGGCTATGAAAAACTGCCATCGGATTGTAGTTTTTACTTTTCCTTTGGATTCAAATTTGGCTCGCAAGTGAAGATTTCTAAAATAGCCTGAATTTTGAAATGGGAAAATATAATTTTTTTCATTCCGTTCATTGTAGTTATATTAATGAAAGTGCGATAAAAAATTTCTTCGCAAATTAAAAGATGCTAAAACGAGGGGAAGAAAGTCCAGAGCATTCCCAACGAGTTCAGCGTCATGAAAATAAAAAAACTGTTGCTGAATTTCTAAATAAAGCTTCAACATCACGGATTTCAACTGCAATTGCTATTGTTTCCGACGAGGCGAATGATGGCGAAAATCAAGAAAATCTTGAAACCAAATTAATTTTCGATACATCAGCATCAAAAGAAAGCTTTGCAAATGACTGAAGTGTAAGGGTTAGGTCAACTCTAGCGCAATAATTTGAAGATTTTCAAAAAAAATATAAGTTTTGTAAATGAAAAATAAACAATTATTTCACTATTTATACAGGTGTTATATTGAGACCCATGAAAATTACTTCTGAGGACATTGCGCAGACGTAGCTCGACGATTTAGAGTACGAAGGGCTGGGAAATTTAGCTGGCTATATTTGCCATACGCTACGCGATGATATGCCTATGCACTTCATTTAAAACCAATGAGAATCCATCGTTCCCTTCACTTGTGTGAAGGCAGCTTATGAGTGCCCAGAGCTAGTGAGTGCTCAGAGTGTGAGCAGTCTGAATTCAATTTTTGTTACTTTGAATGGGGAAAATCTCCGTATAAAAAATAATTTCATTAAAAAGCTTATTGAGAAAGCCTCCGATATTAATATTAATATATAAATTAAGAAATTATTTTTCAGAACAAGAATGTTTACAAAAATTATAATATTAACTAAGAAAATTGTAGAAACTGCTCTCACACGTAAACGAAAATTCACAAAAACATTAAATTAACTAAATTAGTTTCATTATTTCTTTCTTTTTAATTTTAAAAATTGAAATGTATTCAATGTTTACAATTTAATTTATTTAACGTTTTATTTAATATTGAAAACAAAAATTGGTATTAAAATCAATATAAAAAATAAATTTTTACCAAACACTCACATTCCGAATACACTCAAACCCGAACAATAAAGGTACACTGAGCAAAAAGAAACTTCAAATTATACAGTGAGAGTAGAAGAGAAGGAATGTAGCTTTCATGCACAGGAAGCTTGATATCAAAAGCAATATGAAACAGCTATTGAGAGCGAAAAGTTTTACAATAAAATTTGGATGGCAATATCACTCCCCATTATTCGAGACGGAAGTGGAACAAAATTTTAAAAGTGCGGTTATTTAATAGTTCTTCAACCATAAAAACAAGATTGATATAAAAAAATAAATGAAAGCGTATACGGCACTCCGGCCACGAATAGCTCCAACGGAAAAAGCTGATATCAGTACGTAAATTTTGGATTTCGATTTTATAAACTTTAACACCCCAGAATCCTCTATGAATTTAAAAGCACGCTGCTTATTAAAATTTTACGTTCTGATTGAAAGCTATCTCTCGTGTAGAAAGTTCATCATTAGACACAAACAGTTCGTATTAAAACAATACCCAATTGAAGCTGGAGTTCCCGAAAGTGGTGTTCTAGATTCTTTGCTATTCGCGACTATACTTTCAAATAGATACTTGCTCACGATACAGACAATTTATGTTCTCGCATAGATCCACACCTTCCATACATTTCTTCCAGACCACTATACTATAGCGCTGGCTAGACTGTTGCAAACAAGAGTAAAGGAAACGAAATGTTTACTTTTCGTAAAAAACTTATGTATCACCACAAATAAATGGGGAGCCAATCCCACAGTGCTCCGAAATAAAATATCTTCAAATGTAGCTCGGCCATAGATTGACATGGACAAAACATATCGTGAAAATGAGTTTAAACTGGATTCTACATAGTCACCCCAAACTGCATCTGGAGTATAAAGTGTTGTTCTACAAAACAGTAAAGAAGCTCATCTGGAACTCCGGCATCCAGTTTTCCCTCTAATGTGAAAATCCTGCGAACAATTAGGAAACACTCTTAATATCAAAAATTCAAAAATGCACAAAGATTTGAAAATTTACCCTGGTTCCAAAAAAGTGTCAAATTCCATAAGAAGTGTTAAAGCCCGCAGAGCATCCTAATGTTTAGTGAGGAACTTAATGCAATGTGTTGGGCATAGTCGTCTGAAGAGGCGAGAGAATATACTGAGTTAATAGTTTTTTAACTGTTTATTATAAGCGTGAACCAATTATTAATGTCATTCGATATTATTATGAATTAATATATGTGTGTACTTCTGATTTTTTAAGAGAACAATGAATACCAAATATCTCGGAAACCCGACACCAGAAAAAAGGTAAAATTTGCAATATCTGTATCTACGAAAATACATTTACTACAATAGTATTAGAAAAGCGGTTAATCTACGTGCAAATTTCTGTCATTTGAGACTCTATATTTATACATGTTGTATACAAGTTTTAAGATATGTCATTTTCATTGTAAAGTTTCACAATTTTGAAAGCTCCGGTACTGTAAGAAATAAATGGTCGCAGCTTTTTCGGTAAAATAGGAAATGTGAACAGTGACGGTAGAGGATTGTAGAATGGTTAATTCTGATTTTGTACGTTCATATATTTGCCAGAAGTAATCAATGGATTCTGAAAAAATATCGAACGATGACCTTTCATTCTTTACCACGAAAGTGCGATCTTACACAGGTCGAACCAGACATCTGAGAAAAAATCGATTTGGCGAATGGTTGTTGAACCTATCTACGTTTCTATGTTTGTTCTCAACAATCAAATAAAAACTGCGTGGTCAACGAGAATAGTCGACTGAAGAAAACGTAAAGAATCCTTGTCTTAGAGGTACCATTTTCACAGTGGTTAAAATTCGTTTTAGCTTGGTTTGAGCGCATGTGCAAAAGTCTATTGATTTTCATGGGGGATATATTTTCTGCAAGCAATTTTCTAAAGCCCCTCGTAATAAGTCATGGGTATTAGGGAATATTTTGATGACATTTCTAAAAGATTATGGCGCACATCTGTAGTTATGTCAGTGCATGGAATATGAGCAAATAATGTTAGGAATTCTGTTAGAATTTGCATATTAAAGTGTCATCCATCTGTAGCACTGATAAAACTTGGTAACTCCAATCCAATTTTTTTCCTTAAATTTTATTTTGTATACATTTCTATCAATTTTAATTGGATTCAGTGCTTAATTAATATAAAAGTGGTGATTGTTAATATTCTGCAAAAAATAATAAAAAAAAGACTTTTAAAGAGCCCCTTGGGTAAGTAGAATGGCAAAACTGTGAAATTAACATATTAAATGAGGCATATTCTAATTTAAGAACTCTTGACCTAGTTCACAAAAATATTTCTTTCATCATATTTCTGCCTCTTTAAAAACCTCTACGGTTCTCACAAATCTACTATTTAATATATGCAACACACAATTATTGCTAGGTAGAAGTTAATTGGAAGCTTGTATTTCCAAACGAATTCATATTTCACTGTTCTTTTGTAATGATTTTGATTAGCACATTGCTCTTGTTGTGCTTTGTACATATGGAACAAACAATTTATCTTCGAGAGCCGGTTTAATTATTTTATATATGGTATGTGTGTAATATTATTAGTTTATGAATATATTCAATATTTGTATTTATTGACATGTGCAAACTTTATGGTGCTAAGTGATTAAACCACCGTCATAATTATCAAATGCATAATTCAATTTGTTTTAAATTAATTTTTATTGCATTCTGTCTGGTATTAATGATTTTTTACAAATTGTTTGATTTAAAATTAAGAGGCAAGAATGAAAAGCGTGCAAAGTATGTTCCCTGTGGAAAGCCTTATTTCATAATTCATTTTAATGAGTTGTTTATTTTATTGAGGTGAAGTGGTGTTTTTATTTTTCTTCCCCAATTTCTTTACAATATGTTTTTCAACAATAAGTAAAATTATTTTAGTAATAATTAATTTAATATTGGCTACACTATATATTCTGGCAATTGCCAGAGCAAATATTAGTTAGTAAAAAAATACATTATTTATTGCTACATACATATTAATATATATAAAACAAGAAAACACCAAAATGTAATGTTAAAACCTATCGCTTTAGTCTTCTCTGCGTGAAATTTTCCATTTCCGTTCCTGCATATCAGGATTTTCATGGGTCTTTAGACGCTCCGTGTATTTCCTGCTACATTTTTTTATGTTTCCTCTATCGGGTCAATGTTCAAGTCATTGTGAATATCTTCCCTCGCCACGTATCAGTCAGCCTTCGTTATTACATGGCGAATTTTTGATTGTGGTCTTTGGATCAGGTGTATGTTGGTTTCGCTCCCCCAGATTTCTATCCCGTATTTCCATATTGGTATGATTATATATTTTTTATCTATTATGCAGTGATAATTTGAAATTCTTCGTAGTAGCCAACTTAATTGTCTGATTTTTTTTATTATTTCATATTGTTTACTTCTTATGTGCTGTCCCCACGTAAGTTTGGCGTCGATTATTATGTTAAGGTATTTTGCGCTGAGTTGAATTTTAGTTATTTCGTCTCTAATTGAGAGAATTGAGAATGTATCTCAAATTTTCTGTAAGTATACACGACTTGAACAGAAGCCAGGCTCTCAAGCACATTCTTCCAGATTTTGAAGGAACAGCACCTTTTTGTCGTGAAAGTGGATGGCATTAAAATCGCGTTAAACTAATCGCAAGTGGTGATCAGAGATCTGAATAGCCATCTCCAGAATCGGTGAAGTTTGGCCTGGGTCTAAGCTCGAGGCAATCTCGAGGGAGGATATCCCTAACCTGCCAAGAGCGAGGGCCTGGATATCAGCTGAACCATCTGATCCTCAAATGGTTCTGGAGATGTTACGGGTGTGTAATCCTGAACTCACGACACAATCGTGGAAGCTCACAAAAATGGAGGAGCCAAAAGGCGAGTATAGTTGTGCTACTTTTGTGGTGAGTACAGACTCGTTGGTGTCGTGAGCTATGGATTCTCGTCTATAACACTGAGGGTCTATAAAAAGGACGTGAACGTCTTGAAACCTGGCTCTGATTCTGGCAAGGCGGGTGCGCTACGCAGGGCATCACCCGATGGCAGTGTCTGTTCCTTATCGGATAGGGTGGCGCAGGCCACTCTGACTGATGAGGAGGGGCTACTGGCATCGGACGAAGAGGATGCTGATAAGATGGTGGTGGATAGAGGCCAGTAGCCCTGATGTTACGTGTAATCCACATTAACCTTTACCATTTAAAGATTGCGTCCGCTATTTGCTTGTTTCAAGAACCATGGATTGTACATGGTCTTGTGTGCGGATTAGGGACTCAAAAATACAAACTGATGTAATCTCGGAATACAATTATACCTATAGCGTGTGTACTAACACGCAGAGGGATACATATTTGTATGCTCTCTAATTACAGCGATGCCGACCAAACGACTATCACCCTGCAGTCCGGCGATGCGCAGATATGGCTATAGTCATTCTACCTCGATCACGAAGATAAAGGATCTGGTGACGCATATAAAGGATCTGGAGACGCATTCCCAAAGGCTAGGGACTAAACTGATAACTGGTGCGGACGTAAATGCGCACCACACGCTGTGGGGCAGTACGGATACTAATTTGAGGAGTGAGTGCATTTTTGATCATTTGCTTGGAACTAACCAAATCTCTAATAGGGGTGTTAAGTAATGGGCGCCACCTTTGCCTCTGACTCTGTTATAGGTAGAATAAGGGATTGGGTGGTTTAAGATGAACACTCTTTCTCTGATCACAGATACATCTCGATTGAGATCAACAAAACTGTACCGAAACCTAAGCCTGGTAGAAATATCAGGAAAACAGACTGGGATAAATATGTAGATCTAGTTGGTAATACCATTAAATGTCTGTCCATCTAGCGAACCAGAAAGCATAGAAGGGATAGAAAAAATGGTTGGCTCTGTTACTGACAACCTGAATGCGGCCTTAACGAAGCCTGTCCACTAAGGAAGCTGAGTAGCAAGCCGAAACCTCGGTGGTGGACAGAAGAGTTAAGCAAGCTTCGGGTAAACAGTAGGAGAGCTTTTAATGAGGCGAAGTATACACGTCTTGAAAATAATTGGCGCGTAATATTACAATCCAATACAAGATAACCATATAAATTCTGTTGTATTGATTATTTTGTTCCAATTATCCAGGGTACCAAGCTACGGTATACCAGATTAAGTTAGGGCTCCGAAAAAAGAGCCTAAAGTGCGCAAGCGTAATAATTTTTTTACAATTATTTGACGTTCTTTAAGTTGATCACTTTTGATTGATGAAGAAGATTTAAGATTTGATTTAATGGCGCTTTAAAAGAGAGTTCCTATTTATGGAAATAATAGAAATAGCATGAAAAAAAGAAGCGAACTATAAAACAATAAATGTCAAAAGAATAATGTCCTGGCATTGTCGTCGATGTCTGCAGACATTGTGCGAAATAGGAAGACTACATATAGGACGACTACATGTTGAAAGTACCACCAATATAAAGCAAAATTAGTTTTGCCTCTTGACACTGTCTATTGTTATTCGATGTGAACGAGGAATTCCGCTAGTTGTCAATAGTCTTTAATAAATACATATTATCATTGCGGACATACATTCGTATTTATATGTTCCTTGTGGAAATATTTCTTTCCAACCGAAAGAACTTCAACTGTCATACTGTCATACTGTTCATTTTAATTAAAGCTAGTTAAAATTTAAATTTACTTCATTATTCTCGCATCGGTTGAAATGTGTCGCAGACATTGGAATAAATGAAATAATGGTCATGGCATCGAAATTTGTCATATAAATTAAAACAAAGGCGCGGAAACTATGAACGTAAAAGCTTTGTTTGAAGTCTCCGTAAATGTTTGTAAATATATGCTGGAATGATGCTGTATACTCGTATATGTGTGCAAACATATAAGAAGTAATACAATAATAAAAAAGCAATAACAACAGCAAATAAATACAAACAATACAAAAGGCAAATATTTGCAGTGCTGTGCACAGCGCCTCAATCCTTACCAAAACCGAAACGAATACTCCGCCTGCCGCACATACTGCAACAAATATTTAGAATGAGCAGCGATGCGGTCGTTCTTATTGCCATTCAATATTTCTGCCGTGACAACAGCAACAACCACAACAGCACAAATTTAAACACTGCGAACAAAATTTCCGCTAGCGAATTTCCAAAATCGACATCATGTCACAATGCCTCGATTTTCGCGCCAAATGACTAGCGGCAAGTTTTTAAAAATTATTTGCCCCTGCTTTCGAATGCATGGGAGCATCATTCCGTTTTCCTGTGTGTGTGCTATCCTTTTCCATTTAACACTTAAATTTAGCTTTTTATAGTTTACAGTTTGACGCCTGCCAACATACATTTTATCGCATGAAGATTCTATTAACAATTTGCAGCAGCAAAGCTTACAGCGGGAACCGCTGCCATGGTAGGGAAGGAAACAGGATGTGCTGCATTTACGTTTCAGTTGCTTTCCCTGCGTCGCTCGTTGACAGTGTTGGACACATACATAAGGGTATACAAATAATTTAATGTGATGTGGCGCAGTAAAGTTCGTATGTCGTGACATCTCATTCTCAAAAAGCTGTTCCGCAATGTAGAAGTTGGCGAGCCACAGTCCTTGGATACACAAAGTAACTGATTGCGGGGAAATCAAATTTTGAATGAAACTGAATTCAATTTTAAACACAACCCCTTATCATCAGCAACGCATTGCGCATATTGCACAAAAAATGTTGGTTCCAAAATGGGTCAAATTTATATGTTCCGAAAGGCAAGGATTCTGGTTTTTCACATAGAAGTGAGAAAAGCATAATCTTAAGAATCTACATTTGTCTACGCATCTCAATGAACCGCAACTTAAACCGATTTGAGATATATATATATATATATATATATATATATATATATATATATATATATATATAAATATATATATATATATATATATATATATATATATATATATATATATATATATATATATACGAGGTGTGATCAAAAAATAACCGTTATTGTGTGATCAAAGAATACAGTATTTATTTATTCATCAACAAACTATCTTGTCCCTTTCAAAGTAATTCCCCTCAGATATAATACACTTATGCCAGCGTTTTTTCCAATCCTCGAAACACTTCTGAAACGCTTTTTTTGGTATCGCCAACAGCTCCTGTTTCGATTTTTCTTTTATCTCCTCAATCGTAGCAAAACGCTTTCCTTTCATCTGTGTCTTCAGTTTTGGAAAGAGGAAAACGTCAGCGGGGTCCAAGTCCGGTGAATACGGTGGTTGAGGCATGATAACGGTTTTGTTTTTGCCCAAAAACAGCTCCTGAGCGATGTCCATGCGACGTTGTTTTTGCTCAAAATTTAGCAATTTTGGAACAATCTTCGCTGCCGCACGTTTCATGCCTAAAACATCCGTAAAAATTGCTTGGCATGAGCCGAACGATATGCCAACATCATCAGCAACCTCTCTGATAGTGATTCGACGATTATCCAAAATCATTTTCTTCACTGCGTCAATGTTTTCATCGGTTATTGACGTGCTCGGGCGAACAGGACGAGCATCGTCATTGACATCTTCTCGGCCTTCCTTAAACCGGTTATACCACAATTGAACTTGTGTTCTGCTCATAGTAGACTCGCCAAACGCCACAGTCACCATTTCAAATGTCCTTGCGCATTTAATTTAATTTTTTACACAAAACTGAATACAGTTTCTTTGATCCATTTTTTCGAATAGTACAAAATCGAAGAGCATACCAAAACACGACCAACCTTTTTATCTGTCAAAAACAAACTGACAATCCAAAATAACAGACATGTGTACCAATATAAATAAAAAAAAAAATGCGAACATCGAACATACGTAACTCACGAAAAGATGAAAATAACGGTTATTTTTTGATCACACTTCATATATATATATATATATATATATATATATGTTTATATATATATATATATATATATATATATATATATACATATATATATATATATATATATATATATATATATATATATATATATATATATATATATATATATATATATCGGAGAAGGTGTAATTTATACATTCGTTATGCGTTATAACAACGGCCTCCGGATATATTCTGTTAACAGAATCCTTTTAATTTTTTATATCTAGAAATGTTATTGATTTTAACGATATTCCAACAATTTACGTAACGAATACTCAATTGAAGTTTGTTAGTAAAATATGTAACCTGGATTTGTATCTAAATTGTTTGCATGTATGGTTCACATCAACAATGTAGTTAGCAAGGTTTTTTGTGCTGAGAACTTAACGATGATACGACTTTTCTGATTGGTGTAGAAGTGTTCTTGGTTATAAATATTGGAAGTTATCTGATTGGTATAAGTTACATTTTTCTGCAAAAATTAGTCCATTTTCTCACTTTTACTTCTTTGATAAGTTCCAATTCTAATCGCAACAACTATTTGATTATTCTGAGGTATACTCGTACCTGAAATCCACGCGTTTATTTGTCATTAGCACTACCGAAACTGGAATTTTGTGCAAATTAAAATAAAAAAAACAAATAAATTGCATCCATTTCAAGCAGTTAAATTAGTCGACATATATAAAAATTTCACTTGTTTTTACTTCGATTCATAATTTCTATTTATTCCATTTCCCCAATATATTTGTATACAATTTTTATTTAATTTTATTAATTATACATACTAAAAATAACTATAATCAAAGTTGGATCTGTTTCAGCATTTAAAAGTAAAAAATTATCACTTGGTAGCGCAATAGCGATGCTGACGTATCGTTACTGAATCAATTCTCAGGCGACTTCCGAAATAACCACTAATTCGTCTTACAACGAAAGTTCCACTAATTCAGTTGGTATTTTGTACGAATAAACTAAAAAAAAACTTCGCGATGATAAACAATCATATTACATTGTAATGTATATATATATATATATATATATATATATATATATATATATATATATATATATATATATATATGTATATATATATATATATATATATATATATATATATATATATATATATATATATATATATGTATATATATGTATGTATATATATATATATATATATATATATATATATATATATATATATATATATATATATATATATATATAAACGGTTTCCAAATTAAAACAACACTAATTCTTATGAGAAACAACTTATACATTTCAAATGGCTTTGTGACCAAGAAAACGGCTTGGTTTCCACTGCCGTAAATCCAGTTATCCACAGCAATTATTTTACAGCACTATAATTTTAGTATGTTCCCATCACTGAATGTTTCATAATAATTTACCAAGCTTTTCGCATCCGAAGCACAAATGTTTAGGATACTGTTGGTGATCCCAAAGAACTGTGCATTAGCAAAACGTTAAATATTCCGAGAAAATATTATATTATATTAGAATATTAGCTGTGTCTGAAAATGTTGCCGATATTACAGTCAATGGGTATAGGGACTTGGTGACAATTTTGTTGTTGAGTGGCTACTCAAATAGTCTGATAAATCACAATCACTGCTGTACACAAAAGTCAGCATTCCTCTAGCTGCGACAAAGTTATTGGCACAAAACATGTTTAAAGTAATCCAAAATTACATACAAATAACCCAATGCTACAAGGACTACACTGCGGCCAATTCCCCGACATTGATTTCCATGTGAAAGAAAAAAAATTGTATTTTGAATCAAACTGTCCATGATTCATATTTCAATTACATTTAAAATAAATGCCAGATTCTTTATCTTGTTTAGGAGTTTTATAAAAAAATTTCTCTTTGAACTGGATTATAATTTTTATTTAAATAAAATAAAATATTATATTTAATTTATGTAAACCAATATGTTAACTCTAGATAACAAATAGTAATTCACCATGGGTCGATAATAAATTAAGATGTTGAAAGTAATAGTAGGAGGTCATCCGCAGTTTTTAAATGGAAATAATATTTGTTATTTGCCATATTAATCCATCACTAAGACATTTTCTACGAAAAATATATTTTTAGTCTCTCTAATGGAGAGTTTAGGTAGAAAATAATATTGTTTTTCTCCTAAAACTAACATAAAGTAAATTTTATATTAGTTTATTGTTCCAATCATAAATTAACCAATAAACGGTTCATAAGATTTATATAAAAATAATAAATTATTGTATAGAAAAAGTAAACTTCCTTTTTGATTTTCAATCCCGTTAAAAATCATTTTCTCGAAAAATTAACTATACATTTCAACGGGATTTGGTGTACTCGTATGTGTTTGCTATCGTTTAACAAAATTTTATGCAGTTTTAGTAGTAATAAGGAGAAGCTAACCTTTGCTGATAATGTAATGAAAGAGAGAATGAAATTAATTGAAATTAAATATGTATTTAAAGGCAAATTGCAGTCAGTATTCGTATAATAGTATATATAAAATATATAAAAAAGTGCGTGAAACAAAAGAAAAGAAAAGACTACGAAATAAAGGCCAACAGTGAACAATCTGTAATACTGTCATCCATAGAACAGAATCAAGTGAAGCACATGAATGACTGCATTTGATGCAATTGAACAAAAGCAGCATTATTCAAGCGAGTCAACGAGGAAACCAGGAAAACAAATAACGATGGAGGAGGCGCTGTCGAGATGCAGCACAGTAACTGATAAACGTAAACAAAGTGTACACAGCGCACGGATGGCTGGAATACAATAACAACATCAAAACCTGCAACAGCAACAAAGCAAGCAAATTGTATCTAGTTACAATTTGCAAAGCTCAAACGAGCGTTCCAGCATCTTAGATGCGGTGCGTGTTGAAGCGCACATTTGCAAGTTGTTGTACTCGAAGTTGTTGTTATTCGTGTTGTTGCTTATAAATCTCATTGGCATTGAGTGAATTGGGCTGGGAACGCATTTCCTGTACTTGAAACCTCACGCAGAACTGTTGGAGTTGCTTTCCTACTCATGCGAAAACATATGCCATATCTGGCTGGAGTATGTACGAGTATGTGTTTGTCTATGAGATAAATGTACACCTGAGCCTGATTAAGGATTTTTTCTGTAGACACTACCGCAGGCATATTCTGGCGAAGTGCTATTCCACGTTGCTGGTACTGCATAGCTGCCGACAGAAGGGTGGGCAAGAGGAACTGCAGACTTTGTGCAGCTGTTTGAAATGAAAATGTTGCAAGTGTTTTGTGATGTGGTAGAATGAAATCATAAAAATTTTTTATTTCAAAAAATTCAGTTCTACTCTTTAATTAAATTGCAAAAAAGGTTACGATCGTGAATTTCTTAAGTCAAGTGTAAACAGAAGTCAAATGGCATCAGTCAAATGCCTGCCATTGGGCAGGGCTTCCTGCTGAGCCTAAGTTGCTTTTAAATTTGCCACAATTTGCAATAATTGCACCTCCACACAGCTGTATGACCGCACTAGCAACAGCTACTCCGGTAATTCTCTAGTTAAGCCCACCAAACTTTGAACCGACTTCGATATAAATTCCATTTCTAAATTTCTGCACAAGTCACTATGTGCCCAACGCAACTTAGCAAACAGTAGCGTTATATATATTTACCTCCAGCACGTCGCCGCCGCGCACCTCCGTATTCGTCTCAATGCATTCCGTGGCTGAAGCTGATCCTGAGCAATGTTTTTACATCGAACAAAAGCTGAAAATCAACTTGTCGCCTGCTACTAAATTCTTGCCGTGCTGTTTTTAGCCTCCTCTGATGTTTTTGTTGCTGATGCTGCTGAGGCTGATGCTGCTGAGGCAGATGCTGCTGCTGATGTTGTTGATTCATCTCGCAGCAAATTCAATTAAAGTTGGTAATAGATGCAGACGGATTTGTTGCAACAACCATAAACAATGCTGTATGCAAGTTTCCTTAAGCGGGCATTGCGCTGCGCAGCTAAATTCTGAATTCCGAATACTGCTTGTATAGTTGTTTTGAGTGCTATCCTTACTTGCATCCGCATGTGTGCGTGCATGTTCGTAAATATGTATATATGTACATACTTGTTTGAATGCGCAGATGAGGACGACCGAAGAATTTAATCGCATGATGAATATGCTTTAATGCCACGTTACGGCGATTGTTTGTTTTTTGGTTTGAGGTGGCTATAAATCAAAAATGTGTTCAACGATCAAAACTTTTGTAATTGTACTTTTGCACCCCGTATTGTGTTCTTGAGAAAAAATATACCTCTAGATTTTGAAGAATTAGATGTTTTCAATAAATTTTAAAGAATTTTTTTACTCTTTACCTTCAAGAAGGTAAAAATGTACTCTACAAAAAAGTAAAAAGGTACACTAAGTTTGTGCGATTGAGCGGTTTTTCAACTATCAGAAGGAGGGGTGGCAGGTATCGATATATATATATATATATATATATATATATATATATATATATATATATATATATATATATATATATATATATATATATATATATATATATATATATATATATATATATATATATATATATATACGAGTATATATATATAGCAGTTTTGATTTTTTCCGTCCGTCTGCCTTTCTGTCTGTCTGTGGCCACTCTTTTTCCACACCGTTAGAGATATTTTAGTGCACATTGGCTCCATAATAGCCTGTGTGCAAAATATGGCGATCAGACCCCCACAATAAACCAAAAATCATTATTAGAAGATTCTTCAATGAAATTTCCGAAGAAGGTTGCGGATACAAACATTAAACACAACACAAAAAATGGGTGGGTTGTTTTTACAGCTATGTTTTGAGAGCCACGTCCTCTGATATTGGATGATTTTTGGACGAAATTTTATATTAGTACGTATATTGACGCTACAAAGCCATACACAAGAAATGGGGTCGGGCCACCCCGTCTATTGATACAAGTTTAAAACTTAGGACTTATACCAAATTTTTCGATAACATTTTATATGAATTAGTATATTGACGTTGTAAAGCTGTTCAAAGGAAATGAGGGACGATCACATATAAATACCACGCCTTCCTCTATTATAATCACCCCAGGGTACCCTACAGAAAATTTCCGTAGATATCCGCCTAATGATGATATCTGAGATATTCATATTTTTTAACTTGCACGCACTTGTAAGATAAAGGGTATTCCGCAGTCGGCGTAACCTCACTTCAGACGCCGTTACTCGTTTTTATACCCTTTACCTTTAAAAAAGGTAAAAAGGGTATACTAATTTTGTGCGTTTGAGAGAGGTTGCAATTTCAAGAAGGAGGCGTGGTAGGTATGGACATATCTATGCAGATATGATCAGAATCACTTTCTAAGCAATTTTTATTTTGTCCGTCCGTCGGTCCGTCTGACCGTCCGTCCGTCTGTGGCCACTTTTTTCTACACCGTTATAGATATCTTAATGAAATTTCGCACAAGTATAGTCTGGACAAAGATACAGAACCAGATTGCTATATGGGCCGATTTGGACAAAGACCACGCCTACCTCCCATATAAGGAACTTTTTCGGAGATGTGGATCCTACTAAACACTATGCAAAAAGTGTGCGATATATATTAGCTGCCATGCCCACTATTAACAAATATTAATAACTTAAGATCTGGTGGAGATTTACGGACGAAATTGTACAGGATGGAACATGCGGACATTATAAAGCTATCTGCAACAAATAGTGGTTGATCAGGGAAAAGACACGCCCACTTTTGATATAAGGAACTTTCGGGTCTAAAATTAGAATTAGCCTACCTATGCTCGTATTGATGCCATCGGAATAAAAATTTGCAAAAATATACATTAGTGTGTGCGCAGAATGAGGAGATCATAATACTACTGCCACGCCCACAATTACCTAAAAATCAGTACTAGGTTCCTATTAAAGATTTATCAACGAAATTTCATAGGAAGGTTGCGGGTACTAACATTAAACACTACACAAAAAATGGGCGTGTTATTCTTACAGCCACGCCCACCATTTACATATTATAACTTACGACCTATACAATATTTTTGGACAAAATTATATATTAGTACGTATATGGGTCCTACAAAGCCACATACAAGAATTGGAGTCTATCAGATAAAGGATACGCCTCCCTCCCATGTAAAAAATTTGGGGACTCCACCTAAAAACAATTACCCTCTCTATGCTCCTAGTGATAATATTTGAATACAAATTGGTGGCTGTATACATTGGGTCTGTACTAGCATGCATTCCAAATATGTGCGGATTATTACTACTACCACGCCCACAATTAAACAAAAATCATTACTAGGTTCCTATAGAAGATTTATCAACGAAATTTTGCAGGAAGGTTGCGGGTACTCAAATTTAACATCACACAAGAAATGGGCGGTTTATTTTTCGACCGAAAATTACCGTAGATATTCTCCTAATGATGATTTATGACGAAATCATCCCCATTGTTGAACTCGTACGCACAAGGAAAGGTAAAGGGTATTTTCGAAGTCGGTCTAACCCGACTTCAGACGTCTTTACTCATTTCTATTTACATCTTTCAACCTAACAACATTTTATAATTTTTTATTCCTTCCAATTGAATTTTGTGCATTTATGGAAAACGGTTCCTATGATTCAGACTATATACGCATATAATTCATTAATGACCTATCGAAGCATTTTCGTTTATTTTTCCAAGAAAAATCTAGTATTGCCAAATGCCAATACGACGAATCGGACCCATTAAAGTGTACTTATTGAGCTGGCTTATTCATTAAGGAGAAGCTCTTAAATTCAATGACATTTAAAATGGGTAATACATTGAAATTGTGTTAAGGAGGAAAAGGAGTTACGAATAGTTTATATGAGGAAATCATTTTCCAATTTCTAATTGTGCCATAAACAAATCCGAACAAAATAATGGAAAATTCAATTATTGGAATAAATCAAAATATCAAAATATTCCAAGGTGTTACTTTTTTACGGAAATTGTCTAAAATTCCCAAAAAATGTGTTCTGTATGTGTATTATCTATATAACTTTCGAAAATTACCTTAAATAATAATAAATAAAAGTAAGTATATCCGGATAAGGTATTTATATTAGTTAACATTAATTATAATTGTGAGTAAGTCAGTAGTTGTCAATTCAGTTGAAAATTAAGATTATTTCTCTGCGAATTTATTGACAAGACAAGTTGAACACAGTAGTTGCTTGGGAAAAAATTGCTTTTCATTGAAAGATCTCTGATGAGGACAAGTGGCGTGTCCGCAATAGTTATAAGATCTGCCAAAATGTTTCAATAAGTATCCTTCTGAAAATTATTACGGTGGCATAACCACACATATACAATTGCAACTACTGTGTGCAACATGTCTTGTCAATATATTCGCTGAGAAATACTCTTAATTAATTATAATTATGGACTGTTTCTGTTATATTTAAAAAAAAAGTACATTACTCAAAGAAGAAATTGAATTAGTGAGGACTATCAATAAACCCAGACTCAGAATGTTGCTTCTGGATACTCTGGTGTTAAATTATCAACTATAAAAACGAAATTTTCCCAATTTTTGTAGTCCGAAATATATCACAACAACAATAAATTCTATAATAACAAACACAGAACTGCATCAAGCCACAAAGCATATGTGAAATATACAGTGTCAACTACACTAAGCAAAGTAAAGAAAATACAATACAAGCGATAGAAGACGAGGAGGAACAAAACTGGAGTAAAGTAGAGATGCGCTGTTCATAGCAAATTAGCTCCATGAGCGCGCAATAGATTTTGGCAAGGGATAGAATATAATATATTGTATAGATTACTACTTTTGAAATAAAACTTTAATTAATTAGCTTTCTTGAATGAATACAATAAATTTTCGGTTTGTCTGTCTATGTATGCATAAAAGTAATTTAAATACGTTAACTGATTTCCTTCAAAGTTAGTATATAAGTCTACGTTCATAGAGTCTGCATGGGTAAGGTTCTCGTTGTATTACTTTACCGCCCAATAATTTCTCAATTTGTTTCAAAATCCTTTTTGGCAATAGGATGATAATGAATTGCTCAACTTCATCAAAGTTGGGTCTCATAATTACTCACATTACATTTTTGGGATTTTACTTACTATAAAAAATGAAAAATCGCAACAATGCAAAATACACCGAATCGGACAACCAGGCATATAGTCTCCTTGAGAGCTGAAAACATAAAATAATTCCTAATTTTGTAAACCTTATAAGATAGTTGAAAGCTGACATTTTATACTTCATCTTGACACATATGGGGAATTGTATAATATACCAGAAAATATTTGGACACCATTGTGTGATCCCCTACATATAAATAATATACGTACACTGAAATATCTACCCACGACCAGGTGTGGTACTGTACACTCCTAATAAATCGCTTTACTTAATATATCGAACAGTTTATTTTGATATGTGTAAGGAATCCAGTATGCAAAGTGGAAGTCTTGTTGTACATAATATGGCATATCTTTTATATATTGAACTGTGGTCAGAGAGACTTGCGATATGTGGGAGCTCAGCCATGGCGATATTGGTTCCACACACACGCATATGTAGTACAACTTAAAGTAAGCATAAAAGCTATATCACAATAGCGCGTTAGGTCGGTCGCGCGTTTGTCAGTTAAAGTAGAAACAATATAATTATATGAAGCTATTCGAAATGTGGCTTCACGCGTTTGATCGTAAATTTTTACAAATATCGTAAACGCGTTCAAGGCGCCAGACTAGGGGAAGTTTCTAGTCGGTCGTGCGTTTGACAAGCAGTTTTCTTCCAAAAGGTTCGGCAACACTGTTAACAATGAAATTTCCAATTACCCAAACAATTGTCATTTTATTCAAAATTTGTAAAAATGGCGTCCTTTGAAGAAAAATTAATACAGTTAGTGCGGGAGCAAACGCGCTATTTCGTTATACGAACGCATACCTCACGCGTTATGCAAACGATATCGTGAACGCGGAGTAAAGGCTATGTCACAAAAGCGCGTTGGGTCGGTCGCGCGTTTACCGGCGTTTGCTCTGCGTTTACTCCGCGAATAATACTCTCGTGTAATGGATTGGAAATACCATTATCAGAATCACAGTTTTGATTGTCTGATTGGAATGGGGAGTCCGAGGTTTTTACATAATAGTGTGTTAAAAGAATATCTTCTATTTCTAATAGAATTTGATTATATAAAATGTTTTCACAAAATGTTTGCAATCTTCCTCGTACAAAAATTTTCAAAATATATGACAATAACTCTCATATATATACGAGTATAACATTAACTCTCGTAATTGTCAAGGAGATTTGCTTTAAGCAAGGGAGCCATTCATTATCATTTGAAGCAATGCGTCGACCAACACATGCAGCAGCATGTATAAAGCAATCCACAAAAGCCAAAAATATTGTCAACAATTTTATTAAATATTAAGTACATAATTCGCGAAGAATGGAGATGCAATGCTCAATAATTGTTACAATGCTTTTCAATGTGGCTTGATTTCCTTTTGCTAATTTCGAAAATTGCCATCGGCAACCCAGTGGTTCAAAATTCACAGAAATTGACCGTAACTGCAAAATATGAAGTAAACAATGCTTAAAATGGAACTTGATTCATTAAAAATAAGATGATAGAGTGGAAGGAGTCATTAACATTGACAAATTGGTTTTTGCTAAAATACCAGTTGCAGAAAGTCATCCAAAACTCTATGAAATTGTTAAATGCTACATGATTCACTGACCATGTGGATACCTTAATCAAAATTCTGTGTGTATGAATAATGGAAAGTGTTCAAAAAAGAGTTCCCTAAGGATTTTTCTAATTCTACACGTAACAATGTGAATGGGTATCCTGCTTATAAGCTACATGATAGTTATATAAGTGTTGATGTGCGTGGACATTCTGTTGATAATAGATTTGTGGTCCCATATAATCCATAACTTTTAGCAAAAATTTATTGCCATATTAATGTTGACGTTTGCAGTACTATTGAAAGTGTGAAGTATATTTACAAGTATTTATCTAAAGGACATGATTGTGCATCTGTAGAATTTAGAGTGAAGAGTGCGTGCCGATATGATTTCAAAGAAACAATTCTAATAGATGAAATCCACAATTTTTTTAACTATCTGTATGTTGGTTCTGCTGAGGCTAATTGTTAAATATACATAAGAATATCCGATGCATTTTCAATCCCATTTACAGTTGGTGGATTGGCGCCACATAAAATGGTTCTGAAACAGAACTGTATACTTATACGTAATTTAAATATTCGTTTTTTTGACCATAGTATGAACAAATTTACTTTTTTACTAATTTATGTCATTCAATCATTAACAAGTGCAGAAGCTGTGGACATTTAAAATATTTATGTCGACAGTAATTTTTTGTCTGATTTATTCATATAGCTATCTGTGTTAAAGTCCAGACAACACGAAATTATATAAAAATATCAAGCAATGCGTAATATTGGAAATAATAATTTACGTAATATTAATTATTTAAACTTTCAGCCATGAAACAATGGGGCTATCGTCCCCCTTTATCTGAAAATTGCACGGTGCCAAGCATAGAATCCATAAAGGAAACAAGCTTCACAAGGATTAATTGCAGATTAGTGCAATGCTTTTTAATTAAAATTGTCCTTAATTTTATCTTCACTCACAGCGAGTGCCAAATATCTAAGAGTTATACAAATACTGCAAACGAAGTAATTGAAGGGGTTCACAAAAATATACAGGATTCTGCGTACACTAAAAGGAAATATTTGTGTAGGAAAAGGAAAACCGACAAAAATGTTCTGAATCTCTATATTATCAACTTCAGCGTCTACCACTGCGTGAGTCTGGCAAACCATTGGACTTCGTCTCTATACGTCAGCTCTATAAAAAAATAAAATAAAAATAATGAACAAGTACAACACGTCCAAAGCAGAAATAATGCAGACATCGCCATCGAGGGTTTCCCAAAATAATTTTCCTAGTTTTCCCATTTAATCCGCACTGCAGCATGGTGTATCCATACACTGTTCTTGTACCGCTCCCTTCACGCAAACTTTTCCTGTCGTATTTAGCACGCTTGCATATTTTCGTATTCCAGCTTCTCATATTCGCATGCGTTTCGGTTGTCTGCCCTTCCTATATGCTGTCAATACGAGTAGATTTTTGTGAAAATCACAAATAAAAGCATTTAGTGCTGCTGCAGTAAGCTTTTAAGTGTTTCAGTTTCCCTCCATAAATACTGCTACAACTTAAATTTTCTCAAGTCTCGACGCAAAGTGATGAATGACGTTTGGTATCCCTCCTTTCCTATTAGGTTGATTGTTTATTTAAAGGAGATGGTTTGCCTTAGGCTGAAAACACACCGGATCGGTCAAAACATTTTTGTATCGTAAGGCAAGAATAAGTTTTTTATTGCAACAATACGCCAAGCGAAACACAATGTATCAAAACGTTTCATTTTCTTGTTTCGTTTGGTGTGTGTTGAGATAAAATAATATTGAATTTGGAGTAGGAATTGCCCAGACTAGTCCATTTATTTTTCCATTCTGATACTGCAAAACCAAATAATTTCATACATTTATTGTTAAATAAAATTAACAATTAATTAAAAAACTAATTTCAGGTTTATAGCAATTGGAGAAACATTCAAGTCGCTTTCATATCATTTCTGCTGTGATGCGTCTACACTTGAAATAAATAAATAAATAAATATATATATATATATATATATATATATATATATATATATATATATATATATATATATATAATATAAAAATATATATTGAAATAAAAATAAAAGTTTCTCTGCATCAACATCCATGGCGAAATATTTCACTCAAAAGCCAGCCAAAAAATAATTAAATGGAAATTTAAATATTGTTGCGGAGAAATAGCAGTCCAGCCATTGACAAATTAAACATGTTTTCGTGTTTCTCTTTGCTTTCTTGTTTCGATGCATTCGGTGTGGGTTGCGCCATAAGAAAGTACGCAATTTTCGGCAACGGCGTTTTTTTGAAATAAATTGGTTTCATTCGGTGGGTGTTGGCCGTATGCAAATACTTGTATTTTCGACAACCACTCGTCAAAGACAGAGAAACAAAAACATGGGTTTTGTTTCGCTTGCTTCGGTGTGTGTTGTTTCATGGAACAAAATAAAACTTTTCGACTGATCCGGTGTGTTTTCAGCCTTAAAGAGTCTGCAGATTAGTACAGAGAACAGATAGTGTGCAATATATATTAATCCTATTTCAATTTCGTCTGAGTAAACTTCTTCTGCTAATGTACGCACCATCCCAACATCGACTCGGACCACTAAGCACGGACGTCAACGCATGCAGCGAAAAGTCGACGCCGAAAAGATGCAATCGAAACGGATAGCCAAGAACTTCGCAACTCAACTCTCACTCGAGCTCGACCAGAGGGTGACATCTGGTGACAGATGTCCAAGACATGCATGGGTTATGGAGGAACCACTTCTCGCAGCTGCTCAATGGTGGAGATGGCAGCGCAAACGCCGAAGGTGGCACCGAACACCCGGTCGCTGATGACGGAATTCTCATACCACCACCCGACCGTAATGAGGTGCGAATAGCAATATCGCGACTGAAGAACAACAAAGCCGCTGGAGTCGACGGACTCTCGGCCAAACTATTCAAAACCGGTGGCGAAGAGTTGGTAATTAGCATGCACCAACTATTTTGTAAGATATGGTCGGACGAATGCATGCCCAGCGACTGGAACCTAAGCTTGCTTTGCCCAATTCATAAGAAGGGTGATCCTGCGATCTGCGCAAACTACCGCTGGATCCGCCTGATTAACATCGCATACAAGGTCCTATCAAATGTACTGTGTGAGAGAATGAAGCCCATAGCCAACAAGCTGATTGGACCCTATCAGTGTGGCTTCAGACCTGGTAAGTCCACCATTGACCAGATCTTCACAATACGGCAAATCCTGGAGAAGACCCACGAAAAGAATATCGACACACACCACCTATTCGTCGATTTTAATGCTGCTTTTGATAGCACCGATAGGAATTGCCTCTACGCCGCTATGTCCGAATTTGGAGTCCCCGCTAAACTAATACGGCTAGGATGACGTTCAGCGCCACCACCAGCTCCATCAGAATTGGAAAGGACCTCTCCGAGTCGTTCGATACCAAACGAGGTTTCAGACAGGGCGATTCACTATCCTGCGATTTCTTCAACCTCCCACTGGAAAAAATTATACGAGCCGCCGAATTGAACCGTCAAGGCACTATTTTCTACAAAAGTGTCGTGTTGCTGGGATATACCGACGACATCGACATCGTTGGCCACAATACCCGTGCCGTATATTCGGCGTACTCCAGGCTAGAGAGAGAAGTAGCCAAAATGGGTTTTGCGGTATCAGGGCAAGACAAAGTATCTTCTGTCAACAAACAAGGATTGGTGAAGGACTTTGTCTTTCTTGGTACAAGCATCAAAGCCAAAAACGACATCAGCCTGGAGATCAAACGGAGAATCACCCTTGCCAACAGGTGCTACTACGGGCCCAGTAGGCAATTGAAAAGCAGGGCCCTCTCTCGACAGACCAAACTTACGCTCTACAGGGCACTCATCATCCCCGTCCTGATGTATGTCGCAGAATCTTGGACGTTGACGAATAGCGATGAGAATGCATTGAAGACGTTCGAGAGAAAAGTACTCCGTAAGAGAGAGAGAGTACCGTATTCGTTGGAACAACGAGCTGTATGAGCTATACAAGGACATGGACACAGCGAAGGGCATAAAAATACTGCGGCTGCGCTGGCTTGGACTTGTTTCGCGTATGAACGAAGAAGCTCCGGCAAGGCAGACCTACGAGACGGCACCTCAGGGTGGAAGGCGAGGAAGAGGAAGACCACATCTCCGTTGGAGAGACCAAGTTATGCAGGACCTGTCAACCTTGGGCATCTCTAACTGGCGCCAGCGAGCACAGGACAGAACCAGCTGGCGCGTTTTTCTGGACTCGGCCAAAACCGACATGCGGTGGTAGTGCCATGTATGTATGTATGTACACTTCTTAAACAACAGTCAATCTATCAATTAAAATTAAAGTAAATATTCCCCACTTTTTGACGTTAATATCATGTGCGGAATGCGAGTTAACAGTTTGCTTATTTTGTATTAATAACTTAGATTTCGTTTTTTATTTATAGAGTTTTATGATGGGTTTAAGTTGTCCGTCTTTTCTTTTATTACATAGCATGTTTTCATAAATCTGCATAATACAAATGGGCAGAATGAATTCATTAAATACCTTTTTTAAATTAATTTAAAATAAAGTTTAAAATGCTTGAGTTTCCCGAACATAATTTATCAAATCAGACGCATAGAAATTTTGTCTGTTAGGACGATTCATATCAGAGAAAATGAGAAATGAAACTAACATATACATCACCAGAATACAAATGTAATACTAGCAATTTTTTCCCCACTGGACGTAAACCAACCAATTTTTCATTCCCCACTGGCTGTAAACAAACTGGTGAGTTTTGGAAAAAGCACTATTTGGGGTTGTCGTTCGTTTATATTTTAATACTATCCTCACTTCAAAAAGTACCAAATTAAATTTAGTGAATAATTTGTCTGATTAATAATTTTGATCATTACTAATATTAGGTACATTACTATATATGCTAATCAGATAAATTTATTAACTCTATTCTTATATTAATTTATAATTTTGTTGGCTTGTTTATTCTTTTTAATTAACTTAATGCCAACAAAACTACAAAAAATTAAAGAAAATATTTATCTATTAAAAGAAAATATTTATCTATTATCATTAAACTATATTGTTAGGCTTACTTTAAATGTTTAGTAAAATATAAGAGAAAAAAGGAACACAATTCTGTACGTATATTTAATTAAATAATTGTTATATACTTTGTTTTTATTTTGAAACAACTATTTTTGAGGGCATTTTAATTTCAATTCATAGCTAAAAATCGAATGAATACAAAATATATTCCAGCAAATTACAATGTATTAGTCAAATTATGAAATACCAAAGCAGAAAGCAGTATTTAAATATATGAATTATGTGGGTTTTTGTGGATGAAAATCCATATAAAATGCTCCTGCGATCGCTTGTCTACATTCAACAATGAATTCAGTATTATTTTAAATACTAATTTGCATCTTAATAGATTTGATAGTTTATATAATTACGGTATTTTGTTTATTATTAATGAGAATTCATTTCAGAAACACCCAATTAGCTAAATTATAACAAATACCATGTACCTTACAAAATCTTATATACATTGAATTACTCAACACGTTGTCAAAATTCATACAATTTAATGAATCGCTCAGTGTCGTGTATGCAAGCAATACTATAATATAGTATAATTCTAATACTATAGTCTTGCAAGAAAATTTTAATTAAATACGTTGACTCCATTTAGTTAAATATTGCTTCAGATATGCAATGTATAAAAAAACTAACTTTGCTTTAATATATACGAGTATATGGAGCTGCACGAAATAAAATAATTTAAATATTGTCGCATACAAATTGTTCTTATTATTATTATTCTATATTAAATTATTATTCCATTTTACTAATAAGAAATACTATAAAGTGTTAAACTCTTTTATTCTGATTGTTCCTTTTTTTTCTTTTCCTACCACAATTTCGTACTAAGAAATTTTGGGTACAAATCCACCCGTTTTTCGAGGTGAACTCACATACACTGTATATGTTTTTTTCATACGGTAAAAATTTGACGTTTAAGTTACACCCCTATATTTATAGTATTGCTCAATTGTACATGCTGGTGGCGGCGACATTTACCATTTTACGTCTACAAAAAGTAGTTTCTAACTCTATTTTTGTACCATTATGGGAAATATGCTTAATACACTTTGTATAGCACTCCAGTTATGAATGTATGCCAATCGTTTTCATTTTTTGAGGTTTTTGTAACGCAACTGTAATCTATTTTGTTAATTTCGTTAATAAATGGTCCCAGTTATAAGTAAGTGTAAATGTTGGACTTTCCAATGTATGTATGCTACTCATGTTTTACAGACATTTTAGTGGGGACCTATTTTTCATTTCTTCCAAATCTTGTCATTATAACAGCAATAGCTGGCGTCATTTTAAATTAGTTCATGGGAGCTTTTCATATTGGTGGTAGGCCTTCTTCCGATACTACCCATTTGTGGCTCAACAGCATACGCCGAATTTATCAATAAATCTTGCGTAGGTCTCACCTTATGAAAATGTATGACTAGTAGGCGTCTGTATATGCTGCCCATATTTGTCATGGAGCTAAGTATTAGCACTGAGCAAACAATACATATAGAGACCTCAAATCCCGAAAATAGAAACAAAAGTTTACCCCAAACAATAATAAATATAACAAGTAAAGTGTGTACGAGTTAAACCATGGCGATGCACCAAATTTTATTCGTAGGTGTGTGCTTTATCGGGTCAACCGCATTTCTTGTGTATGGCTCTTTAGTATCGATATATTTATTCATATAAAATTTGATACACATATGTAGGTCTTAACTTTTAAGCATGTATCAATAGTGAGCATGATTCTCAAATTGTCCTGCCCATTTTTTGTTTGATGTTTGAAACTAGCACTTTAAACCTTCGTGTGAAATTTTGTTGATTAAACTTTTATGGGAATCTAGTAATGATATTTGATTAATTGTGGGTGTGGCAAACGTAGAATGCTCCCCATATTTTGCACCCGAACTAGTATGGACCCAATGTACATTATTATTCATATATAATCAATGGGAGCATTTCGTCGACAAATCTTTTATAGATGTTAAGATGAGCAAATATAAGTTAACAGTGGGCGCGGGAGTAAATATATATCACCCAAACTTTGCAACTATGCAGAACCCACATGTTGTAGAACCCACATCTACATAAATGCAACATTACCTTACTATACAAGCAATAAAATAAAGTATATGAATCATAAAAAAAATATCTACAGATGCATATATGGGAGGTAGAAGGGGTCTTTGTTCAAATGGGTTCATATAGACCACTACTCTCAATTATGAGATATATTTTAGAGTATTTGCATATAGATATCTGGTTCTATGTTAAAATCTATATGTATACTTTGTAATCAAATTACAAAAAATTTATTCCACCCCTTTCAACCGAACAACGGATGGAACGAATTTATCAAAATAGCCGCAATGATATACAGCTATACATAAAACGAAGCGAGTTCTCAACACTGGAAGAACGCCAACGTTAAGCTAGGACAATAGACAACGTGTAAAGGCTACGATTAGCTGTTGCGGACAAGGAGTGAAATTGGGAACACAACGTCATGTAGCAAGAACAAGACAACTCACAAGAGAAAAGGTTTTTGGAAAGGGAGTTACAGGACTTTGATGATCTGTGGTATATCTAATATCCTTGAACACAAAGTACACATGTGTAGTGAGAATCCGATAAAACATACGTACTTCCCAAGGAATCCTGCCATGCAGCAGTATACTTTCGACATGCATTACTCAAAATTAAAGTGGAACGTACATGCATTGTCACAGAATGCAGCTGGCTCAATCGGCAAATGGATGAAGTACGCCGTGGGCCTGTCAAATACGCTGCCTTTACGATTAGAGATCAACATATCCCGAGCACCATGAACGATAACGACTGCACTAGCTGGGAACTGTGAGTGTGTGTGTACGAATATATCTACTCGAGAGAGTACTCTTCGAGAACCACGAATACCTAACCGCAGGCCATTGATGCTCCCGGAAGACTACGATCCGATATAGATATATATATATATATATATATATATATATATATATATATATATATATGTGTGTGTGTGTGTGTGTGTATACATATATATATATATATATATATATATATATATATATATATATATATATATATATATGCGCCCCCCATACCCCCCGAGTACCGAATGACAAGGAAAATACACTACACCGTGATCAGTAGCAAACCAACAGCCGACAAGAATAATTCAAGAAAAGTTGCAATATGCAAGAGCAGAACCCGACAAAGGCATAGAGAGCAGAATGGCACGTGGCTCACTGTACAGCACCCAATAGCCACCCGCTAACCAAAATTGCCACAAACGGATTTCATCGACATGCTGATCTAGTTTCCAGCAGTTCCACAACAAGGAAGCACGAAAGACTACGGGGATTATCTAATAAAATTCATGGAACTACTTTGTCAGCACCCTATAGACACCCGTTACTTCCCACCTCTAATGCTGCTACGTACCGGTCGACTTCCAGTCAGTACCAACGACAATCCACAGAATCGTCAGTTAAGTACTTACAGGAAAGCGAAGGACTGAGAGACGTACGCTCGTGCATGAGGCGGACGGGAGACTGCACAAAATAAAGTCAGTCGCACAGGGCAAAACAACATCTCAACCCCCCCGAAGCAAGATAGGAGTATGCCGACGAAAATGTTCATGCATTTAAATTTTCAACACATAATATATTGATTTTTATATTTTTCATACTTTTGTATATATTACATTTTTTATTTGAGAGTTAAATTTAATAAGTTTAAAACCATTATATTGATTTACATCCACCGTGAGTCGTTACTGCCGATATATTACACCAAATAACGGATCATCCGCTTCAAATAAACAAATAACTACAGAAAGCAGAATTCAAGAAAACTACGCAGCAACAACATGCGAGCGTTCCAGAAAACAACAAAAAACATCGATAAACGTTCCAGGTAAAGTAATTGGAGCGGAAAGAGGACTTGAAAACATATATATAATATATAAAAGGCGACTACTTCGAGAATAGCCCCTCTTCTCTTCTTCGTTCTTGCAACCAACGGATCCCAACGGGTAAGGGTCAGCGTAATAAGAAAATCGATGCATAGGTAATTTCATCGGGGAGGAATATAATTTTTTCCAAATTTAAGTCGTTAGGATAGTAGCTCCGCTAAAGAATTCCAAGCAAAGAAATGTCATCGCGGAGGAATATAAATATCTGCAAACTCTAGTCATTAGGACAGTAGCTCCACTAAAGAGTTCCAAGCATAGACAATTTCATGAGGAGTACTATAATTTTCTCCAAATTCAAGTCACTAGGATAGTAGGTTCACTCAAAATCCAAGTATATACAAGGCCAACGAGGACTACCGTCTCAATTCACAGCGTGGGGAACCGTCAGCGGAGAAGTAAATATAATACACTGATAACAAAATTTTAGCTTTAAAAAGTCCTATTAGGCAATAAAGTGGCATATGCATAAAACAAATTCTACTTATTTTCCTGGAATATAAAGTTATTGTACGAACACCTCGAAACCGTTGAGCATACCCCAGCTATAAACCCGGGATCTACCGGAGGTTCGTTACAATATATATATATATATATATATATATATATATATATATATATATATATATATATATATATATATATATATATATATATATATTAGTAGATTAGTATGGAAGCAAAAAAATCTTAATGGGCGCTTCGCGTTTCTGATTCTTGGGATTGTACTGAGCAAAAAACCAGACCAGAGCTTCCAGATTTTGACTTGCAGTTTTTTCTCAGACTTTATTTTTTTGGAAAATTTGCAAATTTTCTTGGGCTCATATTTCGTAAAGTATTTGAAATTTTGACTTATTTTCAAAAGTAAAGTTGTAGCTATTGTCTCGGGCTACAATTTCTCAGAACATATTACTTAGAAAAAACTTCGTTTTCATTTTTTGTCAGGTTTTTTTGGATATTTTGGCCTATAACAGCCAAACCATTGAGATTTTCGATCCAATCTCAGACAAAAATTGTAGCCAAGACAATAGTTAAGAACTCTCTAGTACATTGCAAAAACATTGGAACGCTCCTTCAGGCAGTTTGGCCTTGTGAAAGTGCAAATTTTTCGTGAAAATATTGATAAATTACCATTTTCAGTTGTTCATAGCGCAAAATCTTAAAAATGTTCTATTTCTTATTTTTATTCAATTTTTTTATTTTATTCTATTTTATTCTATTTATTTTATTTCTTATTTTTTATTCTTCTATTGTTTTCAGTTCATTTGACGCATTTTTGTTAGTTTATTGTAAACGATCACAGCATCAAATACACATAAAATTAAATACGCATTTTAAAATATCTGCCGCAAATGTAAGTTTTAGAAATAATTGTTTCGTGTATAAACTGTGCAGTGCTAATAAAAAACATTTTTTTAATTTAAGATGTAAACACCCATCACAAAATTTACAAATTTTGGCAAGGTACATCATGAAAGTGTATGTGCCCATGTATTTCATGCCCAGGCTCTTACCATACCCTTGAGAGGGGTTAATAAAAAAAACCAAATCTGCGATTCCTACAGGACCCTCCAGTTTTTGTGTCGTAAGCGTGGGGCATGCGAAAAAGTCGCTGCCCAGGCTCTTACCATACTCTTGAGAGGGGTTAATAAAAAAAAAGCAAATCTGCGATTCCTACGGGACCCTCCAGTTTTTGTGTCGTGAGCGTGGGGCATGCGAAAAAGTCGCTACCCAGGCTCTTACCATACCCTTGAGAGGGGTTAATAAAAAAAAAACAAATCTGCGACTCCTACGGGACCCTCCAGCTTTAGCACAAATAAATAAAAATTAAAAATAATATAATATTTATAATTAATAATAAATATAATGCATTTTTAGCGCTACCGAAAAAGGCGGTTCGCTGCGTATTGACCATTCGCATGGTTCATTATTTTAACACGGTGCAACCGAAAAAGGCGGTGCATAACCAAACTACACGTTCACCGTGGATAAAGCACCACAGAATGTGGTGGTACACATACTATATTGAGCTAAAATCTGCGATTCCTTCGGGACCCTCCAGGTTTTATGACAAAAAAATTAATATTTGAAAAAAAATAACAAAAATATATAAATATTTGTAATTAATAAAACTATTAAAATTTTTAGAACTACCCAAAAAGGCGATGCACAGCCACACTACACAATCAACAAGATAAAACGCGAAGGGCGCTGTGTGGTGGCTAGCACATCCTTGGCACGTAGAGAGCATCGAAAACGACGGTGCACGACTCGCCACGTCAAGGACTTCCACTGTGACAAGGGTAGAGCAGCCCAGACCACGTTCCCTATATCAACCGATCCGCCTGAACTACAGATCCTTAGGTATCCGGCAGTTCCCCTGGTGGTCTATAGCGAGGTTAAATTCGATCGAGAGGGTGAGGGCTATTCGTGATCATTCTAGCCCTTCACGAGTTTGGTGGAAGTAGATCGCAGTACACTTCCTGGCGGAATGCTGTCACAAGCGTTTACTCCCTTTTCACAGGTTCATATGGAATTCCTCGCCATTATCAGGCCGTCCGCTTGACCAGGAGCAAAGCAATGGGAGAGGCCTATCCCCCTTAACATCCTTCAATATGACTACTAACATTGACGCAATTCTGGCTCGTTTGGTCTTAAAATATGCACACAGAAGGTTCCCATATGCGCTTCAACAAGAAATGCGGAGGCTCAGGCAAAGGGGATGGTCCGTCTCTCACTATTATGACGAGATTCAGAAATGGTTCACCATTCTAACCAACCAGTATGACTCGAGCAATTCTGGTGACGTATCACTGAACCGAATCCTGAATGAAGAGCACAGGAACCTGGCTAGAAGAATGTTCATTTCGGAGCACAACGAGCCAATGAATTCAATGGTCTTTTTGCTAGTCCCTCGGATATGTCGGCAGCCCGCGCTCTGATCCTGGAGCTAGAAGTAAACAAAGCCAGAGCCCATGTGGACCAGACATGGAAGCGCCGGGGGCCCAGGGAATGCACCCATCCTTCAATTATAGCATCAACCAGCAGCCTATAAGGATGTATCAGCCCGACTCAGCTCGACTTGCCATTGGTCGCCAAGGAACTGGAGCTATCGCACAGCCGAGGACTCCACCCCGATGGGACAATCCGTCTACGATACCCGCCATAGACGCTCCTCCACGAAATCCCTTTAATGCAAACCGGTTTGGAGCTTCTACCAGCGCTCCACATTGGAAACACCCAAGAGTCAATGGAAACTAAGTTAATTGATTCTTCTCCTGGTGGCTGGGACAATGGAAGCTGCCGGAGTGAAGGTCGTCGTCGCAACCGAAACTACAGACGGGGCGACGCCGGTGCCGATGTTGAGGGAGAAACAACTTTCGCTGAGGTGAATTTTTTAGGGAGGGGAGGCCACTTCTCCCATACCTTCAAACGACTCTAGCATCACAGCGCTTAAAGTTCTTGGTCTTCTTGTTCTTAGGGATATCCCTGGCCTACGGGGAATAAAGCCGATAATCAAATCAGTTAAGGTCAAAACTGTGGTGGGGAGTGTGCATGTCACTAGGAAATGTGGAATCAATATGCTGAGAAGGACATCTACCTTTTACATACTTCCCACCCTAAACACCTTCGACGCTCTAATCGGGTTTGATCTGCTAACGGACGTCTCGGCTTGTGTCAACTTAGACGTGGGAACCCTCAGGCATACGCGGGGAATGGAAACGCTGCTCTTTCATTAGTGTGAAGGGATGAATTACAGAGATTCCACCATAGACGAGAATGAAGAAGTAGAGCATTCCAGCGGCAACGATCAAACGGAAATTTCCTCAGAAGCCACTAACCATATATCTGAGGGGGAAGAATGGTCATATAGTAGCATCAAAATCTAAAAACACTTCGATTGTCCTCGACGCGGATGCATTAGACGCCTTTCGGCGTGTGAGGTCAGCACATGCTTTGCTCCTCTATCCAGATTTCGGAAAACCATTCGATCTTATTGCGGATGCTTCATCCTATGCCTTAGGGGCTGCACTATCGGAGGGAGGTCGGCTCATCACCATGATCTCGCGCACACTCTCCAATACAGAGGAGAACTATGCGACTTATGAGCGAGAGCTGCTTGCAATTGTTTGGTCATTGCAGAAGCTGATAAATTACCTATACGGAGTCAAGGACCTAAATGTTTTGCAGACTATCAACCCCTTACCGTTTGTTAATTCAAAATTTGCTTTGAATTTATGTTTTGAATTTCCAGTACTTGAACTGGGAATTCACGATGATTAAATTTTAATTCAAGATTTTAATCTGAATTTATGGTTATGAATTTTCAGTACTTGAACTGAAAATTCTCGACGAAACAAAATTGAAGTTAACTTAAAACTGACCTTCTAGTACTTGAACTCGAAAACCACGAAGAAATGATAATTCAATAATTGTTTTTTTTGAGTTCTGATTTTGAACGGATTTTATTAAATTATTGCACGCGTTTTTATACAAAATTAACATGTCAAAATATAGCAATACAATATAATACATATAATACAAATGATCAGCAATACTGTAGTTCGATGTAAGTTGCACAACATATTTGCTAGAATATTATACTGTAGTTCGATGTAAGTTGCACAACATATTTGCTAGCATATTATCATGAGACTACAACAACCAACAAACGTGTCGAATTTCCGTCTGCTTAATGTGCAAGAGAATTTAAACTGTTGTTATGCAAAGTGCAACGAACTTCTGTTATTATTGACGCAAAGAAAAAATTGAACAGACATCAAAATTGCAGTTTTAAGCAAAATGAAAAAAATATAGAATTACAATATATGCACATTAACACCTTCGATCTCTCGGACAGAAATGTTAACTCAAAGATGAAACGGTGGCGAACCTTCATTGAGGAGTTCGCCCCGAAGTTCGTTTACAAGCCAGGAAGACTCAACATTGTCGCGGACGCGCTTTACCTAAGTAATGTGAAACCATTAGCAGTGCTGAAAAGTCGCTGGGATCACCTATCCCGACTGTCGATAACCACGTCAATTGCTTCATAAATCAGCTTATCCTCCAAGCTGGCGAGATGTCATGGAAAAATACCTCCATAGTATTCCAGAAACAGTTCAGGCATGTATTAACTTATGCCTCACCTTCGCACTTGGTCCAGCCACTGAACGAGTCCGTTAACGTCAATGTTGCGAATGTAATATATTGCGATCGAGTTAAATTGCAATATTTGGAGGCAACTTGCCAGATGTCTTCCCATCCATGAAGTTCCGATTCAGTGAGAGAAGCGTAAAGGATATCACCAACCCAAGCGAGCAACAAGAAATCCTAGCCAGACAGCACATCAGAACCCACCGTTCGCCGAATGAAACTACACGTCAGGCTTTGCGGAGGACATATTTCCCCGGTATCCGTAAACAATTCAAGCAGCTGACATCTGCCTGCTGCATATGCCCGGAGGGTAAATACAATCGACACCCACACGCAACCCAAATAGAAAAAACCCGTATTCCCATGCATCCGGGCGAAATTTTGCATCTCGATATCTATTCCACAGTAGGTCACCACTTCCTCACATGCCTGCACAAGTTCCGCAAGTTTGCCATCGTAAAACCCATAAGATCCAGAAGTATAGTGGACCTTAAAGGACCCCTACTGGAAACCCTCAATGTCTTTAAGGATACACGTACTGTGGTATGCGACAACGAAAGATCGCTGACTTCTAACGCTATAAGTCGCTACAAAAAAATCAATTCGAAGCTAGCATTCATGTAGTTGCGCTCCTTCACAGCACATCTAACGGGCAGCACATTGACGGAGATTGCAAGATGCCTCAAAGCAGGGGACTATTCCTCGGATATAGGGGAGCTAGTTTTGTTAGCGGTATCCAGGTATAACAGCAAAATCCACTCTGTTACTAATCAGAGGCCTGTCGACATAGTTCATCATATTTCCGAGGTAAAGAGCGGCAAGGAAAATGTTGGATAATCTTAATCATATCAGAAGTAGCGTGGTAGTGCCCCAGGGCGGGACGCCCGTCAGCAGAGGACGGCTGATCTTAAGGGGGGGAGGAGTTAGCAAGTCGTTGGCGCCGTGCGCTTGCGCAGCGGTACAAAGCATTGTACGAAAAACGCTGCAACAGCGTCTGCTGCCATCCGCTGCGCAGGGGCACGGTAGACTGTGCTGGTTTTCGGTGCGTGAGAAAACACAAGACGGAGAGCATTGGCGCCATGCGCTAGCGCAGCGGTCAAAGCATTGTACGAAATGTACTGCAACAGGGACTGCTGCCATCCGCTGCCATCCGCTGCGCAGGGGCACGATAGACGGTGCTGGTTCTCGGTACGCGAGAAAACACACGAAAAGAGCATTGGCGCCATGCGCTTGCGTAGCAGTACAAAGCATTGTACAAAATACGCGGCACAACCGCTATGCGTAGATACGGTAGACGGTGATGGTTCTCGGTGCCGGAGGAATTGGCGAGACATGTGCTGTATGTCGGTGCCGGCAAACCCAGCCGTGAAACGCTGTCGAGCAATGCCGCCTCGAAGCGCAGTCACCATGCGATTGTCGGCGATGAAAACATATAAAAAGAACCTGAGTACGAGAGCTCGCATCTTTTCAAATTGCAGAGCTCAACGTAGAAAGACTACGACCTTAATAATAATAAAATAATATTAAAACAAATTAAATATCTTTATAATTTTAGAAAGATGCAGGAGATACTTAACATCTATATATATATATATATATATTTATATATATATATATATGTATATATATATATATATATACATGGTGTGATCAAAAGATAACCGTTATTTTCATCTTTTCGTGAGTTACCTATGTTCGATGTTCGCATTTTTTTTTTTTATGTTGGTACACATGTCTTTTATATATGTTGGCAATACCAACCATTTTGGATTGTCAGTTTGTTTTTGACAGATAAAAAGGTTAGTCGTGTTTTGGTGTGCTCTTCGATTTTGTACTATTCGAAAAAATGGATCAAAGAAACTGTATTCAGTTTTGTGTAAAAAATGAAATTAAATGCGCAAGGACATTTGAAATGTTGACTGTGGCCTTTGGCGAGTCTACTATGAGCAGAACACAAGTTCAATTGTGGTATAACCGGTTTAAGGAAGGCCGAGAAGATGTAAATGACGATGCTCGTCCTGGTCGCCCGAGCACGTCAACAACCGTTGAAAACATTGACGCAGTGAAGAAAATGATTTTGGATAATCGTCGAATCACTATAAGAGAGGTTACTGATGATGTTGGCATAGCGTTCGGCTCATGCCAAGCAATTTTTACGGATGTTTTAGGCATGAAACGTGCGGTAGCGAAGATTGTTCCAAAATTGCTAAATTTTGAGCAAAAACAACGTCGCATGGACATCGCACAGGAGCTGTTTTTGGCCAAAAACAAAACTGCTATCATGCCTCAACCACCGTATTCACCGGACTTACCCCCCGCTGACTTTTTCCTGTTTCCAAAACGGAAGACACCGATGAAAGGAAAGCGTTTTGCTACGATTGAGGAGATAAAAGAAAAATCGATACAGGAGCTGTAGGCGATACCAAAAAAAGCGTATCAGAGTTTTTTGGAGGATTGAAAAAAATGCGGGCATAAGTGTATTATATCTGAGGGGAATTACTTTAAAGGGGACAAGATAGTTGTTGATGAATAAATAAATACTTTATTCTGTGATCACACAATAACGGTTCTTTTTTGATCACACCTCGTATATATATTTCGGGAACTGGCAACACTAATGTTAATAGCTAAAATCTGGCAACACCATAAAAAAGTTTGAAATTTTTTAGTATAAATGTGCTCACAACGTGTTGATGTACAAGTGCTATTTGTTTTGTTTACAGTAAGTTAAGAAAATCAAAAGACGAATCATTCTCCATCATGACAATGCGAGCTCTCACACAGCTCGTCAAACAGGTGAATTTTTGAGCAGTCAGAACATCGAATTGATGACTCATCCTCCATACAGTCCTGATTTGGCACCCACCCAATGACTTCTTCTTGTTGCCGAGTATCAAAGGTAAACTGCATGGTCAACGATTTACGAGCGCCGAAGAAGCAGTTGAAGCGTTCAAAACCCATGTTTTGGAGGTGTCTCAAGAGGAATGGAAATACTGCTATGATAAATGGTTTGAACGAATGCAAAAGTGTATTGATCATCAAGGGGAGTATTTTGAAAAGCATTAAAGCCATTTTCATTTAAAAATGTTTGTTATTATTAGCTAGTCCCGAAATATAAATAGTAACCCTCGTACAGTGTGTAACAAAAGTATTCGTTGCTGGGCTATACTAGTAGACTTACTCGACTTTACCTACTTTAGAATATTTTATTTGATTTTTTTCTTTACTATATTCATAGGCTGATGCTTACGAAAGACACAGCAAAATAAACCTCTTATTTTTAACTCACAAAAGTATTCGTTGCTGCAGTCGCCAATTCCGTTATACTTTTTTTGGGGGAAATTGCGTTTAATATTTGACTTTTGCACAGTTCTGATCTAACAGACAAACATTCACTTGGATTTGCATTTATTGCATTTAGTTTGAGTTTCGGTGTTATTGTGCGCGAGTCAAAATGCCCAAAGGAAAAGAATTGACTGTTTCCGAAAAAAAAATCATTTTGTATCTCCAGAATGATGGGCGATCTACAAACGATATTTGGGAAATGTTTGGTAGGAGTCCTACCACTTTAAGAAGTGTTATAAACCGATCAATAAATCGGGATAACCCTGAAAATATGCCTCGTTGTGGGCGACCGAAAGCTTTAACAGCCAGGGAAGAGAGTAAAATTCACCAAGAAAATCGCAACAATCCTCACCTGTCCGCGCCAAAGTTAAATGATGTTCTGCAGAAAAGCCTTAATGCCAATGTATCAATTAAAACTGTGCGCAGCGTGCTTAGAAATGAAAATATATACGAGTATATAGAAATGAAAATATATACGAGTCTCGCGTAAAAAGCTTTTCATCTCAGAAGTAAACGTTTCAAAGAAAATTTCTTTCACTGACAGTTTCAAAATGCAACGTGTTTCATTTTGGTTGTCAGTCATCTTTAGCAATAAGGGCAAATTTAACATTTTCGGCTTCGATTGGCGACATATGGTGAGGCGCTAGCCGGGAGAAGCCATACTTCTTAATAACACCACACCAACAATAAAGCATGGTGGCGGATCAGTGATGGTTTGGGTGTGTATGTCTGCCCGTGGTATTGGAAACATTGTGTTTATCAATGGAATTATGAATGCCAAAATGTACCTAGACATACTCCAGGAAAACCTAATCGCTAGCGCCACCAAAATGGGATTTGCACCTAATGAGTTCCAGTTACAACAAGATAACGACCCAAAACACACTGCTTGGGTAGTTAGTATGTGGCTTTTATACAACACCAAGCAGTTGCAAACACCACCTCAGAGTCCGGACACTAATCCCAATGAGAATCTTTAGTCTCATCTTAAAAATATAGTCAGACCACATCACATTTCCTCAAAAACTGTCTTGAAGTAGGTACTCCAAGAAAAATGTGGCAAAATAAGTCCATAATATTGTCGCAAATTAGTCAAATCGATGCCAAGACGTTTAGAGGCGATCTGCGCTAATAAAGGGCACCACACAAAATATTAAATTATCCTTTTTCTTTTGTTCAAATAAATAATAATAAATAAACGAATCATATGGTCCAATCTCCCTTAACTCTTGTTGTTGCAAAGTATGTACTAGACAAAATCATTGCCAACAGGCTTTGGTGGTTTGTATCAAATAACCAACTTCTCAATAGCCATCAATTAGGATCCTCTAAGGGAAATTAATATCTGATTTTCTGGTTTACCTTGATCTCTTACAAAAAACACATATCCCTCATCTCACTGGATTTTGCTAAAGCATTTGATAAAATTGGAGTACACGTTATTTTAAATAAACTCAACTTGTGGAAAATCGGCCCCAACATTTAAAATTATATAAAAAACTATATAACAAATAGGAACATCAAAGTAAAAAACGAATCCTAAATCTCTCAAAGCTTTTCTCTCCAAAATGGCATTCCCCAAGTTTCCCCCCTCTCCGTAATTCTATTTCTGATAGCCTATAACAAGCTAAGCAACACCTTATCACTCCACCTATAAATTGACATTCTCGCATTCGCTGATGACTACTTACTAATTAAAAAACTAAACAGAAACAAAAACACCCCTTACAATTTCGATCCCATCTACAGCAAAATTTCGGATGGTTCAGGAGCTGCATTATAGCTACAAAAATTCAAACAAATTCACATCTATAGAAAATAAAATTGCTCCTCAAAAATCAAATGCAGCCACATAAATATAAACAAAGTTGACAATTTAAAGATACTTGGGATTACACTGAACAAAAGATATCGATGGGAAACACATATTAATCAATTAATAAACTCATTAAACAAATCGTTCAATATAGTCAAATGCCTTTCAAGCAAAAAATTCAACTGCATCACTAATTTCAATAACAAAATCCCTCTTCTTATCGAAAATTAACTATGGTCTATACTTATTTGGGCATGCACCAAAATCAACCATAAAGAAATTAAACACTATCATAAATTCCGCTATGAGGATTACACTAGGTGCATTCAGAACAACCCCCGTTCACAACCTCCTATATGAAGCTAAAACTACTCCAATATCGTTTGCCCGGGACCTAATCACCTCTAAGCTTATTAAATCAGCTATAATCAACGACCACTCCCCACTCCCAACCCTGTGTTCCCAAATCTTTAAATCTAAAAAATTCCAACAAGTACCATCCACAATAAATAAAGTGATTAAGACCGCCCAAAACATTGCCGTACCCATTGTCCTAGCTGGCAACTTCCGACATAAAAAAAATAATACACCAAATGAAATCTATATACAGAACTTTCTTAAATGGAAAGCAGAGCTATACTCCTTTAAGCTTATATACACTGATGGTTCAAAACAAAACGGCCTTACAGGTTCTAGTATCGTGGAAGAAAACAAAACTATTCAAACAGCACACCTACCACATTACAGCACTACCTAACATAAACGTTGAACACATATTAGGCAATTATATGTACATACTTTAACATCTACAGAAAATCACTACCAAACATCAAACCAACAACCCTACTTAACAACCCTACCGATAAAGACTTACACCTCTCTTCGCGCGAGCTATCTCAATTGAGTTCTGTCTCAAGTGAGACATGATTTTTGTCAGTCGATTTTGTGACATCCATTCAGAGCCAACTGTCTTAAGCAGAAAGCTCGATAAATTCACCTCCAGTAGTGAAAAAGTTTATCTGTGTCTTTTTTCAGCTGATTCATGAAGTTGAGTACATTGAATTTGAATTTAAAAAATGTCGAAACTGAATATGTAAGTATTTTGATTAAATTTTACAAATTGGAAGAAAATTGTAATTATCTTTTATTTAAAACCAGGAAAAATCAAAGGACCACGCACCATCAGCTGCAGTTTTATGTCGCATGTAACAAAAGGCACGCGGAGCTGCAGGCAGGAAATTTGCATTTACTATATATATATATATATATATATATATATATATATATATATATATATATATATATATATATATATATATTATTATTATTATTATTAGCTTAAATACTAAAGAAATAAACTAATAAGAAAAAAAAAGCAATGGCATCTTAGGCCTTCAGCTAATAGTGAGTAAAAATAATAAAACTAATATGTTTAAATTACATGATATGGATTATCTGTGACCGTAATTGAAATAGATTATATATAAACAAAGTAGAAAATAAAGTATGGAATCTTCGATTTTATATCACAAGGTAAAGTGTCTGATAATTAGATCAAATTGTAAATATTGATTGATTTAAGATAGTTGGAAATTAATTTAATGCTGTCTGGGGAAGGATGAGAGAGGGATGGGATAGGGTTTGCGTTTGGAAATGTATTCCTCCTGGCATTTTCGAAAAATGGACATTCAGATAAGATGTGTTTAATGTTGATTGGGTCGGTGGAGTTGCAGTATTGACATGAAGGATGAGGGGTGTTTTTGTCTAGAATATGAGAGTGTGTTAATTTAGTGTGTCCTAATCTGAGGCGTGCGTACTTTATGAGGTCAAGTCTATTAACGTCGTTGTCTTGGAATTTAAGGAAGTTATTTATATTGGATTTGTTTGAATTAATGTTCTGATACCATGGTGAGGTGTGTGTCCATAGAAGTAAGTGGTTATTATTAAGATCAGATTTTATGTAGTTTCGTATGTCACTAAAATTTAGGTTTTCGGTGATGATTAATGGGGATTTAGTGGCAAGTTTAGCGGCTTGGTCCGCGAATTCGTTACCGGATATTTGAGCATGGCCGGGAATCCAGATTATTTTTATTTTAGGGTAATATTCTAATAGTATGTTCCTAATTAGAGTTGGGTAAAAGTTGGTATTGTTTATATTTGAAATTGCGTCAATGGACGATAAAGAGTCAGTGCAGATGGGAAATTTACCTGATTTGTTTTTAACGTGGATAAGTGTCTCAAAAATGGCAATTATTTCGGCAGTGAACACTGTAGAAAAGTGGGGTAGAAGTGCGTTTTTAATTATGTAGTCTTGGCTTGTTATACTATAGCTAGTTATATCATTTGTTTTTGATCCGTCAGTGTATATATAAGAATAGTTTTGGTGTTTCTCTTGAATTTCTGCAAAGTGTTTTTTATATATGAGTGGATCTGTGGTGGCTTTTGGGAATTCTCGGAGGGAAGAGTTCAGACTTGATGGATTGAGATACCATGGAGGAGAGTTGGAGTTGGTAGATGCTGGTAACTTTATTGGCTTGAAAGGTATATTGATATTTTTGCACAAATGTATTGTTCTGTGTATAACAGAAGGAACTTTAGGGGATTTCTTTGATTTGAATGTGTTAGTTATTTTCTGAGCTAAGGGAGTTTTATCACTTGATATGAATAATTTAAAAAGTTTCAAGGTTATAAAGTCTCTTCTGTTTTCTATTGTTTTTATATTGGTTTCGAATAGCATATTATTGATTGGAGTAGTTCTGAGTGCTCCTAGAGAGGTTCTGAGCGACGAGTATAGGACTGTTTTAATTTTGTTTATAACTGATTTAGGAGCATAGCCGTAGAGGAAAAGTCCATAATCAACTTTTGATATTATTAAGGAATTAATTAATGCGATTAGAGTTTGAGAGCTGCAGTTGAATTTGTAATTTGACAGACATTTTATAATGTTAAGTCTTTGCGACAAGGATATTTGCAAGGAGTCTATATATTTATTCCATTTATATCTGTTATTAAAAATTATTCCCAATATCTTTAGATGGTCTACATTTTCTATTATAATGTTGTTTTGAATAGAACTGTGGCAATTTCTTTTACGGCATATGTGAAGATGCTTGGATTTAGAAGTAGAGAGCTCGGCACCAGAGAGGTCGCACCATCTGGAGATATCATGAATAAGGTTGCTGATGTCAATGTTTATATTTTTGTCCTTGTTCAGTTTCTTAATGATGAAAAAATCATCTGCATATGCACTGAACTCATAATGCTTGTGTGATGAAATAATATCACAAAGCTTGTTGTAAGCAATCAGAAATAAGATCACTGACAGGGGTGATCCTTGGGGTATTCCGTTGTGGATTGGCCGAGGATGGGAATAGGTAGAACCTATGCGGACTTGAATCTTTCTATCTGTCATGAAGTTTCTTATGTAGTTGATAATTTTGGGTCCTATTTTCCAATCTATCAGTTGATCAATGATGGTGTGAACTCCTATCTTATCGAAAGCTTTAGCAAAGTCAAGAGAAACTATTGATATGTGGCCCTTAGTTGATAAAGAATTTGTAATCAGATAATCTAGATAAACTAGAGTATCAGATGTTGATTTTCCTTTCCTAAAACCCATCTGTCGCCTGTTGATTAGATTGTTGGAAGTAACAAACCACCACAGTCGGTTAGCAATAATTTTATCTAAAACCTTGGAAAAGCACAGGTTGAGAGAAATTGGTCTGTAAGATTGAAAGATTGTTTTGTCAGAATTGGGTTTCAGAATTGGAACAATAGTACTTGTTTTGTAAATTTGTGGGATAAAGTTGTTAAATATATTATTATAATGTAATGTGTCTTTTTATTGAGTGTAGATAGATTTTTTATCATGGGATAGGAGATCCTATCTTTGCCAGGAGTATTACCTTTAAGGCTATTTAGAGTCGTTGATAATTCCATAAAATTAATGTTATTTTCTATTTGAAGAGCTTTTAGGCATGGAGAGTTGTGTGGGTTTGTAGTAATGGATGCTCGTTTTTTTCCCGAAAAAGGATTGGAAAGTTATTGTCCGATGATGCTTCGGACCAGTACTTACAAAATTCTTCTGCTATTCGTGTTTTATCAGTTGTGTAAGAGGTGCATGAGCTGGGAATACGTATAGAGTGAATGGTGTGAGAAGGTTTTAGGCCACAAAAAATTTTAATGTTCGTCCAAATTTTAGAGGTTGGTGTTGTAGGGTTTATGTCTGAAGTGAATTTAATTGTAGATTGCTTTTTTGATTGTTTTAGAGTACGACGAAAAAGTGCGTTTGCTTTTTTGAATTTTAAAAGGTTTTCAGTTGAAATATTTCTTTTTAAAAGATGCCATAACCTGTTTTTTTCTTTTTTTAGATCGTTAAGTTGCTTGTTCCACCAAGGGACTCTCCTTGTTTGCTTGTTTGGATGGAATTGGGGTATAGCTTCGTTAGCACTTTTCAATGTTATTCGTTGAATAATTGCTGTTTCTTGGTTTATGTTGTTAGTTGGAGTTAAATTGGAGCTAAGTGTATTGGAAATATTTCGAAATAAAGGCCAGTTTGCGTTTGGTATAATAAATTTAGGTTTAGGCTTAGTAGTGGAAGGGGTGAAGCATTGGAAAAGAGATATAAGAATTGGGAAATGATCGCTTCCAAAAAGGTCGTCTTTTACTTGCCAGAGAGATTGGATAGCTAGAAGAGGGGAACAAAGGGTAAGATCGATGTGTGTTAAGGATTTATGGGTACTAAAATGAGTAGGCGAGCCATTGTTAAGGAGCATGAGTCGACTTTGATCTATAAATTTTGATATCATGTTTCCTCTATGGTTGTTGTTTGGAGAGCCCCATTTTCTGTGCCAACTATTGAAGTCGCCTGTTATTAAACATGGTAATGGGTCAGCGTTGAGAACGTTATGCAAATTGGTTAGGTTGAAAGTCTTGGTCGGTGGTATGTATGCAGAAAATATGTTGAATTTTATTTTGGAGTAAACAGTCACTGCTATTGAATCGAAATCTAGGTTAGGAGTAATTTGAAGGTGTTCAAGGGAGTTGTGGATTAAGAGTGCAACTCCACCGAATCGGGTCTGCTGGGAGTTTGCTGCATAAATTTTGAAATTTATTGGGACAGGAATGTTATTAACGGATTGAAGATGTGTTTCTTGTAAAGCAATGATCTTAGGATTACAGTCTTTAATCAATATTTGTAGGTGTTCATAGTTATTAGTATAACCATTAATATTCCATTGAATTATGTTTAAAGTCATGTTAAGAGTAGCAAAAATAATAAAAACAAAAGATTAACTATCAATAATGATTTTGAGAACATGATTAACTTAAGTAAATGATGTTGAGTTTTGGTTAATAAAATTGAAAAAAAAAAAAATAACTTCATTATCTTAAACTTATTCCATTGAGTGATCGTCGTCGTTAGAGAGAGTTATGTTTGAGACTGCGCTGGTGTTGAACTGGTTGTTGCCTTTGGTATTGCTTTTTTTTTGTTTTTATTTTTAAGTTGAGATTTCAGTCGGTTAGAAATACTTCTTGGGAAGATTTTAAGCTTAGTTTCTGATATTTTGTGAGATTGATATTGTGTGCTATGGGTCTTGGCAAGCGGCGCCGTGTCTATATTTTCTTGAGTTAAGTTGCTAGTGGACTGCGAGTTGTTGCTGGATTCGGAGTTGTCGAGGGCTTGTGTGTTTTTGTTGCTATTATATTGTTGATTTGGCGGGGTATCGTCGGCGAATGGGTTGGGTAATGTGTATGCTTCGTTGTTTAGAGAGGGATGGAGAGTGTGAGCGTAGGTTTTATGAGAATGCTGGTGCCGTTCATTGTAGATTTTGATCGCTGTTTTGTTGTCAGTTTTTTGGAGAGTTTTGATGGCCTGCAGTTCTTTTTCTTTAATAAAAGTTGGACAGCTTCTGTCAAAGGTGCTGTGATGGTAGTTGGAAAGTTCGTTGTCTTTGCAATTGATGCAGGCTGTTGCGAGTTCACATTCTTCATTATTTTCGGTGTTTATGTGATAATTATTGCCACAATTGAGGCATAGCTGAGGGTTTTTGCAGAATTTACCAATGTGTCCAAAGTGATAGCAGTTTTTACATCTGAGTGGAAGCGGAATGTATGGGCGGACGTGTACTTTTTGATATCCAATATTTATGTCATTAGGTAGAGCTAGTGAGGCGAACGTAACAATAAGTAGTCCGGTTTCTTTTAGGAGCTCTCCTTCTCTTTTAAGAATTTTTTTGACTTCGATTACGTTTTGGTTTTGTTCTTTTACTTCTACAAAAATTTCTTCTTCTGGCATAGTTCGCAGTTCGTTAGAATATATCACCCCTTTCGTAGTGTTGAGTGATGTGTGTTCGGACATTTCAACTTTGATATATTGAGTGATGGCTGTCAATTTTATTAGCTTGTTGGCCTGAGTATGATTTTTGGTTTTGATAAGAATGGTACCGTTACGAAGCTTCTTGCATGTTTCGACCTCGCCGCCGCATATATTGTCAATAGTTTTTTTTAACAAGAATGGAGAAACGTTATTGAGTGAATCACTGCTTTCTACGCGTGTCATTACTAGGTATTTGGGACCTGGAGTTTAAAATTTTAATGGGTTGGAGTTGTCAATTTCGAGTGCAGGGAGAGAGGGGCCCACTGGCTTGCACCAATCCGGTGGCTTGTTCATTTTTGGATCTTGTGTAAGATCAAAATTATGAAAAAAAAAGAAAACACTAGCACGTTGTTTGTATTCGTATAGTTAATTTTTTTTTTTTTTACTGTTTGTGTGGTTAAATTAAGTATAAATTGGTTAAAGAATTATAACTTAAATTGAAACGAGTCAATTTACGTTTATAAGGTTTTGAAAAGTATATTATTTTATGTTATTAGGTTCTTAAAGGTATTAAATGAGTTTGCGAAACGGGATCGGTTTGAAAACGCGTGTTCGTTGTTCAAGAGAAAGCACGAGACTGATATATATATATATATATATATATATATATATATATATATATATATATATATATATATATATATTCATATTCAAATATATATATATATATATATATATATATATATATATATATATATATATATATATATATATATTCATATTCAAATATATATATACATATATATATATATATATATATATATATATATATATATATATATATATATATATATATATCTATATATATATATATATATATACGAGTATATATATATGTTTTTTTTTTGCTTTAGGTGGAAAGCAAAGACTGATATATATATATATATATATATATATATATATATATATATATATATATATATATATATATATATATATATATATATATATATATATATATATATATTCATATTCAAATATATATATATATATATATATATATATATATATATATATATATATATATATATTCATATTCAAATATATATATACATATATATATATATATATATATATATATATATATCTATATATATATATATATATATACGAGTATATATATATGTTTTTTTTTTGCTTTAGGTGGAAAGCATTATGCCGAGGTGTAGGACCCTAACCCAACTAAAACCACCTTTGCTTCGATCCCGTGGGTCCCCGTGGTACATTCAGTTAAGGTATTCCTTCACGGGGCGGCCTGAGAGTTTTTCCTCACTCTCGTATCTTAGTCATTATAACGGCTTTAGCTCGCTAAACCTCTAGCGCTCCGGGTCCACCGTCCTTTGGTGGATATATCCCATCTTTCCTGTCATTCATTTTGTGAGCTCTTTTAGATTAACTCAGTTTTGGCTGGATCCATTTTGTCTTGGCTATTCAAGTTTCGAATGGCCGCGGCCTCTTTTACGGCGAGATCTATTGGCATCCGTCCCCTGATGACGCTGACTGCATCAGTGGATATGGTCCTAAATGCACAACACACTCTGATTGTTGTTAGCCTGTACTCCATTGTGACACCTCTCATATACACTTTGCAGTTTGTTGCTGGAGCCCATGTGGGTGCTGCGTACATTAAAATGGAGGTATTAACGCTGGCTAGTAGCTTCCTTACCTTGGTCCTCCAGTGTTTGGCATTAACCTTGCCAAGGCTGCTCTTACTCTGATGGCTTTATCACTTGCAATTCTCAGGTTTATTTATTTATTTATTTATTTATTATTAATTTACGTTCACCTTGGGACATTAAGGCAAAACCTTGTAAGATTGTCCCAATAACATGGTAGTACAATAATCCGGACATAATTTAACTTATACTATAAAATACAATAGCTCACAGAGTACAAAAACAAAACATTACAATATGAATTTCAACAATTCATCTTTCAATTCATCAATACAATACAGCTTTGAATTAATAAAAATGTACAGCTTTAAATTTGTTATTAGTCACAAAAGGATACATACGAGTATATATATATATATATATATATATATATATATATATATATATATATAAATATATATATAAATATATATATATATATATATATATATATATATATATATATATATATATATATATGTATATATATATATATATATATATATATATTTATATATATATATATATATATATATATATATATATATATATATATATATATATATATATATGTATATACGAGTATATTGCTACTTCACTACGTGATTGATTATTTCATTATAAGCAACAAGCGAAATGGAGTACTTAATATTGCTTTTATTTTTCCTTGTGCTATTTATTCTATTTCCTACAATGTGAGCAACCTGAACATTCCAATCCATTCTCAATTTACTTGGTGCTGTATATCCAGCAATGTAATGTGGACCTGATTTAAAGCAACTGTAAATTCAAATTTCTATACGAAATGAAACTAAAAAAAATAAGTCTTAATATATATTTAATATTATATTTTACAATAACCATAATAATCCAATTCGAAACACTGGAATTATTTACAGCATAAAAATATTGCTATATAATATTTCTCCGTATTTCAAGTTTCTGTCCTAATACGTATTTATTTTTTTAATGGCTCCCACCTTAAAGGGTGTAAATTCAGAACTAATATCAGTTACAATATCTTTTGGGATCGAGGAGCTAATATACACAACTGCTCGATTATACAACGCTTTCCCACATTCAGGGGAAGAGCGGACCAATCATAAAAGGTGCTTTATGTTCGAACCGGCGTCTCAGTTTTTAACGTGTCAGGGATAGAGCCAGCTTGTGCCATTTTCGTGTCCACTACTCGTTAATATCATCCGAAATGAAGGCCTATGAAAAATATTCACATATTGTTGGTTGCCAAGTAAGTGTATATGTAAGTGAGGTTTAAACATAATTTGTTAAGTTATAAACACTATATTTAGCATAAATTAATTTTTTATTTTATTTTTTATATTAGTCAACATAGACTAGTTATCTATAGAAGTATTGTTTTTTCAATCTGCTGTAGAGGCATCCTAGTTTAATTTACTTTTCCCAACATTAGCAAACTGTTACTCGTACATCAAAATAACTACAAAAGAAGAGGCAATTTGAAGCATGTTGTGCAATGGTGGCCTTCTGAAATCAGCTCAGAAATTGGGTTCTTAATTATACAATTACCAATAGCATATGTCGTGAGTGGAATAATCCAAATGCCGTCTTCACAATGGATTGGCCCTCACAATCTCGTGATGCCAATAGAAAATGTGTTGGCCATTATGAAAAGCAATTTTGCATGGAAGCTTGTACACAATTTGAAGCAGATCTGCCAACAGTATGCTAGTTGAAAGTATGCAAACAAGATGCGTAGCTAATTCTGATGCTGAAGGCGATTTCACATATATACGAGTATGTATTGTATAATTGCGTCGTAGCTCTCAATATATACTACAATGGTGTTTGTTACTAATATTAGATACAACCCTCATCTAACATTGTTCATTGCAATCGCGAAATAGGGCATAAAATATAGTTGATAGATATGATACGGTTAGGCAACGAAGCAACACAAAAGTTAGAAACAATATTCTATACGATTTTCAGCACTAATAGCAGATTATATAGTAACATGGATTTACCCTTAACTACGGCTGAGCTGTTTTTCAACTTCCAGACAGCACACATTATCTGAATCACTTTCTGAGTAATTTTGGGTTTGCCCATCCGTCTGTGGTCAGTTTTTTCCATAACGTTAGAGGTGAAGACTTAATGAAACTATCCAAGTATAGCCTGGACCATATTACAGGACCCGATAGACTAATAGCACGTTTACCTCTCTTATAGACACCTTTTTTAAAATGACTATAACTCCAATAACTAACCAATGGATGATATAAAAACTTAATTTGGCAGTTTTTATAGATGTGGGTCCTACTACACACTATGCAAAATGTGGGCGGTATATATTTACTGCTACGACCACTATTAATACATATTCATAACTTAAGATCTATAAGAATTTTTAGGACGATTTTATGCGAAGAAGTATAATAAAGTCATCCGCCAGAAATGTGGCTGATCAGATAAAGGACACGCCCACTTTCCATATCAGGAATTTTTGAGGCTAAAATTCAAATTAGCCTAACTATGCTACTACTGATAATATGTGAAGTCCATACTAGTGGGTCCATACTAGTGAGACTGGAAAATATAGTCAGCAAACTACTACTGCCATGGCTATAATTAACCAAAAATCAATACTTCCTATTTAAAATTCATGAAACTAAGATTGACGAACAGGTTCTTCTAACAGCCACACCTACTACTGACACATATTTATTACTTACGATATTCATTTATGAACGAAATTATATATTAATAAGCATATTGATGTTAAAGGCCATACAAAAAGAAAAGGGGTCGATCAGATAAAGGACACACCTCTCTCCCATATAATGGTATGCTCCTAACAATGATATAGAACAACGAGTAAAGACGTCTGAAAGCGGGTTAGACCGACTTCGAAATACCCTTTACCTTTCCTTGTACGTGCGACGGTTGAACAATGGGGATGTTTTCGTCATAAATCATCATTAGGAGAATATCTACGGTAATTTTCGGTCGGGTACCTTGAATTGATTATATTAGTGGGAGGCGTGGCCTTTATCTGATCGACCTCATTTCTTGTATATGTCTTTGTAAAATCAATATATGTTCTAATACAAAATATCGTCCAAAAATATTGTATTGTTCGTAAGTTATAATAATATGTCAATAGTGGGCGTGGCTGTAAAATAACACGCCCATTTTTTGTGTGGTGTCTAATGCTAGTACCCGCAACCTTCCTGTGGAATTTCGTTGCTGAATATTTATTAAGAACATAGTACTATTTTTGTTTAATTGTGAGCGTAGCAGTAGTAATAGTCCGCACATACGAGTATTTGGAATGCGTGCTAGTACAGACCCAGAGGTACCAATTTGTAGTCATATATCATCACTAGAACCTTAGATAGGGTAATTGTTTGTAAGTGGGGTCCCCAAATTACTTTATATTGGAGGGAGGCGTATCCTTTTTCTGATCGACTCCAAATCTTGCATATGGCTTTGTTGGGTCCATATACATACTAATATAAAAGTTCGTCCAAAAATATTGTATAGGTCGTAAGTTATAATAATATGTAAATAGTGGGCGTGGCTGTAAAAATAACACGCCCATTTTTTGTGTGGTGGTTAATGTCAGTACCCGCAACCATCCAGCGAAATTGTGTTGATAAATCTTGAATAGGAACCTAGAACAGATTTTTAGCTAATTGTGGGCGTGGCAGTAGTATTATTATCTCCTTATTCTGCACACACACTAATGTATACTCGTATTTTTGGACATTTTTATTCTGATGGCATCAATACGAGCATAGGTAGGCTAATTTTAATTTTAGACCCGAAAGTTCCTTATATCAAAAGTGGGCGTGTCTTTTCCCTGATCAACACATTTGTTGCACATAGCTTTATAATGTCCACATGTTCCATCCCGTAAAATCTCCACCAGATCTTAAGTTATTAATATTTGTTAATAGTGGGCATGGCAGCTAATATATACCGCCCACTTTTTGCATAGTGTTTAGTAGGACCCACGTCTCTATAATTGCGTCATTATTCCATCAATTGGACAGAAGTTATAGTTATTTTAAGAAAGCTTCTCCTTATATGAGAGGTAGGCGTTGTCTTTGTCCAAATCGGCCCATAGAGCAATCTGGTTCTGTATCTTTGTCCAGACTATACTTGTGCGAAATTTCATTAAGATAGCTCTAACGGTGTAGAAAAAAGTGGCCACAGACGGACGGACGGTCAGACGGACCGACGGACGGACAAAATAAAAATTGCTTAGAAAGTGATTCTGATCATATCTGTATATCTGTCCATTCCTACCACGCCTCCTTCTTGAAATTGCAACCCCTCCCAAAAGCACAAAATTCGTATACCCTATTTACCTTTTTTAAAGGTAAAGGGTATAAATAACTAATATGTCCATATTAATGTGCTTGCAAAATATGGGCAGTTTATTAATATTGGCTCGCCACAATTACCCAATACGAAAATTGTATACGAAGGATAAAAATGCTAATGTAAAACTCCAAACAAAAAAATATGCGGAGCAATGTGAGAGCCGCAATATGAGAGTCACTATTGTTACATGCTTTAAACTTAGGACCTACGAATATGCAACATTTGGGGACCAAATTTTATATGAATAAATATATTGACTCCACAAAGCCATACACAAGAAATTGGTTCGAAAAGATAAAGGCCTCCCTTATAATCAACTCTAGCCACGCTACCAAAAATTAACCAAATATGCATATGAATTATAGATTTCGAGACTTGTATATACTCGTATGTTAATAGTTGGGGTGGAATTAGAGTCTATAATTCTATTAGAGTCTATAGTTCCATAAATGGAGGCGTTAACTTATCCGAATGAGTCCATATAACTATCTGTCTATCGGTCTATCTCACGGACCAGGCAAAACTTTTACCAACTTACATTATGATGAGATCTGGAAAAACAAATCGGCTCAGAATGTGCCGCTAATCATGTATACAGATATCTGTGTTCATACCTGGCCCACCTCTTTAATTGTGTTATAAAACAGCTAAGTCGCACAAGTTTAGACTTTTTAGTTTCTTTATGGGTGTAATAAATCTTATTAACTATTGCAAAGTGAATTCTTATTAAATTAAATAGCTTCAATATTTCAAACTATTAAACACAATCCAGTGATCGAGTAAATAGCAAAACTAATTTCCGTAATAACATGCTATATTGAAGCAAGTAAGAATTTGAAAATGGATAGGATTCAACAGGAAAATGTCTCTAGATATTAAATTTAGACGCTACAAATATTTGCTCATATGCAGCATACTCTACAAAGTGTGTGCAGTGCATACAAATTATATTGAATGCGAGAAAGAAGTGTACTGATTTTGAAATATTTGGTTTATTGAAAATTATTATTTGTTCCAGCATTTCTAGTCGACACAAAAACCCCCAGAAATAAATTTGAATAAATAAATAAGAAACAGGTAATTGCAATTTATACAGTAAATTGTTATGAGAATGCGAACAAATAAATTGATCGCTTAAATTGTAAGCAAATATGTACATGTACACTCGTCTCAAACAAATTATCTCACATAAATATTGACATTACAGGCAGTCGCGATTGCGAGTCGACAGCAATTTTGCATTTTTTCCAGGTCATTCTTTGTACCCCCGCCTGAAAAATTCCTATTGCCAGTCCTGCTGCACTTTTAATCTTTAAATCTTTAAAAAATGGGCTCTCTGAAATTAAGAAAAAAAAAACGATAAAAAATTGTAAACCCAGAGGCCTGCATTGCAAGGAGGTGAAGTTCGATGTTCAGGCAAGCGCAGCGCACGCAGATATTAACGCACATATTCCGCACAAATGTGCGAAATTCCCGAAACAAAAGTAACACAAAACGTGTAGAAAAAATGTTCCAAGTGCAACGACTTTAATGGTCGGTCGTCCGGACGCCAAAGTGATTCTGAGTAATTCTGCTTGGTTATTTTATTTTTTCTGCCTTCTTTTATAATCTTAGCTGATTTTAAAATTTGCGCATCACTTGTAATTCATACTTTTGGGTTTTAACTCTTCCACGAAACACCGCAACAACAACATCAACTACAGTCACAACAACTAATACTACTACAAGTACAAGCACAGCAACAAGAAAGTAACGTAACTCTTATAACTCTTAACGTAAATTAACATGTTGCTCTGTCCGGGCGGGCTTGGTGTGCTCCGTTGCTCTTGTGCATAGTGGTTGCTCGCAGTCCGCCGCTTCTCCTTCTCCTGAGCCATTTTGGTCTTATTCAACGTATTCTTTTTTAATGTGCTGTAGATTTTATTTTTCGCTTGCCCAATTCTTAATTAGCATAATAAGTTCGTTTCTTTACCCTTCTCCACTCCACACTAGTGTTCTGGGTTCTTTGCTCCAATCGCTCCGTTTCCGCCGCATTTCGTCCCATCGTGTCTCGCCGCGTCTATTGCACTTAATTTCTCTTACTCGAGCGCAATTTAAATCTTCCGACCATTTCATTGCTTGTCTGCAATGGTCTGACATACTTAGAATAAAAGGTGCTTGGCCGATAGGCTCCTTGATAAGCCTCCAAACCGTTTAACGAGCCACATGTGAGTTTTGGTACATTAATTGAGCAAAATGTGGCAATTATAATAAATCAGTTGAGCTTTAAATCTTTGCTGGATACTCGTATGAACTGTTCTGCTGAGGCGGAAAACGAACTCCTCTGGCATTGAACATTTTATATAGTATTTCGGAATTACCTAATTTGACTGCTGAATTGGGGACCTTCTGAGCTAAAATTGTGGCAATCATTTTCTTGTGACTGCAAATACTACACATTTTCAGAAACATTTTTTTTTCAGTTGGATAAAATAGATTAATTCTCATCGGAACGGTGAAACTCACATCAGCAGTGTAAACAACTGTACCGATATAAGGATATGGAAACCGCTGACGTAAGGTCTCACCAACATTATAAAAAAATTGAAAAAGACTTCTACGAGTAATTAAATTATTTTCTCTGCTAAGCTACTTGTAAAGTTTCCTTGAGTTTCAGAACAATCTCGTAAAAAAAACACTATTTCCAAATTTTAACAGTTTCAAAAAGACACAATCGAAGTATATTTGGAGAATGCAAGAATATAATAATTAATGCAGTCGAATCAAGCACGCTAAAACGCGCTTTGTGTAATTGACCGGTTTGTTAAAAACTGTCGTAGTATTTAAGAGTGTGGGACAATAAGTGTCTGAAAATTACAACAGATGGCTTTTGTCACCGTAAATCTAACACTTTGCTTGTCAAGAACTATCTTTCAAAAGAACACACCCTAATTTTCTGACTAATCTGTCAAATAGTTTTGTTGTAATAGCTATTTGAAACAGGCGCGTAATAGCATTTTCGTAAACATGGATAAATTGAAATTCATGTTCTCATTAAACACAATTCTTTTCGCGAAAAAACTATCACGCAACCCAAAAAAGCTTGTAAAGTATTACCGGGACTCTTCACCATCGATTGGAACCATCCACCACTGGTTTACTCAATTTCGAAAGTTTTGTTCGCCCAATAGAGGTCACCACACCAGAAATGGTCGATAAAATCCACGATATGATATTGGACGATTGGTAATTGAAGGTGAGCGAACTTGAAGAGGCTAAAGGATTATCACATGGATCATTGATTTCAATTTTGCATAGATATTTGGATACGAAAAAGCCAGATGGGTGCCGCGTTTGCTCACAATTGACAATAAAGGCAATCGTATGACAACTTCAAAGGAGTGTTTGGCGATGTTCAATCGCAAGCCAAATGAGTTTTTGCGCCGTTTCGTAACCGTGGAGGAAACATGGATTCATCACAACACACCAGTGACAAAGGAACACTCTGGACAGTGGACTTCTCCTGGTGAATCGAAGCCGAAGAAGGCCAAGGGGGTCTGTCGGCCAACAAGGTCATGGCGACAGTCTTATGGGATACGCGCGTTTTCATTCACATCGATTACTTTGAAAAGGATAAAACGATCATCGGCGCATATTATGCTGTAGAATCGATTAGACTCCGATTTGAAGCAAAACTGATCTCATTTGTCGAGGAAAAAGTTCCCTTCCATCAGTACAAAGCAAGTCCGCGCAATGGAAAAATTGCATGAATTAGGTTACGAATTACTTCCTCATACAGTATATTCCAGATTTAGCCCCCTGCGAATATTTACAGTTACCAAATATGAAGAAATGGCCGGCGGTAAGAGATTTGGTCCGAATGAAGAGGTCATCAATGAAACAATCCCTATTTTGAGGTCCTCGAGAAAAGGACTTCTTGATTCAGCCTCGTAAAGTTTACATAACAGAATATAAAAATGTTTTCCAGTATCGATTCGATACCACCAGATCGTTTTGCCGGAAGCACAAATTGTGCCTTCTAATCTTAGAAGTACTTAAGTTGACAAACAATAAAAGAGCCGTTTTAAAATCACACATTTAAACTATTTAAATCTTCTAGTATCCATGCCCGAAATTCGGCCATTCCCCTGAAGATAGTTTCTTTTTTGCACATTCCATTGCATCGAGGTAGTTTCGATTCATGTTTCGAGAGGACCCGGTGAAAGAAAATGGCAGAGTAATTTTTCTGCGTAATGATTACCGCCATTCGGATGCGATTCAAGATAATCGGACTAGTTATTTTAAACTTATGTCCTGAATGACGCTTGATTTTCTCTTATGAAATGAAGACGTCTGTCTTCAATTCGAACATACACTGCACGTCACATGAATAGGCGCAGCGTTTAAGCAATCATTTTAAGGTTGCTGCTCTCAAGATAATTCATGGAGAGGATTATGTTGTACTTTTTATTAAAGGTTTAACAATTGAGAAAAAGAGTGTAAACAAAGAGAAGTCGAAAAAGTTCCGTTAAATTTAATCTGAGCTTCTTTTTGTTATTTGTCAAATAAAATGTGTATTATTTTTGCAACTATAATCATACATAATTATTTAATTAGCTAACATGATAAAAACAGTGATTCATTCGTTACCAAAATAGTGAAATCACTACTTCCTGTTATTTCACGCTTTTATTACAGGTACCGATTTCCAATCATTGGGTGCATTCTGGCAACCTATCGGTTCCCTATCGGGTGACTGAAACAGTGAATGCGCCGCTACAAAAATTTGTGACTTTATATGTAAATATCTGTTCTACAAACAGCTGTGCTAAGTGTTGAGTACGGTAGCGAAGAAAATTTTCGCTCAAAGAAATTGCGTCCGCTCAGTTAGCTGATTCGGATAATTCTGATCGGTTGGGTATCCGATGGGTTGCCAGAATCCAGCCATTCTTTTATTAAAAGTAGCGATTTTCAATCACTGTGGATACAGCCTGCTGTTAAAAATCCCGCTTTTCGCTGTTACTTTGCATATTTGATAACAGTTTGATTGAATGCATATTTACATATGTATATGTATCAACACAATGGAAGCAGCGATTACAGTCACTATTTAGAATCAAGGTGATTGAAAAATTACAATCACTAGTAACGGCGATACTCAAAAATTACTGGATCGCTCGTCACTACAGTGAACCCCATTTAACTCTAGCTATCGTAATCAATTCACTTAACTTCTCAAAATAACTTCTTCTAGACAGAGCCTCAAGAATGTGGATTCTAGGCAGGTGTTATTTCAGGTAATAATGACCTGATAGAAAACCTACTATTTTTCCTATATCTGCTTTGCACATATTGCGCAAGGAGACTATGTTCCCAGTTATCTACACTGCATTTAGCCACCGCCCAGTTGATACCACAGTATGGCTCTGGACCTATGAGGCTTGCTGCGGAACCAGCCCTAGCCAGCTCGTCAGCAATTTCATTGCCTTCAATCACCCAGTGACCCGGGACCCAGTAAATTGCAACCTTATTTGTTGCACGTAGAGATTGTAGGCTGTTGAAGCATTCTTCCACCAGTTTCGATTCTAAAGCATATGAAGCTAATGCCTGTAATGCAGCTTGACTATCTGAATAGATAGCTATGTGTGCGCTCTTGATACCCCTTTTCAGATTTATCCTCACATAGATAAAGATTTCTTGAATTTCAGCCTGAAAGACGCTAGGCCACATGCCCATTGGGTTTGAGATTTTGGTATTTGGTCCATAGACCCCTGCACCGACTCCGGTGTTTGCTATTGAACCATCTGTGAACCATTCTAGACTTCTAGGGTCGACCCAATGTCCTCCTATGTCCCATTCATCACGGTCTGAGATAATAATCTCAAAATTGCGATCAAACTGTCGTTTTGGAATCATATAGTCCGTTATTGAGCAGATTATGTTTTGATCTGGCATGTTTTTTAAAATATTGAAATGACCATAGTCATGACGTTCTTGTCTAGACAAGATTTGAATCTTCAATGCGCTTCAAGCAGCACATTTATTCACGAATGCATGTATCCATGTCCTATTATGGCCTCAATAGCAGCGGTTGGGCAGTTTCGCCTGGCACCGCTGATTGCCAGGCAAGCCTGCCTTTGAAACTTTGTAAGTACTTCTTACCAGATTCTTGTGTTGTCTTAGGCCACCACACAAGAGATGCATAGGTAATGATTGGTCTTACCATCATTACATACATCCAGTCTATCATTTTTGAGTCTAGACCCCATGTTCTACCAAAGAGACTTCGACCGAATTTAGGTGAGAGTTCCAATTCAGTCGCTTATCCAGAACTACACCTACATATTTGACCTCATCGGAACATTCTATATTGATTCCCTCAACAGCTATTGTACCAAGGTTCAATTTTAATCTGTTTGCAAAAGGAACGAGAATGGTTTTGCTAGGATTCATGCATAGCCCCTCTGCGCGACACCAATCTGCGATGAAGGCTAGAGCCTGATTCATAATGTCGGATACTGTTCTGTCCAACTTGCCACTAATAATGACAGCAAGATCGTCAGCATATCCACTTGCCTCGAAGCCTAACCCTTGTAGTTTGACTAACAGATCGTCAATAACTAAAGACCATAGAAGGGGTAACAACACACCGAATTGGGGACAGCCTTTCATTGCCTTGACTGATACGGCCTCGTCTCCCAGAGATGAGATAATTTCTCTACATTTTAACATCATTTTAACCTTCACAACAGTCGGTTTATCGAAATTTTTGCAGAGCATAGCCCCCTCTATAGAGCCGTAATCGATATTATCAAAGGCGCCCTCGACATATAAGAAGGCACATAAAGCAATTTCCTTTGGAATATTGAGCTTTATCTATCTTTGTTACAAGGTAATGAAGCGCTCCCTCCGTGGATGTTCGCCTATTATAAGCAAACTGAGGTTGGTGCAGGGGTGTTGTTCTGTCTAGCGTGTCTCTAATATGTAGATCCACCAATCTTTCCATAGTTTTTAGAAGAAACGACGTGAGACTGATAGGTCTGTAAGATTTGGGCAGTTCGCTGGACCTCTTGTCCAATTTTGGAATAAATACCACATTGACTTTACGCCGTATGGATGGTATGTACTCCCTGCTGAAACTGTTCCTAAAAATAGCAACGAGTGAATCAAGCATTATATCCAGTCCTCTTATCAAGAGGACTGGATATGTTATATGTTATCCTCACCTGGTGCCTTGAATGGCTTAAAGGACTCAACAGCCCATTTAACTTTGACTGGGTAAATATTACTCCAGACAAACTCCAGGAAGTTTTGTCTAATACGGCCCATTGGTCGCATGACGGCTGATGTAGTGTCATTGACACTCTAGTTGGCCCCGGGAAGTGCACTTGAAGCAGGTACTCTAAAGTGTCCGTCCTGTTCATTGTATAAGACCCATCTGGTCTTCTTAAAGTTGCAACACCGTTCGAGTGTTCTTTGCGTAATGCTTTATGGAGTCTAGCGCTCTCTGGCGTTTCGACTATGCTTTCGCAAAATTTTCTCCAATGTCTTTGTTGTAATTTGTCAGAGCGACCCTATAGTCGTCCCACACCTTCGTGCGTTTACAACGATTGAACAGTTTTCTTATGTTTTTACGCATATCTGCAAGCTTGTCATTCCACCATGGAGATACATTGTGAGTTTTGACCACAGTGATATGCTGAGAGTATTATATCGTTTAGTCGATACATCGCCTCCTCGAGTTTATCAGCAGAACTTATACTTGTAGGCAGCGAATCGGATCTTGATTCTAATAATAGTCTCCAATTTGTTTTTTTTTTTTTGGTTTGATGACTTCATTTTTTAATTCAGATTTACCTGGTAAGTCGAATCTTATATGCTAATGATCTGACAGAGAGGGCTCGTCAGATACATGCCAATTTCTGACAAAATTGGTGATGTCAGGACTGGTTAGAGTTAGGTCTAGTACCTCTTCTCTAACCGCGTTAATTAAGGTTGGCCTTGCACCCTTATTGCATGTTTGTTTTTTTACTTAAGAGAAAACTTAAGAGAGACTGTTGATGTCCGAGCTTCCCCAGACATGATGCGCGTTTGCATCGCAGCCAATCACGTACTGCAGATTGTTATTTTGGCAGTGCCCAATAAGCCCTTCCACCTCCACGAGAGGTATAATGTTGGAGTCACCTGGAAAGTAGGCAGACGCACAAGCAATTTCCTGCGCTCCCTTCTCCGTTGAGACTTCAACAAGGATGGCTAGTAGATTTTGACTAGTGAATTCTGAAATGAGAAAATAGTTAGTATTATAATCAATCATAATCGCCGCTCTGGGCCGCGAACAGTGATAATAAACCAACTTGCATCCCTTGTTTGAAAGACCTTTGATTTGGCCCCCAATTGTCCATGGCTCTTGTATTAAGGCCATGGATAGGTCTTCGGCGGCGAATCTCTTGCACAGGGTGGCCGATGCTCCTTTAGCATGGTGCAAGTTCGCCTGTAGCACTTTAAGAGTGCTCATTCGCGGCGGCTTTCCGCAGCGAGTTTCTGGAGCCTCGCGCCCCTAGGACCCTTATTTTTGTGGTCCCTATGGCCCCCAGTATGCTTGGCTTTTGCTTTTTCGTGCTGAGGCGCTTTCGGCGCATGCCATACTGCGGGATCCCGTTTTCTTGTTGTTGTTGTTGCGCCTGCGATTTGTCTTTATCGATCTAGCACGGCTTTGCCAGTCGATGGTTTGTCGGCCTCCACTTCGTTGGACCTTGTGTCCCCAGCATGCCCTTCAGCCCTGCTCCCGAGTGTCGGCGTTGTTTTTGTTTTTTCGCTATCGCTGGCTTTCCCTGCGCCTTTGTTGCTCTTTAGTATGAGAGGCAAGTGTCCATAGCAATAGGCTATCTTCCCCTTGCACTGTGACAGTTTAGACAGTGATTCATCGTCCACTGCGTTAACCAGGTGAAGTGACGCACCTTCGGTTGACCTCTGGATCACCTTTCAATTCTTCGTTGACATTTCATTCTGCGCCCCAATGGTCGCATGAATTTTTCTTTGGTAACGAACACAATAAATTCACATACACTATACATGTGACCAAAATAAATCGATGAAACGGTAACTAAATAACGCGCGAATCGAATGTATTTTCTTATTCTTCTTTGATAAATACACTAGGCGCTGTTGTTGCCGTTGTTTATATGGGAATTTTGACCTTGATTTTAACCCAGTTAATGACAACATATACAAATAAGTAATATATTCTGCAAATCTACATGACAGTACCTTTCATATAAAAAAAATAAATCGAAAATCGGGTTAATAGGAAGCTGGTAAAAGGGTGCACAAAAAATGTGGTTCCATATTAATATATAGATTTATTTACATACTAACTTAATATATAATAAAAATGGAGAAAGTTATTGAGAAAAAAGGGCAGCTATGGCAGCATATATATTTAAAGACATGGTCCAAAAGATGAAAAAAAAAACAAGTAAAGAAGGCTGAAGTCGGGTTAGGTCGTTTTCGAAATTTTACCTACCTTTACCCTTACATGTGTGTGCGAGTTATGTTCATTTATTTATTTATTTATTAACTGCTTATATCCTATGTAAAATAAAATAAAAACTTGATTTTAACGTGTTCTTTGTTGTGATACTGAGAGATGAGCCGAATTGTGATTTAGACCCGTCTGTAAAAAGAAAGATGTAGGAGTGTAGAGAGTCTATAAGTTCAGAGAATAGTCTTTTGAATATGTTTGGGTGGTTAGCTGTTTTGGTGAAGTAGTGTAGGCTTGTATCTATCATAGATGGTTGAAATGACCATGGTGGAAGCAATTTTTTCTGTGTGTGGTTGGGTTTATAGGGTAGGTTAGTTCTTTACTAAGTGAAATTCCCTTGTATAGCGAGGAGGATAGTTTGGGATGGCTTTTTGATTTCAAGATTTTTTTGATGGGTGTGTACAGTGGGGAATCGTTAGCGAGGATAATACATTTGTTTAGTTTGGCGAGTGAAAGTTGATATCTGATTTCTAGAGGATTAATTTTTGATTCGAAGAGTATGTTCATGATGGGGGTCGATTGGCACCTAGAGCCATTCTAAAAGCGGCGTGATAGATCTTTTAATTTTGTATCGTTGGCACGGTGGAGCGTTACCATAGAAAAAGAGGCCATAATCAATTTTAGACATAATTATGGAGTTAATGACAGTTATTAAGGTTAGATGATTACAGTTATATTTTTTGCTCGATAGACACTTAATTATATTAAGATTTTTTGAAAGAGATAGAAGGAGGGTTTCAATGTGGTCATTCCATCTATATTTTTTATTAAATGTAATGCCAAGAATTTTTAGATTATCTACGTTGGTAATTTGGATTGAGTTTGAGATTATTTGTAATTTGCAAGATTGCTTTCTGCAAAAGTGAATGTATTTGCATTTTGAGATTGAGAGTTCTGCACCTGAGTATTCACACCAAGTTAGGATATCGTTAAGTAGAGGGGTAATGTCTAGTGTATGGGATTTTTTATTGTGTTTCTTTTTTATAATCTGATAGTCGTCTGCGTAGTCACAAAAGTCGTTTTGTTTGTGGATGGCTGTTGTTTTATTTAATTTATTGAAAGCTATTAGAAAAAGTATAACTGATTGGGGCGAGCCTTGCGGAATTCCGTTGTATAGAGGGAGAGTGGATGAGTAGTGGTTATCAACGTATACTAAGATTTTTCTGTTTGTCATGAAATTTATGATATAAGATAACATTTTGGGTCCGATTTTCCAGCACTTAAGTTCGTCAATTTTTTAGTCGAGAGGGAAGATTATATCAGATAGTCTAGCATAACTAGGTTGTCTGATACTGATTTCTCTTTTTTGAAACCGGATTGTCGACTATCGATTAGATTGTTGTAAGATACAAACCACCATAGTCGATTTACTACTATCTTATCTAGAAGTTTTGCGCAACAAGAGTTTAGGGATATAGGTCTGTAGGATGTTATGCGTAATTTGTCTGTGGAGGGTTTTATTAGTGGGATGATTTTACTAGTTTTATAGTTCTGAGGTATGAAGTGGTTGAATATATTATTATATAAATTTACAAGACGATCGGAAACTGAATGATGTAGGCGTTTTAGCAAGGGGTATGAAATTCTATCTATACCGGGAGTTTTTCCTTTTAATTTGATGAGAGCAAGCTGTAATTCGATGTGGGTAAAGGGGTCTTCTAATTTTGTAGCAATATTGGACGGGGAATACTGTATAGAGAGGGGCAAGATATGGCGTTTATGTTGACAGAATGTGGATGTGAAATTGTTGTCGTCAGATTCAGATGACCAGTATTTACAAAGTTCATTAGCTATATGTTGTTTATCTATTATGAAAGATTGATTGTCTATGGAAATAATTCCATGTATGGAGTGATAGGGTTTGGTGCCACAAAACGTTCTTATGTGTGACCAAATTTTGGATGGGGATGTAGATGGGTTGATTTCGGCTGTAAAGTTTTCTAAAGATTGGCGTTTTGAAATTTTAATTTCTCTTTTGAAGATTGCATTTGCTCTTTTGAAATTAAGTATGTTAATAGTGTTAATATTGTGCCTTAGTGTGTACCATAGTTCATATGTATATCGTCATTAGCAAATAGAGAGTAATTTTAAATGTGGTATCCAGAGTTAATTATTAGGGATGAACCCGTGGCTTTTATCTGACCGCCCTCATTTCTATGTAGCTTCAATATATTTATTCATGTAGAATTTAGCATCGATCGTAAGTTTTGAGCATGTATCAATGTGAGCGAGGCTCTCAACAGGTCCCGCCCATTTTTTGTATGATGTACAGTAATGAATATTGGTTAATTGTGGACTTGACAATAATAATAATCTGCCCACTCTAGTATGGACCTATTCCATATTATTTTCATATATCATTATTAAGACTATAGCTAAAGTAATTTTAAGAGGGGAGTTGATTATATGGGAAGGAGGAATGTCATGTATCTATATAAAAAAGTAAAAAAGTCTATCTACTGTATTTAATTTCGTCCCGTTATACAGTGTAACTACTAGTAGTTATTTAAAGTGTAATTAACCAAATTAAAGAAAAAGTGAAACACGTTTGTTTTTGTTTTCTTTATTTTTATAAATTTTATTAACTCTTCTTTTTGAAAAAATTGTTCTGTTTTTTATACATATACTATTTTGAATCTATAGATAAAAAAATGTAAATTTTAAGTATTCTTATCTTCAAAACCAAATCTTTTCGCTATACACGGCAAAATTTTAACATTCGGTAATACTGAAATATACTTAATACTGAAATATACTTAAAATTTTGCTAGCATTGATAAGTAAAACTTTTTAAATGCCTGTAAATACAGAAGTAATTTTCAATAACTCGATAATAATTGCCACGAACATGAAGTACAAGAAAAAATCACTGATATTTTTTGTGGCAGTATCTTATTTTTTTTTTTTTTTTGTATTGTTCTAAAAGTTTTAAGAACATTTTTATTATGTTCTAGTTTTATAGAATATGGAAAAATATTTCGGTTCAGTCGAAATTATAATTTTGACAATTAACCAAAAAAATGTGTTATCATTATTTAGATATTGAACTATTTTCTTCAAAACAATACCAAATACATAATTGCATTTGATAGAACTACTTTCATAGTTTCACTAAAAATATACATTTTGACACAACCAAATTTATCCTTCTTATCCTCAGTTGGCATAATCAAACTATGTTTAGTTAAATATTAGTCTGAAATGGATTGCCGATGGAAGCACTTTCCATTTAGTTTAATCAACATTTTTTTCTTATTTGGAGACATTAAGAATATATTTTGGACTTTGCAAAAATTGCCTGAACAACTGTTACTTCCTGTACATGACAGGAATGAAACACACGATTATAGTTGTTTATCACTCCACTGAATATTACTTGGATGAGGCTACTATTCTTATCTTGTTTACTAATTTAGGTGCCAATAATCGTTAATTTCGAACGTTTGAATACCATCGACAGCTTTCTTTGTTAGCTGATCGTCGTTTGGTTATCTTCAGGGTTACATTAACCAAAGTCACGCTCTCACTACTATTCGCCAATACTTCATAAAACATTTTTAAGACTTAGTTTTACAAACCCTGGTAAACGCATTCTGGTTAACTCCTCTGTTTATATACAGGAAATGGGAAAGGAACATGATGATGGATTTGGGTTTTCGCACATTCTCAGGAGATATTTCCATTCCTTCTACATTGCATTTGATCCATTTAAAACATCGGTCTAACAGAAAAAGGATGCTAATATAGGGGATTAAAAATATTCAATCGCTTAGAATAGAAAACTGACAATTATTTTGTATCGGTTTAGAATATTTTTGCACGGACGCAACAATGTGATTTTCTCTTCCATTACTTTCAAAATATTCTTCTAATGTTGTCTGCTCCTTTTTACTATAATTTGGCAGTGGAAGAAACCAATACCCAAAATACCGGCGTAGAAGGTCTCAAATAACGGCTGCTTGTGTGAACATGGGGTAATGTGTGCAGTGAATAACAACAAATGGCATTCAGGTGCTAAAATTGCCACCTTCACGCGGTGTGAAGAATAAAATCCAGCAATGCAGAAGATGCACCAATGTAGTAATGCAGCAACGCAGAAGCTACTACTTGCAAGCCAATTTTTCTGCGTGAATTGCTACAGGCCGCGTGGTGCCGGTGGCCCCATGAGACTGAGCATCTGTGAACCACTGGAGCTGTGAAACTGTGAGTTAATGCATAAGAGCATTTTTTGTAGAAAATAAAAACGCACACAAGAATACCACAATCGTAGTCAGTCTTGTTGGTTCTAATCGATTTTTTTAACAACTGAAGAAGTAAAATTGGTCACTGCCTGTTGCCCTCTCGTATGTAGTGTGGGTATGCCTTTTATAGTTGTGGCAATTCCGCATGGACGCTGCGCCACTATTCGATGCTTCCATCACATGCGGGAAGTAGGCGTAGAATGTTAATTTTGGTCTCCACGCATTTAGGTGGAGTTGCATTCGACTGAGTTGAGTGTCAGCATTGCGCGGTTTTAAGCGCTTCTTTTACTTTTTTTTCTTTTTCTTAATTTTTGAATAATTCTAGGAATTTGTTGCAGTTTATTGAAACACGCTAAACTATAAGGCAAACAACAACAAGCATTTCTGTTTGCCAAATTGAAATAAATTTGTTTGCATTGTAATTTGGGTCATCCAAGTCATAGGCATAAATTTTCTCTCCAATAAATGTGTCAGAATAATTTAAGAATCCACATGGGAATTTTGTTACCGTTGCATGCGATGCTCTTTTGAACCTTTCGTGGTTACAAAAGGAATTCCTGAAATGGAAAAACGCTTTACACACACACACTAAAAATGCAATAGTTGAAATGATTTCGGCAATGATTCGTGTAATGTCCATAATAGCATAGCTTCAATTCAATTCTCTACTATTTGCATGGTACCCGAACATACCTAATTAAGTAGTAACACCCAAAGACCACAAATAATATGGCCACCTGAATAACGAATGCAATGCTTATATGTATGTGGCTTAATTGAAGCTGCACTACTCGTATACATATATTTGGGGAAAAGCAGCGAAAGGTTAATATTTCAAATGTACTTTCACAATTCAGATATAGATACCATTGTTTTATTGAATTAAATATTGTTAGCTGCAATACTCCTTTTTTATTGAATTAAATATTGTTAGCTGCAATACTCCTTTGTATACTTCACTACTTGTGAAGACCGCGGTGAAGAGAATCGCATTACGCATTCAGTGCTAATTCGCGTATATTAATAGAGATATGAGTACCACTCTCAATAGCAAATCACAGCAATTAACTTTAAAAAAATTCACTCATTATTCATTTGAATTTTCTGATTCTTTTTAGAAACAATATTTACTTCTGTACTTGCAGAAAAGATGAGTTTCAAAATTTCCATTTAAAGTTTATCACTTTACAATGTGTCTTAACTTTCTATTTAAAGAGTTTCAGAGTAAATTGTAGTCACCCATCTGTGAAAATAATATTCACGTTGTATTTATCCGATAACATTAATTTTTCCATTCAAAATTTCTCTTTTACCAAAACTTATAATCGTAAATAAAAAATATTCAGAAAGGACATTGACGTTCACAAAAAATGCTCTTTTTATATTTTTTTGCGAAATATAAGCAAATACAATTTTTTTACGAAAAGTTGCAGAAATTAAACATGTTTTAAAGGACAAACCTGCATCAAAGGTAAGAACTATCATCTAAACTTAATCGCATAACTTTTTGTTTAGTTTTAAAATTGATAAAATTCTCCGACATAAATTGAAGCGAATCGGATATGTATCATTTTTTCATGTATGGAGAAGATAGAAACGAAGATCGAAAATAAGCGCCACCGAAAAGCAGAGCCACGCTATACTAGTTCTTATAGTTGCTATGTCACAGCGCCACAAATATTACACCCTGGCGAAGAGGCTCTTTGTTTGCTATAAAAAAAGAACACAAAGAGATTTAATTTAATTTTTTATTTTGGATAATTTTAATATATTTTTTATTCTCATATTTTGTATTAAGCGAAAGCAGAAATTTTGGGAACTCCCGGAACTGCACTTGGATAATATTTTTATATTTAAATAGCTCGTTCGCATCGAGTTCATGTTACATTATGAACGAATCCGGGCTGATAATATAGAACTACAATGCAGTAGGTTCATAACACCACCACAACTGGCAGAAAGCAAGAAGTCAAAGTTGACCGACAAAGGCACCGCAAGGGCATCGGAGAGAGCTGCGAATAAGATCTATGCAGACGTGTCGAAATCGGTTAGGATAGCAGTGCTACCGAAGGAGTACCCTGAGGTGAATCTCACACCCGCGGAGCTAACTGCCCTAGAAGAAGCTATGCTTGTGGAAGTGGCGAAAGGATGGGACCACAAATTAAAATTTGAGGGCATCCATTTCCGTCCAGGGCACGTACTCGTTGATTGCAAGAATGTGCAGACAGCAGACTGGCTTAGACAAGCTGCCCTTATGCTTACGGCGTGGAAGGGGGCACCATTAGTTGCATGCTCGGGAGTTGAGGTACCCAGAGCACATGTAGTAACTATCTTCCTCCTTAGAAGTTCTTGATTAGTGCTCAAAATAAGGGGATTAACACACCTTTATGCAGAGTGCTCAAAATCAAGGAAGATGGCAATGGACAACTGATTACGTTTGGCATCAAGAAATCAGGTAGCACCATCAACTACAGGTTCGGCGAGGTTACAGTCCATTGCCCGGGTGAGGCGATGGAGACGGAGTGTATACTACCGGAAGTAAGCGACACGGAGGGCATCAGCCAAGACCTCCACGGCACAGTAGATCCTTTTGAGGATGAAGGCAATCTGCTGCTAAGTGGCAGCAGCTTGGGCAACAGCCTATAACTTCTCCTTAGATGAGTGACGGATCAGGTATCAAATGCGCCCAGGTTATTGTCCACCACGCAAAATCTGCTTCGGCAGTAATTGCAAGGACATTTACTAAATTTGACCTGGGCATGGTATTGATCCAAGAACCCTGGCACTATAAAGGTGCAATCAGAGGGCTGAGCTACGACAGCGGAAAGGTAATATGGGATAATAGGCACATTGCACCCAGAGCCTGCATCTTGCTTAGTAAAAATATTAATTATATTTGTCTTACAGAATTCTTGACGAGGGACTTAGTTCCAATCCAGGCTCTCATTAACATCGAGGGTAGGAAATGAGTCATTGTAGTGGCATCAGCATATTTCCCGGGCGAAGAAATCTCACCGCCGCCCGCCGAGGTGCGGCAATTGGTGGATTTTTGTGACAGAAACAATCTGCCACTTTTACTGGGATGCGATGCCAATGCACACAACACGATATGGGGCAGCACTGACGTTAACAGTCGGGGTGAGTACCTTTTAGAATATTTAGTAGCATCTAACCTAGAAATCTTAAATGAGGGTAACAAACCTACATTTGTAACCAGGGTTAGACAGGAGGTCTTAGACCTAACTTTGGCTAGTCCGAGCATTGCTAGGATTATAAGAAAATGGAGGGATTCTAACGAGGAATCATTATCTGATCACAAGATAATTGAATTCTCTTTAGGAGGCCTAGACATTCAAGTACCATTCTATAGAAATCCCAAGAAAACTGACTGGGAGAAATATAAAGAAATACTTAATTGTAATTTGCAAGGCATTGCATCGAGCAAACTCATACGTAATCACTATGAGCTCGAAGACAGTGTGACTCAATTGAATGGGGCGATACTGGATGCCTTCCATAGCAGCTGTCCCGTAAAACCTAGGGGCAACGAAAAAGACGCAGTTTGGTGGAATAACTATCTCTCTGCACTTAGAACTGAAGCCCGCTACCTAATTAATAGGGCAAAGCGGAACGGGCAATGGCAGGAGTATAGGGCTAAACTGACAGAATATAATAAAGAAAGAAGAAAAGCTAAACGCACTAGCTTTAGAAGTTTCTGCGAAAACATATCCTCTTTACCAGCAGCAGCGAGGCTATATAAAACTTTGGCAAAGGCTGGACCGGACATAACAATGTCCCTAAAGAAGGAAGATGGCAGCTATACCACGAACGACCGTGAAAGGGCAGAGCTACTGCTAATGACACACTTCCCAGAATGTGTGGCAGTAATGAACAATGGATCGAGGTATAGGCCAAGCAATCCCAATCCCAACTCGGATATCAGAAGAGTTTCGGCAGATATTGTATCTGCGGCAAGAAAAGATTGGGCCTTAAGTACCTTTCAACCATTCAAGTCTCCAGGTACGGATGGTATTTTCCCGGCTCTGTTACAAAAGGGCATAAAGGAATCACTACCGTTTTTGATAAATATCTACCGAAATAGTCAAGATCTTGGGTACATACCGACAGCTTGGAGAAAGGCAAATGTGGTATTCATACCCAAAGTGGGGAAAAAAGACACCGCCCACCCTAAGTCCTTCAGACCGATAAGCCTGACATCTTTTATGTTAAAAAGACTTTGAAAAAGTTGTGGATAACTATATAAGATGCGGAGTCTTAGAGCAGGTGCCATTGCATCCCAATCAGCATGCTTACAGAGCGGGCAGATCGACAGAGACCGCTCTTAAAATCTAGTAGATCTAATTCAAAAAACACTTGAGGACAGGGAAATAGCTATTTGCGCACTCCTTGACATAGAAGGAGCCTTCGAAAATACGTCACATGATGTAGTAAAAAGGGCATTAAATATAAGAGGAGTGGACTGAATGACATCAAACTGGATGGCAGAAGTTCTTCATACCAGAACAGCAGAGACATCTGCTGGAGGCGAAACAATAACTATCACCACAACCAGAGGCTGCCCACAAGGAGGGGTTCTCTCGCCTCTTATGTGGGGCTTAGTTGTTGACGAACTATTAACGAAACTGTCCGAGGCGGGCATTGACTGCCAGGGCTATACTGACGACATCGTCTTAATAGCTAGAGGCAAATTTGAAGAAACCCTCTGCGATATTATTCAAAGAGGTTTAAGTATTGTTGGACAATGGTGCAGGTCGGTAGGATTGAAAATAAATTGTACCAAAACCACAATCGTTCCGTTTACCAGGAAAAGGAAGCTTCCGAGATGGAAAGACATTCAACTGCTGGGTGAAACCATTATACCCAAAGCCGAACCTAAGTATCTAGGGGTAACTCTAGACAGCAAATTAACATGGAAAGCTCATGTTGAAATGATTTCATTAAAGGCCAAGCGTGCTCTAATGATGTGCAGAAGTATCTTATACTGGATGTACACCATGATGGTTCGTCCAATAGTGACATACGGAGCAATCGCATGGCATAATAGAACTGAACTTCAGTCAACGCAAATGGAGTTGGCAAAAATTCAAAGACTAGCCTGCATAGGTATAACCGGGGCAATGAGAACCTGTCCTACAGCAGCGCTAGAGGTAATCTTAAACTTAACCCCGTTACACTTGGTTGTACGGAAAGTGGCAATAGGAACTTTAATTAGGATGACGGGAGATAAGACAAGGTCCAGGGCATACAAAGGGCTATGGAATCTGAGAAACCCACTCAATAACTCTCTTCTAGATTATCCACAGGACAAGGACTAAGTTACAAGAAGGACTGGAGCAATTTAAACGCTGCGTACTCCTTTAAGGAATATACGATCATGTGGTATACGGATGGGTCAAAAACTGATAGTGGTACTGGAGCGGGGGTATTTGGACCTAGAACCAAATACTCCGAGCAAATGGGTAAATATCCAAGTATTTTCCAAGCAGAGATTCTCGCTATCGAAAGATGCGCGCAGTTTAATCTAAACAGAGGCTATAGAAGACGAGAAATAATCATACTTTCTGACAGTCAGCGGCCATTCGAGCTCGTATGAAGTGGACTCTAAGCTAGTATGGGACTGTCTACAGAAATTAAATCAGTTGGGAAAGTACAACAAGGTTAGTTTATGCTCTGGCCACATGGGTATCCGGGGCAATGAACAAGCGGACGAACTTGCCAGAAAAGGGGCCTCCATGGCAATGATAGGCCCAGAACCTTCTCTGTGGCATAGGCAGAGGAGTATGGCAAGAAGTACTTAGGGAACAATAAAGGCAAAAAAGGCAGGAACTTTTTGCAAGTCATATTGGGCTAACACAATCAAAACTACTTTTGGGCAAGTACAACTGCAAAAGATTCAAATTTTGCATTGACTTGCCCAAAAACAGCTTAAGAATGCTGACCGGGCTTTTGACTGGTCACTGTAAGCTCAAGGGACACCTAAGCAACTTAGGAATCGTTTCAAGTTCATTGTGCAGATTCTGAGACGAGGAAACCGAGTCGCCAGAGCACATATTAGGCAGCTGTGCAGCACTGATGCACAGCAGATACAAAACCTGGGATCATATTTGATACCAGGTAATGAAATAGCAAAGCTAGATCCAGCTGATATCCTAGTATTTCTAAGGATAACAAAGATGGATGAGTTTCTATAGGGTCTTCCTATATTAGCAGAGGGTTGTACAATAGATCTTTTAGGTCGCAGTACATGACATACCTCCCTTTACATTACATCTATATATATATATATATATAATATATATATATATATATATATATATATATATATATATATATATATATATATATATATATATATATATATATATATATATATATATATATATATATATATATATATATATATATATATATATATATATATATATATATATATATATATATATATATATATATATATATATATATATATATATATATATATATATATATATATATATATATATATATATATATATATATATATATATATATATATATATATATATATATATATATATATATATATATATATATATATATATATATATATATATATATATATATATATATATATATATATATATATATATATATATATATATATATATATATATATATATATATATATATATATATATATATATATATATATATATATATATATATATATATATATATATATATATATATATATATATATATATATATATATATATATATATATATATATATATATATATATATATATATATATATATATATATATATATATATATATATATATATATATATATATATATATATATATATATATATATATATATATATATATATATATATATATATATATATATATATATATATATATATATATATATATATATATATATATCGTTTCGACCTCTGTGTTAATAAGATAATTGCTTCCTTTTTGAAGTTTTTATTGTTATTAGCATAAAATCAAATAATACGTAATTAATTAAAAAATAAATAAAACAAATTTTTTATTTTTAAAACACAGTACAATAGCAGCAATGGTCAGCGGCGAAATATTCCAGAAAAGAATTAATTAACTGGTCGATTTGCCTAAACCGCTTAATTTTTTATGCTTCTCAGTTACATTGTTCTTGTTGGCTCTTTTTAATAATTCTGCGTGACGAAATAGGATAGGTGCAGATTAATTTGTATTTGGAACACGAAGTATCTAAATTGTGAATTCTCAACTTCCGCTGATTACATCATGCATCGAATCATATTATTTATGCAGAAACTACTAGTCACCTTATTTATTTATCATCAGAAAAGATGCTATTGTGGAAATTTCAGAAAAAGGGTTTATTATTTAGTGAGTTATTCACTATTCAGTGAGTGTATAAAATTATCAAGACTTCCTTCAAGCCAACGAGGATTCATCACTTACTCGTATAAAATATATGTTAACGTAATTGAAGCATTTCCAAACTATTTTGCCAATAAATGCAATCGATTATACCCAGTCCTGGCTTCTATATTCGAATTAGTCCATTATTCCCTCCGTGTTGATGAAACGTATTACTCATTTTTATATATTTAAATAACGATAATTGTAAATGTCGTTCTTTTTCGGATATATCTGAACTCAATTTAAATACTACTAACTTTAATTACTTTCGCATTCCAAAAAATTTGCTTCCATTCACAATGTAATATATATATAAACTTTAAAAAAAATCAGAATAAGAATTAAGTTTAAGCGAAAGAAAGTCTGCTGTAAGAATAAAATTAAAAGGCAAAATGCTAAAATCTATCAATAAATGTCCATCAAATATAAGACAACTTATTCATTAATGTAAAATTTAAATTTGATTTGAAATTAAATGTCCGAAAATTTTTGCTGTTAAATATTTTAGACACACATTTTTTCGACTTCTAGTCGTAATCATACTACTGGGAATCTTAGGGGCTATAAGTAGCTCGCCCCAAGAAGGCTTAAATATATTATTCTACATCTTACCACTTGGGGTATTCATTCAGGGTTGTGCTGCCAAGTGTGTTCTCAGATTAAGGGAATGTAACACATAGAAATCAGCCAACTATGGACACTGTACAATGTTGAGCGAAATAAAACTGAAGGGTCAAATGATAGTTACAGCTGACTTAGAAACGACTACAGACGACAAGGCTTCTACTATAGACTTTACAGTTACAGTTAGAATTCCAAGTGTCTATCCAACCAGGAAAGACTGGGAGTCAGGCTCTGTAACGGATAATTCTGACATTACCATCAACACTGACGGCTCAAAGATGGAGGGTGGAACGGGGGCGGGTGTCTTCTCGGAAGACTTGCCGGCAAGACAGTCAAATCGGTTGCCTGACGCATGCAGCATCTTTCAGGCCGAAGTACATGCAATGGAGAAAGCGGCCAGGCTGATACAAAGTAGTACAATTCGGTATCACAAGATAGTCAGGCGGAGCTTAAGGCAAGAGAATCCAAGACAGTTAAATCGAAGTTGGTAATGAAATGTCTTACCTCACTACTGAACATTGGACCACACAAGGTCTCACTTTGCTGGGTTCCCGGACATAGCAATATAGAAGGTAATGAATTAGCGGACGAGTTGGCCAGAAGGGGCTCTGAAATGGATATTAACGAAGCAGATACCTCAATACAAATCCCGATATGTGAACTGTTGGGGAGCATAGATGAATTCACTATTGCGGTGACTATATGAACTAATCGTGACGACTGTGAAGTTTCAAGGGCCTTATGGCCTAGATTAGACATGAAGAGAACGAAGGTTCTCTTAGGGCTCAACAAACTTGCAGTAAGAGTGCTTACGGGAGTTATTACTGGTTATTGTGCCTATCGCACCAATGCTTCAACATTGGCGAATTCCGACGAGCGAGGTATGCAGGAGTTGCCATGATGAAGAAGAAATAGAATGGACTCATCACTTTTTATGCCAATGTCCAAGACTACAGTTGAAAGGACTTCAATGTTTGGGGTCGCGCTTCTTCACAAGCTTGACAGAGATAACGAAGGTGGACTTATCGGATCTCTTCACTATCATCTGGAGAAACAAATATGGATGGTACGAGTATGCCTCCTCTTGGCTTCGTGTCCACACACGCCTTCGCAACCTAATCTAACCTAACCTACAGGCAATCCAGTATTCGTAGTAATTCCATGGTGACAAGTCCTTCAATATAATAGGAACCTCTGATTTTGTATCTTACTTTTAACTTTCAGGATTCCTGTAAGCTAAAAGTAAGATAAAAAATCAGAGGTTCCTATTATATTGAAGGACTTGTCACCATTGTACTACGAATACTGGATTAAGCATCGATTTAATATATGAAGATTGTCAACCATATACATTCATATATCATTTAATTTGAGTGCTGTAACCGCAAATCGCTCTAACAGATCAGGCAAGTATGTATATTTTATCTTAATCAAATATAGACAATAGACATGATTTAGTATTAATTTACATACTCAATATGATCCATTATCCCAGATTTCTTATTAATTAGTTTTTCATTATGTACTTAGTTTTTCATAAATAATAGGAGTACTTTGCCTATTTTTGATTACCGTGGTGAAGACCTACTACTATTTTTGCAACTATTCTTGACCTTCTTCATTCACGAAAAGGAATAATTTTTTTTCATTAATTTACCATGACGCTAATAATTTATTTATTGTTTTTCTTTTCCAAGGAGAACAAGAAACTATTAAAACTGAACAATATATTAAAAAAACAAAGGAAGCTGTTTACAGACGCCACTTACTGAGTTTTCTTTATTTTAAACGAGAAATCTTATATGCTCCAAAAATGTGCTACATTGCAATACTAATATGATGTTTCATAGAAAAGTTCGCACAATTTAGGAATATGAAATATGTTCCGTCCTGATGTTGCATGGAGCCCAATGTAGTTGTATTATAGGCTATTACCAAATTTCATCACCAATAGGGAACACACCTATTAACAATTGGTGGCAGATAGTTAGACAGACAGGCAATCGTGCAGACGATAATTATCATACCCCGATTTTACCAAAGCCAATACATACATACATACATATGTTCTCGTATGTATATGGTCCGTGCACTTATTATGAGGATAAATCTATTTCTGTATATACGAATGAATTTAATGAAAGTTCAATCTATGTTGGATTGTTGAGAATTATTTGCCCTCTTTAGAAGCAAATATATTTTATTATATTTATTTTTATTTGAAATTTATTTGCGAAAGTACGCAAAACAATTATGTGTGCGTGAATAATCCGTGATATGTAATGTATTTCAAATGCCCCAAATCGAAATTCTTTTGAGTTTAACCCAAACTTGCTCCATTGGAGAAATTTTAGACACTCTTTAAATCAAATAAAAAAATCTAAAATATATTGGGCATTAAACTCGACAATAAACAATTCTTTTTTTGAATTCTAGGTGTCCTTATGGAAAGTGTGCCTTCAATTTCATGTGATTCTCCGAAGTTTCATTTTACAAACCTGATAAAAAAAACTTAAAGTGTAAAAATATGTACGTATTATATAACTGATTTGATACGAATCATCGAATCTTCTACATAAATTGTAAATTCTATTGCACAAAAAAATAGTCTATGGACCGAGAAGGTCCGTCCGCTTCCCATCTTTTAAAAATCAAAATCAGATTAGGATTCTACGAGTATATACTTCATATGTTTTTTGTGTTTACCATACGGCTTTTTTTCTAAATAAAGTGGTAAACAATTAACGACCACGTGAAATTATATTACAATAAACAATTATTATTCAACAATAAACAACTAAGCTTTTCTTATTTTCTTCTGTATCGTATCGACACGTCGTCTTGTATTTGAAGACTTTTTCGTCGAAAATAGCATCCAAATCGTTCTCTATGATGAAACAAGTTTAAGAAGACTTTTTTAAAATTTTACGTATCAATTTGAAATTAAAGAATAATTTAAATTTTGAGTTAATAATGTGAAGTGTGATACTGTTTTCGATTTCTGTTCGCCTGGTATGATACACATATTATTTTATGAAATCTAATACACTCACAATTTCATATGTAGATACTTACATATACAGTGTCGATCATGAAATTTAAAATTTCTTTGATTTCATAAAATTTACCTATGTAATTTGTAATGATTTGTGTAAAAATGGAATTATTGGTACTCCAATTTTTACTGGCTTTGAAAGTTTTGTTGTATTATAATAATAATATAATATATAAATAAATAGTTTTGTTTCTATTGAGTATGTTGGCCAATCATACCAGGCGAAAATGAGACCTTTTCTATTTAGTTTATACCCGTAGAACGTATTTAGGAAAAATATATCTAGAAAATTCTTCAATGTTTAAGAATGCCTGATAATACTATAAATAAATTAAAATTTTAAATTAAATGCTTTGATTTTGTTTTCGTTTTGAAATACGATATTCTGTAATGTTAGGGATATGACATCCAGTTTCTCCAATATTTCATAAGAATTTGTCCGATAGCATTCAAAATATTTCATAAGAATTTGTCAAATAATATTAAAAATATTTCATTGGAAATATTCCACAGCAGAATAATTCCCGGGAAAATAATTTAAGTTGATTATAAAAAGGCCAGGAATATGCCAAAAATTATTATTTGATTGTAAGACCGATGCCGATTATATGTATATAAAATTGATTTATATATGTACATGCATACATACATTTGTAGTATAACTTAACCGGGCATTTAAAAACAAACAGTCTAAATAATGGTTTCTTAACCGGGCATTTTAAAAAATCTTATTAAATTAGCAAATTTTTTTTGTCAACGTGAAACTTGAAAATATGTATGTGATAATAAAAAACAGTGAAAACAGTAAAAAATATGATTATATTGAACTTTATAACTGAAATGAAACGCCAATTGCACTTACGACTAAAGGCCCGTTTAAAAACCTTGGTCAGGCGTTGCGGCCGCGGACGGAAATTTCGCAGGAAAATGCTAGCGTAGCGTCTGGCAGAAGGAGATGGCAAAGGCTTCGGGTGTAGTATGCAAAAAGCCGCATGGATGGAGCCGCACCCGCCGTGGCGCCCAAAGTGGGGCTCGAGAAAGGCGTGGTCTTCCCGAACCTTACCCAAAAGGGTGAAAAAATATCAGATAAATATAAAATTGAAGCTAATTTTATTAAATTATAAATTAAATTGAATTTACTTCTATAATAAAGTAACAAGGCAGAATCTGCGATTCCCACGGGATCCCTCAGGCTTTACGACCTTTAAATTAAAATGGAAAAAAAATAATAATAAAAGGAGACGAATCGACGTCAGCATCGAAAAAGGCGGTGTTTTGGCTAACTAGTGTGACATTCCTTTGAACGAGAAGTTGAATCCACGATAGCCCTAACTTATCGTCACGCTTACGAGAATCCTCCCTTTAAAAAAGGAAGTCAAATCGAGAGCTAATTCGATTCACCCTCACGAGAATCCTTCTGTTGAAAAAGTGAGTCGAATCCGGAGCAACTTCAACTCTGCTAACCATGTTGTCCTACCTAGGAAGGGAAGTCGAACCCACTGCACAGACGACTCCACAGGACGATCGCTCCAGTTATACTGGGATGCAGCGCATCATTGCTGTGTAAGCCTACCTGTGCTCCCAAGCTATCAGTTTCCCCAGTGTGGGGGGCATTTCACTACAGAAAGAGTCCACTTTGGATGACCTAATATTCTTCTTAAAGATTCTCTGCGCTATTTGATATTCAGTTCAGTCTTCTTCTTTTCGGGTTTTTATAGCCCTATTCAGAAGCTATCTGGACTTTTTCGGAGTTTTGAAAGTTCAGCAGTCCATCCTGGAGCTGCTCTACCCTGCCTGCTCATTCTTAACGGACACTTCCTCTTAAAATTATATCAAAGTACTCGTTACTCGTTGGGTCGCCTCTTCGTTTTCGCTATGGTTCTGAGTTTAGCTAACTTGGAAGTTCTCTCGTCAACAAGAACCCTAAACTTGTCCCAGTCCGCCTTTTGTGGATTTCGACCTTCCGGAACTATTATCTTGTCAACGTCAAGTCGAAATTCTATCAAACAGTGATCCAAGAGAGACACTGTTTTATTTGATCTGTCAGAAACCTATTAGTTAGTATTAGATCAATCACTTCCTGCCTTCTTTGCGTCACAAATGTCGGTTTGTTACCCACAATGTGTATCGCTAAATCTGAAGATAGAATAAAATCCAACATCTTATTACCCCGAGAGTTGGATTTAGTGCTACCCCATACTGTGTTCTATGAATTTACGCGACAGCCCACAATCAGGCCCCAACCACCGTGTATTCCATAAACCGTGGCAAGATAATACAGGCACGCGACCTATCATTCCCTACGCAATGAAGAATATTCCCCCATTTTATTCCTCCCAGCTCACAGATGCATTTATAACACACCCAAGGTTCTTGGATTAATATTATTTGGGGGCATGTATCCATCTTCGCATGTCTACTGCATAGTAAAGCAGTAGACGATTTGCTATGTTGCAAGTTAATTTGCGTAAATAAAATTTCAGCCATAAGATGATTATTTTTTAAACCGAAATTAACTTTTCATTATCCTGAACGCGGAAAGTTAAGCGTCCAAGATGCATGTGACGACGGTATCTGTATCTGGACCTTCAGCGAACCCAGGTCTGTACCTACCACCAGGTGAGAACTCGCTCCCTTATTGGAAGCTGAATCCCCCCCTGCTATACGAGTATATCTTCCACAGGTTCGTGTTCAGTCCTTCGTTCTGTTCACGGATACGTACGAGTATTTCGCTTAGTTTGCGGGAGGGCCCCGGTATCCAAGCACTGGCTTTTACCAACCTGCTACTGCAACCGTAGAGTGAGAACGAATTTTGTGGTTTTCGGAAGCTGGCACCACTTTGGTGAGCCAATCTTGGGATGACGTAGAGGAACACTCCACGTTTATAACGCCGCCCTCCACACGCACCCCTCGAACTACGGTTTGTCCTTCGACTCACCGATGGCCTTCCAAAGGTTAGCAGAACATCCCGTTTCTCGGTACGTATCTCCATCGTCATAGCGTTAGCTGCCACTCCTGCGAATGATTCAACAGAGGTGGACGGACGAGTATCATCCGACTTGTTTAGGGGTCCTTCTGCCACCTCCTTTACAGGAGGAGTCTGACATGCAGGCACCTGGGTCGAGCGTACCGATCTTGCGACTTTCCTCCTCTTTGCCTCTCTGCTATTCCCATATTCCTACACGGATACCCGATTGACACCAGAAGAGTGTGCCATGGCACACGAGTTATCTTCTGTTCTGTCACGCTTCCCCCGGTGTCAAGCTTCCCCGTGGCCGTCACAGGTGTCGAAGTCGACGGAGTTCGAGTAAACATCCCAGTTGTTGCTGCGGCTTTCCTATCCCTCTTTCCTTGCCCAAGCCACCGACGCGTCGGCGGGAGGAATACCAGTTAGCTAATACCTGCAGATAAACCTGGAGTACGCGTCATCTATATACTCATATATATATATATATATATATATATATATATATATATATATATATATATATATATATATATATATATATATATATATATATATATATATAAATATATATATATATAAATATATATATATATATATATATATATATATATATATATATATATATATATATATTAGAGCGACAATGAAATACATAGAAAAATGGAAAAGTGTTATTCTTTCCGCTCCCCGCTCATTTTGTAGTATATTGGGCATCAAAAATAATATCCGTGCAAAAATTTTTCCAATCGGATGCAAATTGGCCAGTCCGTCACGACTTTTAGCCCTAAAAATGGAGTAAAACTAGTTGCAAGCTTTGATGAGCTATAACTCGTACGCCAGACAACTTTCAGAAAATATACCTTAAACATTTGTATTGCAAATGTACAGGCAAAGATTTTTCTCCTACACAATTTTTGACCTAGCTTCATGGTGTTTTTAGAGGTCAAACTTCAAATTTGAGTCAAAATTTTTTTCAAACGTAAATTAGTAATTTTAGTTATAAATCTATTTAGGTTTGACTATTGCCAAATTGTAAAGTATTATATATAGTTTCCATAAAAAATAAGACATTTTTAAAACATATCGTTTATTCCATGACAGAGCAAAAAACTATGAAAAATCAACAAATTTTTAATTTAAAAACAAACAAAAAATTAAACATCTGCTTTTGAAAAATTATTTTCTAAGTATTCTACAAATTTTTTTTTGCAAAAACTTTTTGTAGGAAGATTTTTGCACTGTTGTTCCATTGTATGCAATATAAATTGTTTCTGCTCTTCTTGGTGAGATAAAACAGCATTGAATGGCGTTATTAATGCAACTCCACGTTCTGCAATATCATTTACAACTAGAAGCTTTTTAACAATATTTTTTGCCGCAAGGTACTCTTCATTTCTGTTCCATGTACTCGGATCAGTCATCAAAAATGTTGGATTAATGGTTGTTATATTCTTATTCAGAATAGTTAAAAAAAAAATAAAGTGTTTTTTGTAACAAAGTCACTTAGTTGCATAGAGGCGAATTCGTTAGGTGGCAAACGAGCCCGTTTTGGTTCATCAGGATGACCTATTTTTTTCAAATTCAACAACATATTTCTTTTTATATGAACATCAACGTCATCGTCAAAAAAGGCCAATGCTATATTAAATTCATTTAAATACCAGAGATGTCGAAGGAGTTTGTTTTGCACCGCAACCACTATGTCTCTATCAATTACATTAAAGTTGTCCAGATCCTTTAAAAGGTTTAAATCATTGGCAGGTGCTTTTGGTGCCACTTGACACAAAAACCAGTATTTTAAGTATATTGTAACGACGAAAATGTTAAACCTTCTAATATTTTTCAATTGCTGAGCTGAAATTAAAATGGTTTCCTTTATGATTTAAAAAAAAATAAAAATGATTTTCACACATCTTACCAGAGAGATTGAGTTGCTTTCTAAAAAGAAAGATTTTTAAGGAATATATAACCTTTGCCATCCACCGGGCATGACTTACGGCACCTGGCTGAGAAATTTTATAATTTGGAATTTTTTCTCCGAGGAAAAGCAATCCCAATTTCAGCATTTCTATGTAGTCGTGTCTGGTACTGTCCACTTTATTCTGGATTTGATCTTTAATGAATTCAATTATTTCATTCCGAATGCCAACTGTAAAATTGCTGCTAATATTAGGATCCAAAGTACCAGTTTCAAAATTATCGTGTTGTAGCTCAGGCCATGAAGTGCGAAATTTTTCGAATAAAGCTATTTTAGGACCAGATGTTGTTGATTCTATGGTCACTTTAAATACAGCTCCGGCAAGCAGCTCCATTATATGATGGCGACATGCCAAATACAGCAAATGTCTGCCTAGTTTTTGTTCCAGGACAGCACAAGCTCCTATTGATGAACTGGTGTTGCTACTTGTTGTGTCAAAGCACATGGTCACTACGTTATCCTGTACATTCCAGTCTTGAAGTGCAGAGTACACAGCGTCAGCTTCGATAGCACCTGTTTGTCTAGTTAGTTTTGGTACACCTAAAATTTTTGTTTCACCGCATGCAGATAATATTATTGCCAATCTATTGCATTTTACATGACTCGTACTGGTACAGTCTTCTAAAACTTTTCCATCCCAGTGGACAGTAAAAGCTGAGTTAGTATGAAATTTCTCTTTAATAATTTGAAAAATTTTTTCTCTGTAATACGTTGCAATCTTATATATTCCGGTGAAATATTTAATGTATTAACGTCAATGCCCAAATTATATGCAGTTTGGCCAATGATAACTGCGGCTCCCTTGTTACTTACTTGGAACCTGTCTAAGAAGAATGCTTCCAAGTAAAAAATTTGTCTTTGGAAGAATTTTTCGTCTAATACAAGATGATAAGATGAGTGTTAAAGACAGTGCTTCTGTTGTAACAAATGAATTTATAGGTCCTTTGAAATTCCGACAAAACGAAAGGATGGCGTTAAAAAAACTATTGTCAGACATTACAATAAGTTCAATAGCTTAAGAAAATATAAGAATTGAGCCCGAGAAAGAACATTAATTAAATCATTAGATACATTGTTTGATGTATCGCACACCGATGTCATAAAATTATTAAAAAAGGAGAAAAAACAGAAAACCCTAGACTCTTTTAAATGATCATCGTAAGTCGCTAACATTGGTACGTCAAAAATTCGGTTTAAATGTTATAAGGCTACAAACAAAGAATATATATATATATATATATATATATATATATATATATATATATATATATATATATATATATATTATATATGTATATATATGTATATATACGAGGTGTGATCAAAAAATAACCGTTATTTTCATCTTTTCGTGAGTTACGTATGTTCGATGTTCGCATTTTTTCTGTTATGTTGGTACACATGTCTGTTATATATGCTGGCAATAGCAACCATTTTGGATTGTCAGTTTGTTTTTGACAGATAAAAAGGTTAGACGTGTTTTGGTGTGCTCTTCGATTTTGTACTATTCGAAAAAATGGATCAAAGAAACTGTATTCAGTTTTGTGTAAAAAATGAAATTAAATGCGCAAGGACATTTGAAATGTTGACTATGGCCTTTGGCGAGTCTACTATGAGCAGAACACAAGTTCAATTGTGGTATAACCGGTTTAAGGAAGGCCGAGAAGATGATGATCAATGACGATGCTCGTCCTGGTCGCCCGAGCACGTCAACAACCGATGAAAACATTGACGCAGTGAAGAAAATGATTTTGGATAATCGTCAAATCACTATCAGAGAGGTTGCTGATGATGTTGGCATATCGTTCGGCTCATGCCAAGCCATTTTTTCGGATGTTTTAGGCATGAAACGTGCGGCAGCGAAGATTGTTCCAAAATTGCTAAATTTTGAGCAAAAACAACGTCGCATGGACATCGCTCAGGAGCTGTTTTTGGCCAAAACCAAAACCGTTATCATGCCTCAACCACCGTATTCACCGGATTTGGCCCCCGCTGACTTTTTCCTCTTTCCAAAACTGAAGACACCGATGAAAGGAAAGCGTTTTGCTGCGATTGAGGAGATAAAAGAAAAATCGAGACAGGAGCTGTTGGTGATACCAAAAAAAGCTTTTCAGAAGTGTTTCGAGGATTGAAAAAAAAGCTGGCATAAGTGATTTAAATCTGAGGGGAATTACTTTAAAGGGGCAAGATAGTTGTTGATGAATAAATAAATACTTTATTTTTTGATCACGCAATAACGGTTATTTTTTGATCACACCTCGTACATACGAGTATATGCCCTCAAATAAGCGCCTTCGTTTTTTTATGTGAGGCTCATGGCGACTGTGCACAGCACTTCTTTTTGTTGAAGATTTCAATTGGTGTCTGTTTTTTTTTAAATACGCGTTTCGCCCAATTCTTTTTCTAACATCCACCTAGCTTTTTTTTTTGTTAATATTAGAATGAAAGTATTAAGGACTGCTATTCTGTGTTCCAAGCAATGCTCTGTTTTGGAGAACCGATTTGGATATACAATATCTGTCGTAATTAATATTTGATGAACTATTATATCTTTTATACCAATTTGGTGGGAACTCTTATCGAAAATTTCGCTGAAGACTTTAAAGTGCAGCTGGCATATAGAAAAGAATTGTCTGATGGATTCTGCAGATTAATTTTGGATTCACTGTAGTTTTTCAATTTAATGAAAATATCAGAATCTAATGTTAATGTCTAGTTTGCCATTATGTATTTACAGTTATCGCAACTGCTTCTTTGGAAACTAGCCCTAATACCATACCTAACATAATGTGCTCCTCATCAAGAATAGATGCTTGGTCTTCAATTGTAGGACAGGAATTCTCATTCAAATCTAATTGCAAATCCAAATTAAGGTCTTGATCATTTTCACAATTTTTGTTTTTGATAAAATTTTGAGTTGTAAACTTCATTGATATTAATTCGCTAGTTAAATTTTGTACCTCTATAGCTTAGTTCGAAATTTGCTGAGAGAAAATTTTCCAAACTGTCTTGATTTAAACGACCTAAGCAAAAAAAAATTATTTTCTAGCTTTCATTAAACAATTCTTTGGCCAGATCCACGTCCGATCAGTTAAAGTAAGCTTTAAACCTTCTATGCAATATCTTTGGAAAACTGACGAAAATTCGGAAGAACTGATGTAATTCACAAAAGATTCAATCTCCTCAAACTTCGCACCGATTCTCGTCATAGGATGCTTTATTTTATTTTTATTCGAGAAACTTTTTGCTTCACAAATGTCGAAACCGTTAATAAAAGCATTAATAAACTGCAGTGTCGCTTCTGCATTAATTGAGTTTCGTTCAGATGTGAATAAGCCTTGTTTAGAACAAAAAGAAATACCAGCTGCGACAGTATTGCTGAGTACTTGAACTAAACATACTCTCATTTCACCAAAAAATTTTGGATAGATATGTCTATTAGTGAGTTTTGGTGCTAAATTTGTGGTGTTCGATTTTCTATCGATTTAAAAAAAATCCCGTATAACACTTCAACTAGCAATATCACCAGCTGTACGAATGTCACTTGATAAGCAAGCTTTTCTAAGAGTTTTAAACAAGTGGCAAAAATCGTAAAAAACATGATTTTTTTGGAATTAAAAACAAAATAATTATCAAAAGAGTTTTTTTTAAGCCTATTGAAGCAATTAATAATGTTTGTACCCTGGTCCAACACCATCCTTTTAATGTGCAGCCCACATTCTGTAAGGACCTGTAGATTTTGTGTCAACTTTTTTGTAGTTTCTCACCTCAGTAATATAAAAAGAAATTATGAGTTAATTAATATAATACATGAAAGTTCCTTCCAGTGATCGGGTTGTTTGGAAAGTAGAAGCTGAAGACATATTTTGTATCGAAAATACCTTTTATCATAAAGAAAAGGAATTTCGATGCCACATCCTTGCATCTGTCTCCATTTCCATAATCGGTGAAACCATCTATTCGGTCCGTAGCTTCGTTGTACTCCAGCTCTCTTCTGCCACCAAACTCGTACATCAGTAATACACAACACTTTTGCCTTTCAGACATCGCTGACACAACCCTTTTAAAATTTATAACGATAACTTCATTTATGCCCGCTGTAAATTTAGGGAAGGGGTTCCATCTGTACAATGTTGACTGACATGGTAGATTAAATTTAAGGCCATCTCTCAAAAGATTGTATGCCTTGATCGATTGGTGATTTACTGATGAGAGCAATTGTTTTTGGTACTCAGTATAGAGAGACATTCAAGTGTCGCGTCTCTGTGGTCTCTAATAAGAGAAGAAAACCAAAGATGAATAAATATTCTTTAAACAAAAAGTAAAGAAACGCCCGAATGCTGAAGATCCACTAGCTAATAGCAGAGCAAAAATCCAGAGCATGTCGTCTTTATAGCTGTCATATCCTCTATATCAAATAAATGTATACAACTGCTTCTCAAAAAGCGATTGAGGTCTGATTATGTACGTAGTAGAGTAATGTAATATGAAGTAAGATCTATCAAAGTTCTGTTCTGTTCAGCACGCTTATGAACTTTTATGTATACAGCAAAGTAAAGTACAGTTATGTAAGACAAAGTAATATACTTTATAAATTATATGTTTCTTACTTTAAATTTCACAAGGCAACTGGTAGTGAAGCAAAATTGGCGGCCATTTCATATATTTCTGTTATATATGTACATATGTATTTATTTTGTGATTACTAATAGGTACAAAATCAGAAAATTTTATTATTTTGTGTTTCTATGGTATACTTAACCATCCCTTCTTTCCAGCAGCACCTTACATGCTGTTAATTTACTTTCCTTCATTTTACAACATGCATAATCATTCTTTTACTCGAATGTACTTCTGCATGCCAGAAAACAATATTTCCTATCGCGGAATATGCCCTGATGCTACAGCGGCACTATACGGACTCGTGTTGTAAAGCCTTCTTAAATTGTTTGCAGGCTAGTTTTCTGTACATGCACGCATTACAAGCACATGTGAACTTAAGTATATGTAGATGCATACAATTTTATGAGTGTTTGTAATTTGCAAAGGTTAAATGCGAAATTGCATCTGTAATCCATTCATGAACTGTAGCCGCTGGCCTGGACAAATTTAACGCATACGTTACTGATACAATAAAAATGAAACGCGACGCTTTAATTATTACACTCAGTATTATGGTTTTATTTGATGTTGTTTTCCCGGCTGCTGACCAACGACTCGTTAGGCTCGCTTAAAACCGAAAAACACGCAGCAACCGCATAACGGCGAACTTCTACATATGAGATTTACAATATAACAATAAAGGGCACAAACAAACACATCAGGGTGTAATAACTATAGGGTAAGTGGGCGTTCTGTAACATCCCCACCCCCGTAAATGAAGCCGATTCACTAACATCTAAATCCAGAACGGCCAGCTTGGACGCCGCACGACGCCTGATTCCAGAAGTCGTTCGCACGTCAACCTGTCGAATCTCACCATCTCGACCGGGGTACAACTCGACTATTTCTCCGCGGCTCGATTCCCTTCGTGGCATGTTAGGATCGCAGACAAATACCAAGTCGCCTTTCCGGAACGGTTTCGTTCGTTGGCACCATTTTACGCGGCGCGTCAATGTCTGCAGGTACTCCGCTATCCAGCGTTTCCAGAAATGGTCCCTGAGCTGGCGAGCTATGCGCCACTGTTGCCGTACGGAACATGTGGTGGCTATGTCTTCATCTATACCGGACGTATTCGCGGTATTGGCTGACCCCAACAAGAAGTCGTTTGGCGTTAACGGCTGCTCCTGGTTTACGCTGATCGGCAAGTGAGTAAGGGGACGGGAGTTTACAACGTTCTCCGCCTCGATTAAACAACAGTTCAGTGTATGCTCCTTTGGAGCGACCTCTTTGAGAGTTTGGCGTAGGACTCGCTTGACGCACTGGACCATGCGCTCCCATGCTCCTCCTTCGGCTGGGTTAAACGGTGAGTTGAAGACCCAGTCAACGCCCCTTTTTGACAGTTCGCCTTGGATTCGCACACAGTCGAAAACCTCGTCGAACCGCTTCGCTTCGTTGTTGACGCTTACAAAGTTTTTTCCGTTGTCAGACCTCAGTCGGGTAGGCAAACCGCGACGATTTACAAAGTTTCGAATAGCAATTATGCAGGCATCGGTGCTGAGGTCGCGCGCTATCTCTAGGTGGATTGCTCGTATAGTGAGGCACGTAAAAAGGGCCACCCACCTTTTCTCGGTACTTCTTCGCACAGTCACATTCAAAGGGCCGAAATAGTCTAAGCCCGTATATGTGAACGGCCTAACGTATGGCGTGAGTCTGTCGACTGGAAGTGGCCCCATCATTGGAGGTATCGGAACTGTCTTGCGAAAGCGACATACCAAACAGTTGGCGATAACGCTGCGTAGAAGAGTTCTCAGGCGCGGCACCCAATAACGATGTCGTATGGAGCATATTGTTGCTTCTATATTTTGATGACCCATACGTATGTGATTGTGCGCAGTTACCAGCTTCGAAAAGACGTGAGCTGACGGCAGAATTATGGGGTGCCTCACTTCCATTGGGAACCAACTGGCAGCGTCAATGCGTCCGCGTACACGTAGAACACCTTCATCATCGAGATACGGCGAAAGTTGCCGCAATGGACTATGGCGGGATACTTCTTGGCGATTGCGGATTCGCTGAATGTCCATACCGAAAACTTCGCTTTGCACGATTCGGCACAGAAGATGCTCCGATATTTCAAGGTCACTGGCCGTCAGTCCATAAGGCTTTAGAACCTGAATTCGGCGGCGGCATATATTGGTGAATAAAATAACCCAGGCTGTGGTTCGTACCAACCTGTTAAATGAGGAGAAGCGATTAAATCGTATAAAATCACAACTTACGATGTTTAAAGCATATTTTGAGCGAAGTTCATCATCGGGCTCATCACGTTCGACAACCGTGTCGTCTTCGGATGGCCAGGCATGTTCCCTCTCTCGTAAAAACAGCGGACCATATGTCCAACGGGCGGTTGGACCAAACTTGATTTTGTTATTAAACCGTGTGGCTTCATCCGCAACGTTTTCCGTTGTGGGTATTCATCTCCAATTGGACACATTCGTGGCGGCCAATATTTCCGCAACCCTATGCTGCACAAACGGCTTGTACCTCCTATGTCTGCTTCGGATCCACTTTATGACAGTCTTTGAATCGCTCCAGAGGAAACATTGATTAATTTTGGCGCCGTGCCCTTCACGTATGGTCTGCAGCAGACGTGATGCCAACACAGCCGCTTGCAACTCCAATCGTGGCACCGTAAGGGGTTTCAATGGTGCGCACTTGGACTTCGCGCAGATCAGTGTGACTTCCAATTCTCCGTGGAGGTTTTTGGCTCTCCAATAAGCGACGGCGGCAAAGGCGTTCTCGCTGGCATCCGCGAATATATGAAGCTGCAACTCTTCCGGCTTACCATTGCGGAAGTAAAATCTGGGAACGGCAAATTCAGTTAAGTTCGGCAATTGTTTTCGCCATTTTCCCCATAGCTCGGCGATGTCGTCACACAGTGGTTCGTCCCAAGTTGCCTCATGTCGCCAGACCTCACGCATCAGCATTTTAGCACCTATGATGAAATGAGCCAGAAATCCTAGTGGGTCGAATATCGACATGACAACACTAAGCAGCTCTCTCTTTGTGGGGCACCTGTCTCCTCTCAACACTGCTTCGCTGACGTTGTTGAACCTAAGTTGAAAGTTGAAGCAATCTGTGGCGGGATGCCAAAATAGACCCAGCACCCTTTCCGCCGACACGCCTTCCCCCTTACCAAGAATCTTTTTGACATCGACTCCATCCAACGCTGCAGTCACCTCTGATGAATTCGATGTAAAATTGCGAATCTCGAATCCCGCATCCTTATGAATCGCCCTTACTTGTGATGCTATGGCGATAGCTTCCTTCGGTGTGTCGAAACTATCCACAAAATCGTCGACGTAATGGTAGTCCACAATAGTTTTTATAGCACGGGCAGTGCTGCGATCGTCTCCGCTATGTTGCAAAGCGTTCTGTTTTTTGACATAATGCAATGCGCAGGGCGAACAAGCAACTCCAAACGTCATGACACACATTTCGTATATGTCCGGCTGTCCCTTCGCATCTCCGTCTCGCCACAGAAATCGCTGGGCGCATCTATCCTCCGGGCGAATAAGTACCTGGTGAAACATCTCCTTGATGTCAGCGCACACACCAACTGCTCCTTCGCGGAAGCGGAGAAGAATGGACGGCAATGGTCTGTATTCTTGGGGGCCCTTCAGTAAGTGGCGATTAAGGGACACGCCATGAACCTCGGCGGCAGCATCGAACACGATTCGCAATTTGGCCGGTTTATTCGGGTTAACCACGGCGAAATGTGGTAGATACCAAGTACGTGGCGTTGTCGTAACAGCCTCTGACTGTGATAGCGCATAACCCTTCTCAACGTAAGAGTTTAGCATGGGCTTATAGCTGGAGGCAAAGCTTACGTCACGACTCATACGCCTCTCCACGTTCATCAGCCTCTTGAGCGCCATACCGTAGCTGTCGGGTAATTGAACGTCGTCTCGTTCCCATAAAAGACCGGTCTGGAACCTTGCACCAACACGAACAGTCGTAGACTTCAGGACTGCTCTTGCGCGCACGTCATCATTTCGGGTGGTGGTGCGGGTGTCACACCAAAGCTTTCGGTCTCGAAGAAGTCGGCGACCATATTGTGAAGTGTCCCATCCGGATTTCCATGTACGAGGAGGCTTGTTGGTGGCTTGGGAAGGCCTTTACTACTTGGTCCAAACACCACCCATCCCAGCTCTGTATTAGCAGCGTATGGTCCGTTCTTCCTCATCGGGATAGTTGTGGATGCGATACCCAGATGGCAATTATCGATACCGATGAGCAGCCTCGGCACCGCGCCAGATTGTGGTTGCACTGGCAATTGACGCACTCGTTTGTCATCGCAAAGTAGGTCTGCCTGGTTAAGGCTTTGTGATGGTAACTCAAGATTCCTTACAGCGTATACGTTTTGCATCTTGTGTTTTCTTTTCATACCCACACCGCTGATAAATAGGTCGACTAAGGTGGCTGGCTCTTGTACGGCATGTCCACCGAACCACTGGACTTTGAGGTGGTGTGGTTGTCCGCGCAAGTCCAGCTCTTCGGCTAGCGCGTTGTCGAGCATGGTAATGGATGAGCCCTCGTCCAGTAGTGCGTACGTGTCCACGTGGCGTTGTCTTCCATATACCGTGACTGGAAGGATGCGGAATAGAAGTTTACTCTCTTTCAAGTTGGCGGCGCAGCTTAATACTGCAGCTCCTGCCTGGCTAGACTGGCGACTGTCTACTTGTGGCGGCGATGATGGCTGAGTTGAGGTAGCTTGAGTGTTGTTCTTCGACGACGATGATGATGGTACTGCTTGGGCTTCATGCAGTAGTTTGTTATGGATTCGATTGCATCCACCGATAGCACAAACCCTTCGTTGCCTGCAGTCACGTGTAATATGACCAGCTTTCAAGCACGCAAAACATAGGCGGCGAGATTTTACTTCAGCCCATCTTTCGGCCACTGAAGCTTCAAGAAGGCGTTTGCACTCGTGTGGTTTATGCTGACCCTGACATATCGTGCACTTCCGCGGCAACTCTCTTTCATCTAGATGGAGTAGTACTCGGCGTTTTGGCTCACGGCTGGCAACCTGACTTTCATCGTGAATCGTGCACACAAAGTTGGCGAGCAAGGTAATCCACTCACTAAAATGCGCCACTGTGGCACGCGGTTGCACAGTGGCAGCGTACCGACCCCACTCGATGCGTCTACACATAGGCAGTTTCGATACAAACTCGTCTAGCAACATCGGGTTCGAAAGATGATGCCCCGCGTCGGCGGACTGCATAAACGCACAAATATTTTTAACTTTGATGGCGAAGGGTATCAACTTGCCTAATGCACTTTCCGATATCGGAGTGATTTCTTTCACTTGTAGGAGCTGGCTACGTATGAGCTGTTCCGGTCGACCGTATCTGAACTTGAGTTGTTCAATAATGCAGGGAACGTTATCAGGGTGAATCAGCAATGACTTAATAGTCTCACGAGCATCACCCCTCAGACACCTTTGCAGGCGATGGTTATTATCAAAATGGCTATAACCATAGACTGCAGTCGATTCATTAAATGCCGTATAAAATACAGGCCAGTCTTCTGGGAGGCCACTAAACTCTGGCAAGCCCAACAATTTCCTCGGCATGTAAGGATTTCGATGCGAATACTGCACGCCATGGCTACAACCACTGTTTGCACCAAAAGCTGGCATTGAAAAATTCGGTGATTGCGATGAAAATGCGTTATTTGTATGAAATGTACTGTACAAATTATTTGCCGTTGACGTCGTACTGCAAATAACTGGCTGATTCGCGGAACTGTAACGGACTTCGGCGACCGGCAGGCCTGTGTTCGAATATGCGTTTGTTTGTACAGATTCTAACTGTGACATCTGCGTCGACTGCGGTGGTGCTGGCTGCGGCTGCGGCTGTGCTGGTTGCGACTGCGAGACAATGCTGCTGGCATATGTAACGGCAGAATTATCGCTTCTGTGCAGCGTTACCATGAGGGCTTCATTCTGTAGGTCACGCTCTCTTAACTGTGCCTGTGTGGCCTTTAGGTGGGCTTCCAATAAAGCTATCCGTTTCTCCATGGCCTGGAGATCGATGCCTTGATTGGTTGACGTACCTTATGTGAGGTTACTAGGAGCTCCGGTGGCGCTGGAGTTATTTGCTGGTATGACTCCATCGGCAGTAGATGTAGAAGCTTTGGCGGCTAGGACGGCTGTGGTGTCCCTGGGTGGTAAGATGTCTTCGAACATACCTAGTGGCTCCTCGGCAGTTGTGGTTAACGCAGTGGCATTATCGTTCATATTGGTAATGGAAGGAACTTCTCCTGGATCGTTTAGGCGGGGACTCCTGCGAGGTGGAGTACGATGCATCTGTACAATGGCAACTGGCAGTGGCAATGTTAATTTCGATTTAAAACAAAATAAGCGGCACGGAAATTAAATCGAAATTTAAACAATCAAATAAAAGTTGTAGCCGCTGGCCTGGACAAATTTAACGCATACGTTACTGATACAATAAAAATGAAACGCGACGCTTTAATTATTACACTCAGTATTATGGTTTTATTTGACATTGTTTTCCCGGCTGCTGACCAACGACTCGTTAGGCTCGCTTAAAACCGAAAAACACGCACCAACCGCATAACGGCGAACTTCTACATATGAGATTTACATGGTACATAAACGAACGAAGTCACAAAGCAAATATAACAATAAAGGGCACAAACAAACACATCAGGGTGTAATAACTATAGGGTAAGTGGGCGTTCTGTAACATGAACAATTTACAAACCCAATTTCGGCATTGATCGATGCCTTTTAGGTACTCGCACTAATGGAATAAATCATGTGTTTGAGCATGTGAATATCTGTATCTGGGTCTGTGTTTTTAAAGCTGTCATCGGCAGCAGCTTTCGAAGCTCGATCAAACATGATTGCCGCTATTAATGGGAATTTACATTTAACTTCAGTGCTGAGTTCAATGCTCGTGCACTCTAAGGCATAAATTAACATAAAACACAGACAATATTCGCGCTTTCTTCCTGTCATTAATATTCTCTATTGCAATCTTTTGAATTTTAGGAAATTTAGACATATAAAAACTACACACATCTAAATACCGACCAGTTTGCAACAGCACCGTAGATCAACTAAACCAGTCCAGTTCGTAAAACTTTCCGAAAATTTGTTAACGTAAACCGTACTACACAACTGCTGAACTACCACTTAGGTGTGTAGAAGCACTATTATGGCATACTTTCTCTGATTTGTAACTAATTTTTGCTTATTTTGGATTATTACACATTTTATTATCGTTGAATTAGAATGTGCTGGTATTAAATATTCCACTATGGCCAAATATTTCCTCACTTTACGCATATTTGAAATTGTTTCCAGTTTTACTTTCTCCGATTTGTTCGCGTTGCTTTCAAGTTTTTCCTGTTTCCGCTTGCCAATTCAGTTCGTTTGATCAAAGTTCATATTTTCTTTCTGCGCAGTGTGATAACAAAAGCCATTGAGTTAAACTGAAAGTATTTTTTCGGAATCTGAATTCTTACTAGAAAGCACGTGGGGAATACTTTCTTCTGGCAACTGCAACGTAACTTGTATGTTACGTTCATGTACACCGAATATTGTACTTGTACCAAGGTGAATTTACTTACATGGTGACTGCAAGAATACATTTTTTTGAACCACATTTCCCGCATTAGCGGTCAAAAATTAATGTATTGAAAAATGCGATCAAATGTGCAAGCAATTGCAAATTGAGTTTGGATTTTATTAAGTAATAGTTATTATTATATTTTTGAATTTTTAACATTAAAGAATTAAAAGAATAAACAATATGCGAATCAATGTTTGCTGTGCAGTAAATACTCAGGCCAAGGAAATGGCCCAAAAATGAATATTTCCGAAAAACAGTGTGTAGATGTATGTGGTGTTAGTTTTAAAAAAATGACAGTTATTTGTGAAGACCACTTTTTGCCCAGTGATTTCATAAATGGTTCTGGAGATGTGTGTGCGAAAAACGATAACTATTAAATATAAATTATATAAATTGTTTCCCAATTTAAGCAGCTCTTATGAATTTCTCCATTCCTCTGAATTTCGTTTATTTTGAACAGTACCTAATCGCACATTACTCATGTGTGACACTTTTGGAGGTACGAAATTCACCTTGCAGTCACCATGTAAGTAAATTCACCTTGACTTGTACTCTCGGAACCGATCTGCAAATTGCCGCATTTATCCAGTATTTACTAGAAGGTACCCATAATATTAGCTGTTTCTTCTTTTGATCCATTTGCTCTTTTTAATAGCTGTCGCAAATGTGTGTTTTGTCCGTTTAAAGTGGTGAAATTTGAAAAATATCCGTATATAAAATACGATATTTGTAAATTGCTTAGAATCAGTTTAAGTTTGACTAACTTCCTCGTTTTATATGCTGCTGACACTGAAGAATATATATCAATAATGCTGCTGAGCACTTCCGTCTTTAAATCTACAAATTTTCATTAATGCAATACAGTTCCACATCAAACTGTATTAAATAAAAACTAAAAAGAAACCCTACCTTTCTCCATTTGCTTTATTTCAATCTTAATCACTCCATTAGTCACCATAGCAAATATTCGCTGTTATTGAGAAATGTAAAATCTCGAGTATGCGGGAATATTTATTATACGAGGGACTGCATTCTCTGATTAAAAAAATCTTTGGAAATCAATCCAAGTATTGCAAATGGAATTTATTCGCTTTTCTCCGGCCAGTCGCATTATATAGTGGCTTGCATTCCGTGCAATTTTTAAATATCACAACAGATTCCATAAAAAATGATGCGTTTTGGCTTTTGACACAACCTTATGATGCTAATAAATCGCACACAGTGATTTACTTGTCCAATTCTTTTTCCGAATATGCGTGCAAGAAAAATGATTTATTTGAGTGCAACTGTGAAAAGAAGTTGACGTTATGGACTTTCGGTTGTTTGGTAATGACGGTGGTCCGACCAGTATTACAGAATAAAAGAAATATACTGCAATTTTATTGAGGAAAGCGAAATTTCAGTGCTACAAGAATCGACAAACTTTGAGAAATGGAGAAAATCCAACAATTATTTTTATTTGATACATGTTTTTGCATTGGCGCCAGTATTATGTGCGCTCCCATAGCAAAGTACTTATTATTCCTTGTAGAAAAGTCTCTTCACATAGTCTTACAAGAACACGCAGAACTGCAAAATTGATATATGTATTAAGATACCAGTAATAAAAATAATAACAAATAAGAGTAAGAATAAAGACACCACGTTAGAAAGGCAAAAGAGGCTCAGCTTGATTTTATTAAAAGAAACACGTACGCTGCATGATGGGCATTAACTTTTTAACGAAGCATGATATAAAACAATTGCAACAACAACAGCAATAGCAACAGCAATAGCAACAGCAACAGCAACAGTAACAATAATAATAATAGTTGCTGCAACCACAGGGAACTATGTGTATATATGTATATGTACCTGAATTTTTTTTTATGTATAAACACCACCGCAGTGCAGCAGAACCACAACCAACCGCACTGACATCATAGGAATCTAAATACCTAAGCCAACTAGTTGGAAAACACGCAGAACAAGTGACCAGAATGCGCCAGAACAAGCGACTATTTTTAGAAAAGTGATGAAGAAGCAACCAACTCTTTCCTTCAGGTGCCCGTGCACCCTTTAAAAATTAACGTGACATCATTTGGTGCTCACAGTTCTTGTTTGTGTCCGTTAAATGCGTTCACATCAGTGAAACGCATTCAATCTCGTTAGTTCGAGTACATCTTCTGGCAACTGCTTTATGCCGCAACTACATCTACTTCCCCCCATTTCTTCTAATGGCTACAATCTTTCACTTTTTATTTGAGAAATGCGAGAAACCGGCCAATAGAGCCGGCGACCGAACTCCAGATCTACCGAATTTCTTATTACCCGATCGGCCGCCACAACTCATTGTCCTTTTATTTTGCCAGCAGTGATGATCTACTTGGAAACAGAGTTTGTGTAAACTGTTTTCATTTTCTATATAGACGCAACAAGGGGGTAGAACGACCGCTTCCCAATGCTTGGCAGGCATTCTGCATTCTAAACGATGCTCAGATTCCTTGGTTCTTGTCCGATGGCGTTAAGCCTTCTGTGTTGTCTTTGCAACATCAGATCAAACTGCTTCTTAGGCCAAAGTCGTGCTGAGTGCTCAGTCTCTGCAGCAATGCTTTTACTCGGCACCTGAGTTCTATTTTTAAATTATTAAATAGTAACGAGTTCAGCTCACTTTAATTCAGTTCGTTTAGAGTTCTCTCTCATACTACAGTTGCTATCGCATGCGCATTTCCTATTGACAACGAGCATTCTTCGTCCGGCTGTATGCGTCTGGCTTCTTCTGCTTCTAGTCAAGTTCATTATATGACTTCGTTAATGTTCATATGTTGTAATTCTCATATGAATTCACGTTGCATGCGCTGTCAAGGCATGTAACGTGTAAAGATAAGTTCTTAGTTCGTCTACATTCGCTCGACCCTTCGCAGAAATCGCGTCACACCACGTCCCCCTAACACGCCCTCCACTCTATACTTTGAGCTCTAATGAGGAAATGTATTTTGCAGCAACCAACTTTGGCAGTCTTTGGTCGGGTTTGGCTCTATTTTACGCATAAGTTTCTATAAATATCGTTGGCAGAATCTTGATTAGCGTGACTGGGCAACCAGTCTACCAAAATGAGTAAATGGCTATTTCTCAAAATACAGAACTAAATGCTTTTAGAATTTGCTCTAAACGAATTTACAGACGTTCAAAGCAGTAGCAACTTTCATAGTGCCGCAGCTAATATTAAAAATTGTCTTTGAAAAACTCGGCTGAAAAGATTAAATATAACCCTGGGAAAAAGCACATAATTATCAATTATTTAAGTGGGCTTAAACACCGACATTTCTCCAGCAACCAAGTACATAAATCAAGTTTATAAATTCGAGAGAAATACACAGAGGAAATAGTGATGTGCAGCTACCATCTTCGATGCCTCATATGCGTTTTGATCAAACTCAAGTCTTTTATCTTAGCTGAAGAAGTACATACACACACATATTAAACTCTGAAAATAATAATAGTATGTAGATTAAAAACATGTTCACTATTACAATTACCAATCAGGTTGATTCCTCATTATAAATACTAATGTAAAAAATTATTATTAATCTTTAATTAATAATCTATTAAATAATCAGCAACCTCCCGATTATGAGAATAGCTTGCTTCCCACTAAACAAGTAGAATCATGGAAGTTATCTCAAAGAGATGCTACAACCAGTTTCTATTCCCAACATTTCTTCTATACGTTTTCTAATTTTCATACCCTTTAATATTAACAATAGGAAAAAAGCGTTAAGTTTTTTTACTTTTTTTATTTTTATTATTATTAAGGGGGATCTTGCACTCCGACCTTAGATATATATTGTGCACTTCATGGAATCAGAATATTTCTCTGAGTCCAGTTCTCTCGATAAATATTAATATTAAGCCTATTTTGCTAAAGTCTTATTTCCTCATCCGATATTATTTGATTACCCAAATGCTTCTTAAGGCCCGTTTAGCCTTGACGAAACAAACGGAGCGAAACAAAACATACAATCTCTAGCGAACAGCTGCTTTCAAACAAATCAATGTTAGCGATTAGTCTCTTATTTACAAAACGTATATTTACGAACGACGAGAAAAATTTCTGCAGATTGAAGAATTTTCTGTCGGCGTTCGTAAATGATCCGATGACATTTGACACTTTTGAACGCTTTTCACTACTTTGTTGCGATTGGTATTATCCAGTCAAACAATGCGTTGAGGATGTTGTACGGCGATATGAAAAAGCGCTTCAGAACAAAGTATGTATTAACATTCCGACTGAACCAGGATGTCCTGGAAAAATTTTTCGGTGTCGTTCGTGCGAAAGTTGGGCTGCATGACCATCCATTTCAACAAGAGTTCAAATATCGCCTCAGATCATATATACTTGGTCGCAATGAAGGCGTTATATCGAACTCTGCTAATGTTGAAGTAGATGATACTCCTGACTGAGAAAGCTCGCAACCATCTCTTACAGATATTTCCAAAATAGACATAATAATTTTATTTAAATTATTCTCTCTCTATTTATCAAGGTATCATATTAAATACTATGTGTGTCAACAACACCACAGCTCCCCTCGGGGATCCTGGTTAAGCAACAAGCCAAGCTGACAGCGATTAGACTTAATGCTCTTTAGCACTAGCGCATAACCCTGACAGGCCATGCTTCAATTCTGAATCAGGACCCACCTGTCCCCAACTTTATCGATTATATGTCGGTCTATCCCAATTTGAACAGGGAATTCGACCTCACTATTCCAAGTCGAAGCGACTGGACCTCAGAAAACCGAATCGTCGGTGAAACAGTCGAAATCTACACCGACGGTTCCAAGCTTGGAGGTAGAGTCGGCAGCGGTATTTATTCCGACAAGCTGGACTTAAACATCTCCCTACGTCTCCCAGACCATTGCAGCGTTTTTCAAGCTGAGGTCATGGCCATTTACCACGCAGCCAAATGGATGCTGAGTAGTGATATCGGCGCAGTTGACGTATCTATCTTCTCAGACAGCCAGGCCGCCATTAAATCTCTTTTTGGCTCCACGGCCACATCAAGACTAGTTCATGAATGACGAACATCTTTAAATGAGCTCGCAAGTTACTCTCGGTTGCACCTAATCTGGGTTCCCGGACACAGCGAAATCCCGGGAAACTGCGAGGCGGACGAGCTTGCCAAGGCAGGCACGCTAATGCACGACATTCACCCCTCTGTAAACATCGGCATTCCACTGGCAACAGCCAAGCTCGAAGTCAAATGGAAATATCTGGCTGACGCCTACAAATCCTGGGCTAACGAGGAATCCTGCCACACGGCTAGACTAACTTGGACAAGCATGGACAAAAATAGAACCAATCAACTTCTTCGACTTGATCGCGTATCACTGTCGACAACTGTGTCGGTTTTGACCGGCCACTGCATAATGGGACAGCACGCAGAAAGACTGGGCCTACCCTCAAATGACTTTTGCCGAGGCTGTGGGTTCGAGGAGGAGGACGAGACGGTTTTCCACCTCTTATGCCACTGCCCATCCTTGAGCAGAAGAAGAATTCGCACCTTTGGTGCCCCATTTCTTACAAGCCTGACAGAGCTGTCATCCATTAATATTAGGGACATAGCCAGGTTCATCAAAGTATCAGGATGGTTTCCTGAAACATGACGGGGGAGTCGTGCCTTTCCAGGCGCTGTCCTTGCGCTGACTATCACCATCCCAAGTATGGGAACCTTTTTAGTCAGTGCTTGAACGGCCATTATGTGTGCTCAAGTGTGCTTTTGGCAAACTGGGCGGCCACTCCTACCTACCTACCTACCTACACCACAATGGAACAGACAGCGTTGGAAGGTCTGTCGTACGATGGTCTTGAAAATCTTGTTGGTTACATAATTCCACAAATTGCGCGACGAAATTGACCACACTGCAATTTAAGACAAAGCCGATACTTTGTATACGTGGGTTAACCATTTAAGTGAAGGGGGGTTATCAAAACCAACAGAAAATTTTATGGCATATATAAGTGCATTACAAAATATTTTTGAAGCAATTAACGGAGACGGTTTACTCATTGCTAATAATTTCAAAAACCTATTGAGCAAGCCTCCGATATCGATTGCAATATTAAAGTAAAAAAATTGTAAAGAAATTGAACAAAACGCATACAAAAGGAAAAGAAAATTTTGTAAAATATTAACATAGTTTTATTATTATTACTATTATACTATTATTATTAGTATTATACTAGGCGCATTCGATTCGTCACTTGTATCGAGCCCGTAACGAGTTGTGCGAATAATGCAACACTCGAGTAAGTGGTATACTTGGCAGCACTGTTTCAACTGTTTTTTTAAACATTTAATTTCTTTATATTTTTTATGCAAACTAATCATTTGAAAATAATTTAAATCAACAGAATAATATTTAAAATCAAAAAAGAAAATCCAAAGATTAATTTTTGTTTTCTTTAAATTTAATCAGCTAAAATATAAAAAATCTCAGGGAATTTTTATGGGTAATCTTTAATCTCGTTGGTTTTCAAGCAATTTTCAATTTGGAAGCACTTTTCTATCGAGGATGAAAAAATTCGCTCGTTTAATTCGAGTATAATATTATATATATCGATATATTTTCAATGCAAATGTCTGTCATATCGTCGATAGAGTGGCGAATCGAATGCGCTTACTATTATTATTATTACTCTTATACTTCTTCATAATAAACTAATTGAAAAAACACATACAATTCACTTTAGTTCGCAAGCTTATTTATTTAATTGAGCATTTATGATGGTCGGTTTTCCAATTGAAATAATTGCGTTTTACATTAAATATTTTTGTCAATATATTTGTAATATATTGTTATATTTATTTCGCCGAAAAATATTTCATATAAAATAATAAATGCTGCTATTTTTAAAATTTCATACTAGTGTTTACTTTTTTGTTTACAAAATATATGATAGTTTGACATTTCGCTTTGCAACCAAGCTACTGTGACGTGATGCGCAGAACGAAAAATATTTGTACACCGCCTTGCGCAAACTTTGTTTCTATTATTTTTGATAAGAAGACAGCACAGATTGATGCCGAATGAATAAACCAATAGAGAACGATAAATGTAATATTTTTTATTATATGTTTATTTCAAAGCCATTGCCAAATTCATATATTCCAATAACTCCCATTATATTTTTCATCTTGCTCTTTAAGAAACATTACCAGATAAATGTTAATATCAGTCATTTACAAAAATTAAAATTATCTTACTGAAAAACCCATTGTCAACTAGAAAATAGAAAGAAATTATTATAATAATCTTTAACATTAATTTGATTTTGATATTAACAATTTAATATTTTTGTAACTCTGTAAAACATATTGTAAGCCTATGTACGCTCAGAAAATTTTATTAATTTCAGATCGAACTTTGAAGGAAAAGCTAAAGGATCTTGGTTTAAGCCCACAATGACGAAAGAATGAACTTAAATACAGGCTTCTGAGATATTTCGACCTCCTGTATAGTGACGAAGAAGAAAGGGAAATGGAATCCGCAGACGAAGAGGTACCAAAGGCAAGTTCGATCATCAAACATAATTTCACATTAAAAGATATTGAATACAGTTTGCCAGTTTTTACGGGACATTTATCAATACAGGTAAAGGAATTTGAGGAAAATGCCGATACTGTGGGTTGGAGCAGTATCTAAAAATTCGTTTCTGCTGAAATGTGCAGCAAAATTGTTCGTGAGAAGTCAGACGGTTATCATAGATTGGGCTTCATTAAAAACCGTAATAGTCGATGAGTTTGTTACAAAAGTCGATGAGTTTGTTCTCTTGATGATGATGGTATGTTGCAAAGTCGTCGCAAAAAGAACAATGACTCCTTCAGAGAGTATTTGTATACTTTGATGGATATTGCAAAGCCTATCAATTTGGAGGAAGTGAGCTTGATAGGGTATTTCATTGAGGGTATACCCGACTCTAAAACGATTAAAACGGTCCTTTATCAGACGAAAAATGTGGCCGAGTGGAAAGAACAGTTGAAAATATATGAAAAGGTAGACTGTTCTGGTCAGTTTTTACACAAACCAAATCAGTGGAGCAGTCCTTCGAAAACACCAGTACCACAGAGAACTATTGAATATGTAAGAAAATATTATAATTGTGGAGCAACCTCGCATTTAGCAAAAGACTGCAGTAAAAAAACAGATAATACGAGGGCGGATTGATATTGAAGCTACCTAAGTAGGAAAAAGACATTTTTTTTCACAAACCATTTATTTCTCAACATAGTCTCCTTTTACTTCGACACACTTAGTAAGACGATATTTCAACTTTTTTATACCATCTGAATAATACGATTTCGGGAACCCCTCAAAATACGCGTTAGTTTCGGTAATCACTTCTTCGTTTGAGATGAATCTTTTTCCTGCGAGCCATTTTTTCAAGTTTGGAAACAGGAAAAAGTCACTAGAAGCTAAATCTGGTCTGGACTATAAGGTGGATGATTAACCAATTCGAAGTGTATTTCAAGTAATTTTAGCATCGTATCTAATGCTGTGTGAACCGGTGCGTTGTCTTGAAGAAAGAGCATTTTTTTTCTTCTTTAGATGTGGTCGTTTTTCCTTGATTGCATCAATCAATTGATCCACTAATGCACGATAATACTTTCCTGTGATTGTGGATCCTTTTTCAAGACAATCGATAAGCAATATTCCGTGTGCATCCCAAAACACAGTGGCCATAACCTTGCCAGCCGATTTCACTGCCTTCGCCTTCTTCGGAGCACTTCCACCAGCTTCCACCCATTGTTTCGATTGATTTTTGGTTTCAGGTGTGTAGTGGTGGACCCACGTTTCATCAACAGTTATTAATCGACGCCAAAAATCAACAGGATTACGCTTTATCATGTCCAAACACCGCTGTGAAGTGGTCTGTCGAACTCGTTTTTGTTCGACACTGAGCCAATGCTTTTTCATATGCAAATGTTCATGCAAAATGTTGGATACACGTTCATATGATATGTTTACCATTTCAACAATCTCACGTAACTTGACTCGGCGATCATTCATAACGATATCGAGGATTTTCTTGATATTTTCTTCAGTAACCACCTCTTTTGGCCTTCCTGTTGATATTATTGTTACAGTGCTTGTTCGGCCGCGTTTAAATTCAGCAATCCAATATTTTACCATGTAATCTGATGGAGCAGACTCACCGTAATGTTTATCGAGCTTTTCTTTTGTCTCTTTCGCCGTTTTCCCTTTCAAATAATAGTGTTTAATCACTGCACGAAATTCGCTTTTTTTCCATTTTTCAAGAAACACAAAAGTTGCTTACTTCAAACAAAGACATACTATTAGACGTTACATTGCTCTCTTGATTGAGAATCAACATATTGAAATTGCTGGCAACCACATTGGAATTCAGATCGGCAATTTCACGAAGCAGTCGTCAATATGTATCCATCGGCAGTCACACACATGGCTATTGTTGTATTGCATTCGTATGAATAATTTAGTGTGTGTGTTTTTGTGTGTGCTCACAGCAGAAGCAACTAATTTGAAATCAATTTTTTTATTTTCTGTTCTATGTGGCTGGGGTAAAATACACAAGAATGAATTTTCTGTATGGCAAAGGTTTCTTATTCGGAAAGTGGGGCTGAAAACAAAGCATTTGTGGTTTTGCGTATAAGAAAGATTTGCCATGTCATGACGAAGCATAATGCGTGCATATTAGAACACTTGACAATATAAAATAAATATGCATGCATAGGATATTTTATAAAGATCGAAGCGCAAGTGGTAAAACGTTGGTCTATCAATTTTATGATGCCGGGTTCAAGTCTGCTGAGAAATATGTTTATTTTTTTAATTGTTCATCCTTTTTTTGAAAGCAAACTAATAATTATTTTTATAAAAAATAATAAGAATAGTTTCTACTGTATCATAAATTATCCAGTATTAAATAATTTTACTATACCACATTGAACTGCTGCTGCTCTAGCAGATCATTAAAGCAAAGAAATTTATATCTTCTAAAAATAGTCATAACGATGTTTCTTAACTCACATACATATGTACATACATAAATTCATGTGCGCATGAAACTGTGTTAGTTTTGTACGATTTCAATATCTTTGTTTATGTTAGTTTTTTGATGCTTTTGCGCAATTCGTCTGAAGAAGCTCATAAATTTCACAAAATCTAATCCAATCAAACATTTTGTTCGTCAATGAATATGTGCAATTTTAGGAAGTTTTTGTTTTTCGTATATTGAATTTTAATCTAATGGTAGGAAAAGGAAGAATTTTGCAGATGTATTTCATATCATATTTCTTTTATATTAATACATTATTTACAAAATAATAATTAACTTAAATTAATATCATTATAATATATAAAAAAGCATGCAGTTGCATAGAAGAACTTAGACTGCAAATAATTAAAAAATAAAACTGAAAAGAAGTCTCAACTATTATTCACGAATATAGGTCAAGACAGATTATTTTATTTAAAGTATTTCTATATACTACATATGTATGTATGTAAGTGGATACACATCCAAAGACAAGTTCACACGCACAAAGAAGCACAAAGCAGAAAGAAGTTTTTGCACATTTTTATTAGTTTCCATAACTCAAAACATCAAAGCGATTGTGTTGCCGGTTGTAGTATTTCGAATGGCGTTTGTGAAAAAACATGCAAGCAAGTCGACTTGGGTAAGCCCTGAAGACATCATGTATGCATTTTTAGAGGTAAATGTCAAATGTAATGGGCAAAAAGACGCACCTTATATTAAAATATGTTTTACTAAACATTATTTATCCTAATATAAATTTAAAATTTGTGGATTTTTAAATACTTGAAATAATTTTTTATAGATTTTTGATTATAATAATTTTCGATTATAAAGTGGTTTATTATGCGATAGAACAGAATCATTGTTGAACTACATTTTTCCATAGGAAATAAATGTTTATATATAGGTTATTGTATTGTATACGGTTTTATTTACAAAACTTTGTAAATCAATTGATAAAAAGAAGATATGCACTTAATACTAGATATTGAAGTTCATAAAATTTACTTCAAACCTGAACATCATATAGTATGTACATGCGGAGAATCAGTGTTCATAGATCTGTATGCACATATTCATGTACGTACGAGTGGTTTAATTTGTAATAGAATGTGGTTATAGTATTTCAAGCTGATCTGACAAAGTAAAAAAAAAACGTTTAAAACCTTGATTATGTTGGTTGTACCCTTAATCTAAAAATTATTTAGATACATTTTCTGATGGAATAGGCAACAGACGAACATAAGAATATTAAAATATTAACACTAATTTTTATCAAAATTGGTTTTTTGTGCATAATTATTGTTTCTTCGGATAGACTCAAAATATGTTTGATCACATGCTGCTAAAGCGAAAATATGAAATATAAAGTCGAAAGAGTAAATTGTGCTGATATTTGTCCATACTGAAAATATTGACATATTGGCAAAAAATGGTCAACCAGAAGCTTATTTGATGTGCTACGATTTCTTCTTAAACACTTTTTTTATGCAACCATTAAATTCGCAGAAAAACACGAGGCTTTGTGTAAACCTCTATAATCACTTCCTTTTTTTGTAACGGGTGAACGCAGTTTTTTAAATACAATATCTCTGAGTAAAGACTTGAGAACCCTAATATTTTTCTTTATATGTATATATTTTGCAATTGTAAAGTAATCTAGCAGTGAACGCATTTAAAAAAATATGTCCAATTTCTGTGCAAATTACATGAAAAAAAACCGTCCGAACGTAGCGTCCCAACGCTAGGATTTGCCCATATTCATAATTTCATGACAAATGGAATTCTAATTCTGATATTTAAAGAAGCCACACCGCACATCATACAACAAAAACTCCAATCGAGACAAAAAGGCGCTTTATTTTCATTTCATTTCATTCTTATTATGGCACAATTCGCTACCTGACAAATGATCAAAAGACAAATATGTGCATACATATGTACATATGCATGTATGGATGTATATGATTTGTCAAGGTTGAATTGCATAATACTCTATCTTCTGTAACAGGCATGAAATAATTCTGCTCTAGTTTTGGTCCAGTAAAATGATATAATACTGGTTAATTTATGGAAGATAGTAAAATACTTTTACTACTATTTATAAAAATGATTATTAATATAAAAAAAAATCCGATAAAACACAGCATTTTGCTGGGGCTCGAACCCTAAGCCACAAAAGCTTTAGACCAACGCGTGAACCATTGAGCTAAAGACACCCATACTATATTTGTTGATTTTGGAGAACATTAGAGAGTCTGTACATAACATTCCCCAAAAAATAACTTTTAGTCTTCTGCTGGTGCAGCCATGAAGTTTTGCTGTGCAATTCGATGGTGGCTTTTTGGGGATAAAACAATAAATTAAATAAATACATATTATTATTTATTAATCTTATACACCAATTTTTTCTTTTTTTAATAATTTACAATATAAGTTTTAAAAATATTCCCATAATTAGTTAGAATGCCTCGTCTTCGATTGCAATGATTGAAATTCGTTTTCATTCCAATTCCAACAAATAAATAAAAATAACATTCTTACATTCATATCTATACACACATATGCATGCCGTAAACATGAAGCCAAGCATACAAACATTCGCATATGTAGTAAACACACACGCTCATATAGAACGCAAACACCAGAATGTGTATCGACATATTTTGCCTTTGCATTCCGAGCACACTTCGGGTTTTGGTCCAATAGGCAGCCACGGTTTTTTAACTCATTTCGCTGAGTGAAGAGAGCGATGTAATGTCTTTATAGTATATTGTCTTTGCTTCAAACGACTACAACAAATAAACTAATCGATGAATTTGGGTGAAATTTTAACTGCTGACGTTTGACAGATCGCAATTTCTAAAAAAAAAAGTTTTTGTATTTGTGCTGCCATCTAGCGCTAGGTAGCGTCAATATCAATCCGCCCTCGTACAAATGCTTTAAGTGCGGTCAAATAGGCCCCTATAGTTTAGAGTGTAAACATACCCCAGGAAAGCGAAAGTTAACTCAATGACTGATATGCCTCAAGATCTACATAGTGGTCTAATATTTAAAAGAACATCTGGTGAAACATCATTTGAAGCAATGATGGACACAGGTTCTGACCTAAGCTTTTTTTTTTGTATCTCCATTTATTTAACTACAATCTGTCCAGCTGGACATACTTATATATACTACTTCTATTTATTATTTAGTTAAAAACATGTGCATGATTTTTCACTAGCATTCAATACATTAAGTATATTAATTTCACAAAGTTAGATTTCATATATATTAATTTCGTGCTTTCATGATATTTGTTTTTATTTTTAATTTAATCTTGTTTTTTAATTTTTAATTCTAATTTAATCTGAAAGGCAAGTCCGATGGTACATATTTTTGTAGTCTTCGCGCGCTGGTGTCGCTGGTTATCAATTCTACCGCTAGGTTGTTAGGATGGACTCTAAAACGTTTGCGATATGAGTGGCTATATTTCATGATTTCATCATTTACTTTTGGGATGTTTAGATCGCGATGAATGATGTCGTTACTGACATACCAAAGTGCATTAGCACACAGTCGAATAACTTTTGATTGGAATTGTTGTAGGATGTCCAGGTTTGCCTTGGATGCTGATCCCCAAATTTGAATACCATAAGTCCATATGGGCTTCAGTATTACCTTATATATCAGGACTTTATTTTCAAGTGCTAGGGCCGACCTTCGTCCAAGTAGCCAGAACAATGACCTAAACGTTAGACCAAGTTGTTTTCGTTTGAAGAAGATGTGACAGCGCCATGTAAGGCGCCGATCCATGTGCACCAGTTATTTTGCATGGTCTGCTTGTGGCAATTGGCAGTTATTTAGTGTCACTGGAGGGCAAGAACCTGCACGTAGGGTAAAATTTCGTTTGCACTGATTTTATCGCATAATGAAGTTTTTTGCGTAATGATATTTTCAAGAAATTTCATAATTTAAATCTAAGTACCGAAAAGAGACGACCAGTTGGTATTAAGGAGATCGAACTTCACACTATAGGTGGTTTGTTGATGACCATATGTGTGGACAATATTAATAAAGAAGTTACATTTCATGTAGCCAAAAGCAACGAGTACGAAACGGTGCTATAAAAAAAATGATGTGCAGAAACAAGCAACCATACATTTTATTGAAGCCGAAGCTATATTCAGAGCAAAAGGAGAACAAATCAAGAGTACCATGATACAGACAAAGATTCTGAAGGCGTCCACGCAATGTTCAGAAATAAGGAAGAAGAGCAAGATGTGGGTAACCGCACTGTTCCTACGGACAGAAGAGATACATTATTATTTGATGAGTTTACATTACTTTGATTACATATTGACTTCAGCGATATAGATAATATGCAGCATATCGATTTGTCACATCTAAACAAGAGGCAATCAGCCGGTATAACAGCAATGGTGCAGCACCTACCCCGAACTTACAGTCTACAGTCGAAATGAAGATTGTCGTTACTGACGACACACCTATTTACCAAACGCCCAGAAGAACATCGCACTTTGATCAGCGTGTGATTGATGAGCAGGTGAGGAAATTGTTAGAGGATGGAATAATTCAGCCGAGCACATCCGAATATGCATCGCCAGTAGTTCTTGTATTAAAAAAGGCACCAAGCGATTGTGATATGACTTCAGAAACGTGAACGAGAAAATACTGCGCGATATAAATTCAAATGTGTACCCTTTGAAATCAGTAATTCACCACCAGTCTTCTGTCGCTATTCCGCTATCTGGTCCAAGCAGGCGTTATTGTAGTATATATAGACGATATAATTATTCCGGCGCGCCACGAGGATGAAGGCATTGACTATGAAGAAGAAAGATGTTCCATTGAGAGTTGGGCTATGCATCTGCAAGACTTTGACTACGTGATCGAACACAGTTCTGGGTGTAAGATGAAGCATGTTGATGCATTAAGTCGAATGACATCCATGCTACTCGAAGATTCCATCATTTTTTGACTTAAAGAAGCACAGCGAAATAATGATTGGATGAAAGCAGGTATCAAAGTATTAGAAGACCATGAATACGAACATTGGTTTATGAATAACACCGTATAAGGATGTAGTAAAGGAGTTGGTGGTAGTACCTCAATCAATGGAGGAGGATATCATTCGCCTAGCACACCGACAAGGACACATATCAGGAAGCAAAACGCAGGACTACATTGAAAAATCATTTTATATTGCCCAGTTATCACTAAGTTATCGCCTTCAAGGTATTAACTGCTGAAGACATAGACTTTCGTGATTTGTTGGAGGACACATTGATTGAGGAGCTAGATAGTGAACGCGATAGTGTAAGAAAGCAAGTAAAAGAAAACATCACGGAGATGCAAAACGAAAATAGTCGTACTTTTAATTCAAGACGCACAAAAGAAAAGGAGTATAATGTAGGAGATTTAGTTGCCATCAAAAGGACACAGTATGGTTCTGGCTTCAAACTAAAACCGAAATTTCTCGGACCGTATTCAATTCAACAGAAGGTGTCGGACGGAAATATGAAGTTTCGAAAATAGGTAACCACGAACTACGGTTGCCGAATACATTAAAGCATGGAACCTATCGAAGCATGGAACAAACGATCAATAGAAAAATGATTTTTTGATGCGCCACCAATCTTGAAAGTGGTCCAGAAAAAATTAAAATTGCTATCAAACTGCACACCATTTGAGAAAAAGGATTCGATATTTTTAGTTCATTCAGCATCAATACGCAAACCTCTACATTAGAGACAGTGAAACAAAAAATTGACAATCATTTTCAACCACATAAGAATTTAACAATGTTTCGTCATACTTTTTCCACAAGAAGATTATTATTATTATTATTAACAGGCTAAAAGGACACCGCGATCTAAGAGATCTATTGTGCAGCTTCGTACCCAACTAAAACAGTCCTAGACTATTTATAAATCTCGTAACTGCTGTGGGCTTAATTTTAACTAGGTGATTTGGAGATATGAACCTACTGCCTAGGTAATTATGTCTGTGTCTTGCCACCGCTGAGCAAGTGCATAGAATATGTTCTGCTGTTTCCTGCTCCTCTTGACAGAGTCGACAGGAATCGTCTTCTACCACGCCAATTTTTTTCAGATGGTAATTTAATCTAAAGTGTCCTGTTAAAAGTTCAGTATAGAGTTTGATGTCATTTCTGCTGAGGTTTAAAGAAGCATCTAACCTGATGTGTTCAGGATCAATGAGTAGTCTCGACTGCCCTTCTTTTGGTGAAGGGTACCACGTTTGTTTTATTCAGATTTATCGATAGTCCTTTCTCCTGGCACCAGTTTTGAGTGATGTCAAGAGCTACTTGCATGCGATCTGTTATGGTAGAGTCAAGCTTGCCTCTGACCATAATTACCAAAGCCCTGAACTTCGTATCCGAGGTCATTAAGAGTTTGTAAGAGCTCGTCGATAACCAATAACCATAGGAGTGGCGGTAGGACGCCCCCCTGGGGACATCCTTTGGTTTACCTGACAATTAGCTTTGCTATCCCTGTTTCAAAGATTGTTGTTCTGTTTTTCAGCATATTGAGAACCCATGTTATCATCAGTCTTTGTATACCTTTCCTGTTCATCCCTTCATCAATTGATCTGAAAGTAGCATTGTCAAAAGCCCCCGTAATGTCAACCGATGTACAGAGAGGTATTTCTTTACCTTCAAATGCCTTTTCAATTTTGCTCGTTAAGCTATGTATGGCTGTCTCAGTCGATTTGCCTGATTGGTAAGCATATTGTTCAATATGAAGAGGAGAATCTTTAAGATAAGTTTCCCTGATATATTGGTCCAGAATTTTTTCCATCACTTTTAGCAGGAATGACGTTAGGCATTAGCCGATAGGCATTAGCCGATGGGCCGATAGGCTTTTGGCGTGTGGTCCGCCTTTTTGCCTGCTTTCGGTATGAAAGCTACCCCAGCCTTCGTCCAAGGTTTAGGCATTATGCCTAGTTCCAGGCTTATCCTGAAAATGTTTGTTAGCACAAGTGCCAATACATCAACATCTTGCCGAAGTAGGCACGGTTGTATATTATCGACACCTGGGGATTTTAATGGTCTAAAAGTGGAGATAGCCCACTTGGTTTTGTTGACGGTAAAGATTCTGCGAGCCAGTGAGAGTTCCCTCCGTGTAGACATCAAGAAACGAGTATTCTCGATGATTTCACTATCCTCTCCGCTAGTGGCACAGCCTGGAAATTGAGTGTCCAACAAAAGCTGTCCCGTCTCTTCCAGGCTCTCCGTAAAATTTCCGTCAGGCTTCTTGACTGTAGAAAGGCCATTTGAGTGATCTTTATTAAGTGATTTCTGGAGTCGGGTGGCTGCTGGGAGAATTTCAATCTCCTCACAGTACTTTTTCCATGAGTCTCACTTAGATCGCCTCAACTCATTATTATAGGCCGTTAAGGCACTTCTATAGGATGCCCAGTCAGCATTAGACTTGGCTCTATTAAAGAGTTGACGGGCTTTTTTGCGCAAAATACTTAGCTCCCCACTCCAACATGGTACGTTCCTAGAACGTTTCTTCACAACTAAATTACAACTACTTTCAAAAGCCTCAATTATTATATTATTTAATTTGTTAACTTCAAGATCTAGTTCCTGAGAGTTACTTATTTTTTCACTAAGGCACGCAATAATTTGCTCTAAGTAAAAGTTATATATAGACCAGTTGGTCTTCCTAACATTTCTTATTTCAAAGGTGCCTCCAATTACCCCCCAGGAATCGTAGAAAACTACTTCTTAGTTTGTGTATCTAGGTCACCGTCTTTCATTTGCCATGTTCCAGCACACAGTAAGCCCCTACACCGCAACAAGGTGACTACCCAGCGTAGAGGATAGACAAGAAGATAGCGTCCAGATGAAAAAAATTGACTCATTTCTTACTGCTTTGTAAAACAAAGGTAAATCTGTGTACGTAATATCGTCATAGCAAATACCACAACCAATCCTCGCAGTCAAATTCGAGTCGTCAAAGTCGCAGTTACAGTCAAGCAAGTAGTTCTAGAAATCAAAGTCCTTATTGTCATGGTGGAGAAACCTCAGGATCCTATAAAAAATATGGTCGGTGCAATCAACATCATCGTTTTAAGTGTACAACGCTTGACACAAAATGTAACGTATATGATAAAAAAGGTAATTTTGGGATATTTCTCCAAAAAAAAAAAATTTTTAAATAATGTAAGAAACTTAAGTCTTGGTCATGAATCAGATTTAGATGAAAGCAACAAAGCTAAACATTTCTTTATTGGTTCAATTATAAAAGAAAATGTTGAATGCTCTAATAAGTCATGGTATCTTAATATTTTAGTAAATAACCGTAACGTCAAGTGCATATTAGATTCTGGAGCTGATATAAATATGATGTCTCTAGAAACATTCAATGAATTGAAAATTAAATCAATAATTTCGTTGATGCTCGGATCTGTGCTCGTTTCAAATACCATTTAGTCGTTATTGATATTTGAGATTACCTTACGGCAGATACCAGTTTTTAGATTCTTTTCATAGAGTAATGATGGATAATTTCAGGGACATAGAGGGTGTTTTAGTATTCGTGGATGATATTCTTATATATGGAGATAGAGTAGTAATACAAAACTGCAGGTTATTTGAGGTCATGAAAAGAGTTAAATCTGGCATTTTAAAATTTAAAAAGTCAAAATGCAATTTCCAAGTACCAGAGGTATGTTTTTAGTAAAGATGGAGTTAAAATTGATTGAGAAAAAGTGAAAGCTATTGTCAACATGCCCTCACCATCTAATATAAAAGAACTTCAGCGAGTTCTGGGCATGATAAATTATCTAAGACATTTTCTAAGCAATCTTTTAGATAAAACAAAAATTTTCAGAAATTTTCTTTAAAAAAAATTCCAGCGTGAGTATGGGATGAAAGCTGTAAAAAGAGCCTCCAAAATCTAAAAACTTAATTACAGTGTCACCCGTTCTAGCTCATTATGAAGACGATAATCCATTAACATTATCTGTACACAGTTCAAAACTCTAATTACTACTCAAGAGCGATGTGCTCAAATAGAAAAATAATTATTCGCTATTCAGTTTGGCTATACAAAATTTCACCATGTGATACCGCTCCACTTACTAAGAACTATGCTAGCACTACAAGCCTATGACTTATAATAACTATTCATGATCCAAGATAATAAATGTTTATTTCGAATAAATTGTCAAGAGCAACTTAAAAATACTACTACATTCCAGATTATGAATGCGATATCCCTTTCCATTCTAATTATTATTATTATTAATTCCATGACATTTGACACAATAAAACTATACTTATGCTAACAAAGTTAACTAAAAGACATAATCATAAAAGAGCCAATTATCGCTCCTAGTCGGAGCATAGGGCGGTCACAAAAGCTCTCCAACGGTTTCTATCAGCAGCCAGGTGTCTTATTTCGTTCCAGGTGGCTCTGTGGTGACTTTCTGCGTGGATAGTGCGTACCCATGTTTGTCGTGGGCGTCCTGCTTTCCGACTACCATATGGGTTCCATTGAAAGGCCATCTTTGCAATGTTGGTGTCTTCTCTACGCAGAATGTGCCCTATCCAGCTCCACTTGCGTCTTTTAACTTGTGTGTCTATAGGCTCCCTATTGGTGAGGCGCCACAGGTCTTCGTTCATGATCGTTGTCGGCCAGAAAATGCAGCAGATTCTTCGTAGACATTTGTTGACAACAGTTTGAAGTTGTCGAGTTATTTGTTCTGAGACCAACCATGTTTCAGACCCATACAACAGAACAGGTTTTATGCTGGTGTTAAATATTCGTATTTTTGTGCGCAGCGATATCACACGAGAACGCCAAATTCGATCTAAATTCCGGAATGCAGACCGTGCTTTGTTTATGCGTGCTGCCACATCCGATGTTGCACCCCCATATTTTGTTATGTAGCTACCAAGGTAGCAGAAGTTGTCAACTTCCTCAATGTTGATGGTGGAGTTATCATTTGTCAGTACAGTGAGTGGAGATGTATTTGCAGTTTGCAGTCGCAAAAGTTTAGTTTTGGAGAAGTTGATTTTGAGGCCATTCTAATTGCTTTTATAAAAATTTAGCCATTAGAACTGAATACAAATATAGAATTAGTGAGCTACAAATAACGATAAAGAATTTTTAATTCTAAAAAAAAAGTATTGTCAGGAAGGTTGGCCCAAAGGTAAAAACAAAGTTAGTATATGGATAAAAACATCCAAGGCAAAATTCATGACATTAATGACATCTTTTTTAAGGGCGATAAATTGATTGTCCCTAAGTCAGTACAGAACAAAATCTTAATGAAAATTCACCAGGGACATTAGTAAGTGTCTGTAGTTTGCGAGAGGTATTTTAGAAATGCAAAACATAGGTAGTGATTTTAAAAACGTTGTAGATCCAAGTAGATACCAAGTGTGTGCCAAATACAAGCCAACTAATCAACATGAGCCATTATAAAGCTACGATATCAGAGAATTCGCTTGCCAACAAGTTGGAAAAGATCTAATGTATTCTGACAACAAAAATTATTTGGTGGTCAGTGATTATTATATAAAGCCACACTTGATAATAGTTATACAGCTTCAAAGATTTCATAATTCATTTAAAATCTATTTTTGCTCGTCACGGTATACCTATGCCACTAATCTCAGATTCAATTCAGCGCAATTCAAGTCATTTTTATATGATAGAGATCTACAACATGTAAAAACAAGCCCATATCCTCACCCATACCGTCTAACGGTCAACTGGAAAGTTCTGTCAAAATTTCAAAATTTTCAGTATAGAAATACTGCAAAATCTAATTTTAGTTCTTCGGCCCAACTGTCAAAGACATTTAAGACCAAACCTACCAGTCTTATGAAAACGTTTGAAATCTAAGGTAGTTAAATTTTCAGATTATAAGCAGGTTTGATAAAAACAACTATCCTTTTTGCATCCTGGAGATCCTGTAGTTTTCAAGAAAATGCCTAATTCAAATTGTCTACCAGCAATAGTGAAAGTCTACATTGTCAGAAATCGTATTTTATAGAGGACAGTGATTGTAATAAATATACAAGAAAAACAATTAATTTGAGATTTAAGGGTAATGTGAGTTGCACAAGTATAATGACCTCTCAAGAGCCCTGACAAGTGCAGAAACTAGCAATAAGACTCTTGAGTAGGAACTAGCAGTAAGACTCATTGTTCTAATAGAAAAAATTCAAAAAACTATTAGCAAATGTTTGCTCACGTTTGTTTGTCCAAGCGTAACTGTAAGGTCTCCTTGCGACGAGAGGCTTTTGATGAAATAAAACAGTTCTGCTCTAATATTAACTAGTGTTGCCCGTGCCCGAAATTAGGCCATTTCCTTGAATATAGTTTCTATTTTGTACATTCCAACAAAATTTCAAAAGGGTCTTATTTTTTTATATCTTATATTTTAATGATAAATAATTTTACAATAATCATATAAGTGTTGACTAACCCTTAGCTTAACCTAAAATTTTTAAATTACTTTTATTTTGCCTGAGCTAAACAAAGAAATGTACATATTTTTTTAAAAATATATGATAAATACTATAAATTCCAAATATCTGTATAAAGACGGTGTACGACTTTCACTTTTATTCTGGTCCCTTTGACTAATGCATCGTTAGCATTTAAATTTCTAATGAGAAGCACAATACAATTGACTTTCAATGCTGAGTTGTGTGGTGGTAAACCACTCATTGATCAATTATTCACAGAATCGGCAGGAGAATTGTAAATTTCTGAATCGTTGTCACTGTGGAATTTGTATAATATATTGACCAAATTGAGAAATTGTGGTGCTATTCCATTCCCAATCGATATTAAAGATTCAATAAACTGAACTTCATGCTCACATATTGTGTGTTTCAATCAAAGTTGATCGTCAACCATGCGGTCCAATAGGCAATAACTGTCGAAATTCACCACACAACCAAATCCGATTCATTTTTAACTAAATCTCTCAATAATCCATCTATACATTTCCTCAATGATAATCAATGACGTCAAATTTATATATCGACTATGACGCTATATTACAAACTGCACTTTCAACAACCGGAATAGGCAATTTAAACACATTGTGAAATGTTTTGTTGCTCTGTTTGACAATTATGATCATTAAGAACATTAGGTATTAAAATCAATATATTAATTAGATAAATTTATTAAAACTATTAGTTCATTAAAAACTTAAAATTTTTTTTTGGCTTTCCAGCAAAAAAGTTTCCAAATATAAATAAATTTTATTTATTTTCCTAAAATAAATATTCAGATAAATATAGTTTAATTCATCAATTAAATTTATAACCGCATTTATTAAAAGATTTGCGTTTTTAAGCATAGGAATACATGTTGTCCTTCAACAACTGGCGACCTGGGGTATAGGAAAGAAAATTTTTAATATCGTCAGAGCTTTCTTATCAAACCGAAAAATAAGAGTTAGAGTTAATACAGAACTATCAAATACATACCCCTTCGTCAATGGCATACCGCAGGGTTCCCCCCTATCGGTTGTTCTATTTATTATTGCATTCGACCAATTCAGTAAATTACTCGAGGGATACAAAAATATTCAACACACAATTTACGCAGACGACGCCATTATATTTTCTAAAACAAAAGATCTCGATACTATCAAATCTACTTTCAAAAAAATACTTAATGAAATTACAAATTGGGGCAACTTCTCTGGCGCCAAACTATCTGTTAGTAAATGTAAAATACTACATATATGTAAGAAAACCAAATTTAATTGTTTTAGCCTTAAATATGATAATGTAAATATTGAACTTGTAAAACACCTGAGAATTCTTGGTGTTATTTTTGATAATAAGTTTAACTTTAAGGAGCATTGTTTACAGTTAAGAAAAAGTCTAGCTACCCGCCTCAACATTTTAAAATACCTAACATCCACACACAGTTTAATACACATTTCAACATTAATTAACATCACCAGAGCTCTCATACTTTCAAAAATAGATTACGCATTGCCAATTTATGGATGGTGTTCTCAAAAAAACCTAAAATCTTTGGAAGCCCCTTACAACACAGCTGTTCGCAGGAGCATCAGCGCCTTTCCAACGTCACCTTTAAAAAATATATTCGCTGAAGCTGGGCTACCATCTATTCAACAGCAATTATCGTTGTCAACATCAAAACTCATCCCTAAACTCTTCATTACTAACAACAGAGTACTGCACAAAGACATAATGGAGGTTGTCAAGCACAAACGACAATATAAAATTAAATCCATAATTCGTAGATGTGTCCAACTCTCCAAAAACCTTGACTGGGATATAAAAGTCTGTCAAACTAAGCGACAAATTGAACCACATTGGAATATAAAAGATAGCTCCTTCGCATTGAATTTACTGCAATATCCAAAAACCGTTACCGATCCCAAAGTTTATAGACAACTTTTTACAGAAACGGCAAGTGAATATATAAACAAAAAATGGAGCCTACTCTATACAGACGGATCAAAAGGAACTCATGGCACATCATTTGCTGTAGTCCACCACAACGGAAATTTAATTACGTCAGGATGTCTTCCTCCTTTTAGCTCTGTATTTACTGCCGAAGCTTTTGCTGTTAAATGTGCCATCGACTTTGCTCACAAAAATAAAGGAAACTTCCTCATATGTACAGACAGCAAATCGACTATTGAAGCCATTCGAAACTTCAATAATGATAGCAGCAGGACCATAAACAATATCCGTAACTCGTGTATTAAATATTCCAAGAAAATAAAAATTATGTGGGTCCCAGGACATTCGGGGATACCAGGTAACGAACTTGCAGATATAGCTGTTGCAGAGTCAGTTACGGCTCCAAACTACGTCTTCCAAGTCACAGAAACTAAACACCTACTGCGACATATAATATCTCTCCATGTTGCCACGAACTATTGCACTTGGAAAAAATATAAACACTTTTACACCATCTTCAACACAGATGGAATGAAACCATATTATCCTGTAACTTGCTCTCGCCAACAAACAAAAAACTTTGTACGACTCCGCATCGGACACACCAAATGCTCAAACGAGCATTTGCTACGTGGGGAACCGTTACCTAACTGTCAATTCTGTGGGGAATCAATATCCTCGTTACACCTGCTAAATAACTGCCCCAACTTCCAAAAAACCCGTAAAAAAATATTCCATAACCAGATTCCAAGGGATTCTCTAAAAGATACATCAAAGAATAACTTAACAAAGATTAATAAATTCTTAAACGAATGCCACATCCAAAATTATATTTAAATACCTAAATAAGTAAATATGTAAAATAATATATTAAAATCGAGTTGAAGGCCCTGGTAGCTATGACTCTTCTTCTTAAATTAGTTATAATAATTTATTATTGTGATTAATCCTTTTAAATAAATAAATATTTATTTTCCTAAAATAAATATTCAGATAAATATAGTTTAATTCGTCAATTAAATTTATAACCGCATTTTATTAAAAGATTTGCGTTTTTAAGAATTGTTAATTCAATACTCACAATTTGACATAAAAAATGTTGGCTAACAAAATTAGGTGAAATGTGAAAAATGTCCGCTAATTTATGTTCTTTAGAACACCTGGTATTGCGGATGTGGAATTCTTTTGCAGATTTTTTCCCAAGTCCGAAAATTGAAATGTGAAAAATTGCATGCGGATTTTATTTAGAATATGCGGAAAGCTATTGAGAATTGGGGACTGGGATATAAAGTCGTAATGAAAAAGCTTGAAGCAGGAGCATCGGTACCCCAACTAGAAGACCCTGCTATGGAAAACATAGTAAACGCTCTATTTCCTACACATGCCTTAAGAGAAGAATCGGAAGTGCTGGTCAAGGAAGTCCCACCTCCTTTCACGGAAGACGAACTTAAAGCAGCCGCCAAAACCCTACAGAGAAACAAAGCACCGGGTATCGACGGTATTCCAGCAGAAGTCCTCAAAATAGTGTCAAATAGCCATGCCCAAGTACTCCTCGATATGTACAATGCCTGCCTGACAGAAGGAATATTCCCAGACGTATGGAAAAGACAGGAGCTAGTGCTCATCAGCAAGGGAAAAGGAAGCCCTGAAACACCGTCAGCATATCGACCACTGTGTATGCTAGACATCGCGGGCAAACTTTTGGAACGACTACTCAAACCCCGAATAGCAGCAGCCATTGAAAACGCTGGGGGATTATCCACTCGACAACACGGTTTTCGACCAGGAAAGTCCACAATTGGCGCCGTAGAAGATATCATAGAAAGTGTGCTAGCGGCACAGCAAGGAAATCACTACTCCAGGCGAGTGGTACTCCTTGTTACATTAGACGTTAGAAACGCTTTCAACAGCGCTAGGTGGGTGGATATGATCGAGGCACTTGAAAATCGTTTTCAGATACCAGCTTATCTGAAGAAGATAATCCGGAGCTACCTTAAAGATAGAATGTAGATATACGAGACCAACAATTGCACCCGAAGCAAAACCATCACGTCAGGGGCAGCGCAAGGGTCCATCCTCGGACCGGACCTTTGGAATATAAGCTACGACGGCATTTTGCGAATAGAGATGCCAGATGACAGTCATCTAGTCAGATACGCAGACGACATTGCGGCTGTCATCACCGCACGCGACTCGGAAGACGCCCAAAGAAAGCTGAACCAGGTCATGATCAGAACCCAGAGGTGGCTCGATTCACATGGCTTGAAGTTAGGAACGGAAAAGACAGAACTGCTATTCCTCACGAGAAAGCACATTCCAATAGAAATCGACTTGAGAGTTTGCTCCGAGACCATCAGGACACAAAAGGTGATAAAGTACCGGGAATTCAGCTTGACTCCAATCTCACCTACTGGGCGCAAATGCAAAATGCGGCGACGAAAGCAGCACGGGTAACGGCTTCTCTCAGCAGACTAATGGCAAACATTGGAGGACCGACATCCATCAAGAGGAAGCTTCTGATGATGACAACGCACTCCATTCTGTTGTATGGTAGCGAATTGTGGGCTGACAAGCTAAAGATGAACGCCCGAAGAAAACTTTTATCGTCCGTACAACGAACCGCAGCTCTGCGATTAGCTTCAGCGTACCGTACTGTATCGGAGCCGGCAATTCTGGTAATTAGCTGCTTAATCCCTATCGATCTCTTGGCCCTCGAACGAAAATAGCTACGAGAAGCCAAGATGGGTAAGAATACCAGAGGAACCGCGCAGCATATAAAGCAACAAACCGTGCAACATTGGCAGGAACGATGGGCCGCCGAGAGTCGCGGAAGATGGACAGCGAGACTCATACCCGACATAGCGAGCTGGATAGGAGGAACAGCCGAAACTGTCAATTTCTACCTCACGCAGTTAGTGTCTGGTCACGGATACTTCTGCAAGTATCAACACCGAATGGGAAAAATTGGAGGGCCTGAGTGCATATACGGCGACAGCAATGTAGATGATGCAGAGCACACCTTTTTCAAATGCAGAAGGTGGCAAACAGAGCGCACCACGCTTGAAATGGAAATCGGGGAAACCTTAGCCACCGAGAACATTGTGGAGGTTATGCTAAGCAGCAAAGAAAACTGGGACCACGTAGATAAATATGTGGAAAATGTGCTCCGGCGGAAAAAGCGGGGCCTGGACGCAGGAATAATGTTGAGAGTCCAATAGGGACGAAGTGAGAATCTCCACCTTGAAGGAAGTATAAAAAGGGTTCCAGGGTGGGGAGATTTTCTCAGCGAGGGAGGCGGATGTTTTAGTGGGTGCAATTCTCACATACCAAATCTGTGACGACAGTTTTGATGATGCGGCAGGCATTTTTACCCTCTCTACCTAAAAAAATATATATATAAAAAAAAAATATATATATAGATATAAAATAAGTTATATAATGAAAAATCCAAGGATAAATAACTATGATAATAATAATTAATAGCATGCTCCCAGGAGATATATAAATATATAATATATTTATTAAGCGAAACACTATAAACAACCTAGCATGTGACTTAAAAAAATGAGATAAGATAGGATTTAAAAAGATTTATCTGTGGTAAGTTCACTTACCTATAAGCCAAAAATTACTTGTTTATAGAAGAACTTACCACTCTGAGTAATACCTAATAATTTTGTTTTAGTAGGTTGCCCCATGGCCGACACTGTGACCTAAAAGATATTTTGTGTCATATTACATTTGTCGTTACTGATCCATGTGACAACAACTATCCGATCTACCATACCCTATTGGTTTAGTACCAGTATTTCTTCCGTAATGCCATAGCATTTCGTCAGTTTTATGATGTCAAAGCAATTAAAGTTATCAAGTCCTTTTCTACCTAGCTGTTCCTTGTCTAAAGAATAGCGGTATTTGAAAGTCATGTTCTTCGGAGGGTAGACCTTGCTGGTCCATTACTTTGTGGCTCGAGTACGTCTTCTTGTTTAGTGTTGATAACACAGGTTTTTGCCATTTGGCATGCTCTCACGATGTCATCGATTTTGCTCCTCAGGAGAAGGATCTGGTTCAGCATATCCTGTTGCAGTTTTTTAGCGCTTACTGATCTTACATCGTTGTTGAAATTGTCAATGAGCCTGTTGATTTTACTGATTACGTCTTGGGTAACGCTGATGAGCTTTTTGTTTACTGCATACTGATGGTTATTATTTTCGACGATACATTGTTCATTCTGCAGGATCGCGTTCTAATCTGCGGCATCAGGCGATTCATTTCCAGGCTGAACCAATCCAGTCAATGGAGCGTGTTTTCCCAGATGGTCCACTTTTCAATAACTGTATTATCTCCTTCAATTGTTGCGTATGGAACAGAATTAATGGTTTCGTTTGGTTAGTCCGGAATTTCTTTGTCCAGAACATATATAGTTTCAATTAGTAGTTGTTCGAATTTACTTTGATCGATAAAGTGTACTACGCTGCAATATCTGTTGACGATGCATCATTTACCCGCCTTGATGGCAACAATTTGTGCTTGGTACTCGAAGATGTGAAGAGCCTCTATACAGAGCAGGCTAGTTAATCGTTATTAATGAAAAATTTTAAATATTTAAATTTGAAAACTTTTAATGTAATATGTGTTGTTAATGTTATAAATTAGTAGGCTAGGTAGTTAGTATGGTTAGGTTGTTAGTATGTAATTTTAGTGTTAATTGCCCCTTTTTTTGTGGGCATTAATTACATTATTTGAATTCTTGATTTATTTCTATTTGAACTCATGCAATTAGTTTAACTTAAGTCAATCGAATATTATAAATGTAAGGAATAAAGTATAACGTATCTTAGCTTATTATTTATAATTTTAATTTTTAAATGGGCTTTACCCATTTTAGGATAGCTGCGCTATTGCGACTTGTGGTATATTATGATAAAATGTAGTGGCATGCATATGGTCTGGCCGATTTAATCTTATATATACATATCTTTCTATAGGAGAATATTTTAACATAATAATTTTTCTTTTTATTTTGATTTTGTTTGTAGATTACCCAAAAAAATTGCATTGGTGTATTTTGTATTCCTCTTGCTTGTGGCTTTTAACGGAAGGTTCATGTTACACCATTTTAGGCGTAATGGGTCTTGTTAAGGTTCTAAGCGACCTACTGAGGCACGAAATTCTTCACTAGTCAGCCAAACATTGACACTAGTCAGCCAAACATTGCTTTACTGCAAGTTGGAATTTGTTAACCGCTTGCAAGGGTATTTTGTATGTAATTGGTGCAATTGGTAATTACAAATTTTTTCAAATTTTTTATGTGGGCTTTATGCAGATTTTTCCCTGTTATTTCTGCCTACGATTTCCTTTTTAAGGAGAGATTTCTGCTTCTTCTTGATTTGTTTATTGGCAACGTATGTGGCATCTCCGTCTTTGTATTGTCTTGGTTTCGTCCTTGCTCTGTCGATTCTAAGGTTTCGTATGTCCTGATTGCGTTCGATATGTGCCCTAATGTCCTCGTTTACTTTGTTTGCAATGTCTAATATTTTTTGGAAAGTTGTCCTCTGTTTTTCTTCTATTGAAAAATACATCGCTGGGTTTCTTGCGTGATAGCTGGATCAATTCTTTTGACCTTAAATGTTTGAATTCCTTCTCTAAACAACGACAGAGTTCTAAGAGAGTTCAATGCAACCTCTCTATCTCTGCACTGATTTCGCTCCTTTAAGTTAGAGTCTGACAAATTTGAATTCCAAGGGATTGGATAAAAATTGAAACGATGGGGCTGAATAATCTCCTTTCATTGTTGGTAACTATTATAATAGGTGTAGTAAAAAAATTATTTTCCAAATAGATGACTTTCGTAATCTGTATCTCGCGTTGTATAAGTTCGGTTTAAGCTAGATGCCGATAAGATAGATAAGTTTTCTTACTAAAAAAACGTCTCAGCTGGTTTTGTGATTTCTTGACTTTACAGCTTTTCTTCGATAAAGGCGAAAACGCAAGGCAGGCGGCTGAAAATGTGAATTGTTTTTACGGTCCTGACACTGTAACTGCCAATCAGGCGCAATTTTGGTTTCGTCGATTCCGTTCCGGTAATTTTGATGTCAAAGGTGCACCATGCTCTGGAAGGCCAATTGTCGAAAATGTCGATAAAATCATGGAAATCATCGAGGCCGATATGTAAGCACTGTTTCGATTGCCCAGGCGCTAAACATTGCGCAAAAAACCATTTGGACCGCTTGAATAAGGCTGGATACAAAAAGAAGCTCGATGTATGGGTGCCACGCGAGTTAGCACAAAAAAACCTCATGAACAGAATTTCCATATGAGAATCGCTGCTGAATCGCAACAAAATCGACCCATTTCTGAAACGGATAGTGACTGGCGATGAAAATTGGATAATTTACAACAGCGTTAAGCGAAAACGGTCGTGGTCGAATCGCGGTAAGCCTGCGCAAACGGTGGCGAAGCCAGGATTGACGGACAGGAAGGTTTTGCTGCGTGTTTGGTGGGATTAGCACGGTATCATCTACTATGAGCTGCTCACCTCGGACCATACTTTTAATTCGGTCCTGTACTGTGAACAATTACACCGTCTGAAGGAAGCAATCGCCCAGATGCGGCCAGTTTTTGCCAATAGGAGAGGAATTGTGTTCCATCAGGACAACGCCAGGTAACACAAATCAATAGTGACTTACCAGAAGCTCAGCGAGGTTGGTTGACAAGTTATTATGCAGCCACCTTATAGTCCGTACCTGGCACCAAGTGATTACCAGCTGTTCCTGTTAATGACGAATTATTTTTCTAGTGAAACATTCGCCTCAAGAGAAGCTTGTGAAAATCAACTGTCCCAGTTTTTTACCGATAGGAATGAGGGTTTCTATGAGGCATAATGAGATTACTTTAAAAATTGCATCAAGTTATCGAACAAAACGGATTTGACCTAAATCGGATCATTAATCATCATGCAAAAATAATAGATTTCTCTTTACTACACCCTATGTTTGGTACGATAGAATAGTGTAATAATTTGGCCAATTTTTCTCTCAGATGGATTACTGATGTGGAAGAGCTTAGCAAATTTTGAGAATTTGTCGATACAGCTTAGATTTTTTTCGCCCTGAAACTCAAAAATATCTAAGTGTGTTATCTCGCACTGGTATGGGGGTACTGGGTTGTTTTGGAGGGCCAGTTTTAAAGGATGTCTATCGTATTTGTTCATCTTACAAATCTCACAGCTGGAGATGTACTCTCTGAAGAGACTACTCATTCGCGGCAAATACAATTTTTCGAGGATATAATCTCTATTCTCGCGTATGCTTCTGTGGGCTCTTTTATGCTCGTCTTCGATTATTCGGCAAATGTGTTCTTTGATTGGAACATTCTTCACTTGCCTTTGCGTTATTTTTACCTTGTATTTTGGTAAATGAAAGATTGAGAATGCACTTTAAGATTTGTTAGATTATGCTTGCCTTGATTACTCTTGTTTCCATTGACACATAATGGCGAATTCAGCCGGGATGTCGGTGCTCTGAACAACGAAACTCTTTCCCTACCCTGATTCCCAAACATATTTATCGGCGCTTCGACGTGTGGGATTAAATCGCAACTATCGCATTCAGCACTGTGCCTTGTGCATGCCGTTCTTCGGATTCTCCTTCACTAGCCGATATAGCCTCAGAATTTCTAGGGGTTCCTTCACTAGCTGTTATAGTTTGGGAGTCTCCCCTTCGTCCTTCGCTCGCTGAATCCATTGTTGAGCCATTGTTTGTCATCGTGGATAGTGTAGCCGATTCGAAACCGTTCAAGTGAAGGGCATCAGCTACATTATTCGACTTACCAGGTTTATAGCATAGTTCACAATTATACTCTTCTATTTTTGCCTTCCAGAGTTTTCATTTTACGTTATAGTTTTTATTTTCTAACGCATAATCGAGATATCGAGATATGTAAGAGATTTACTTATTATTTCCCGATTCGCCTTGCGAAAACATCACTACAATGGCGATATTGGACGCGTCCATTGTAAGATTAAATGGCTTACCGAACTCTGGGAAAGCTAGTACATCATAGGAAATTAACGTTGTTTTTAAATGTTTAAAAGCCAACAGTGCTTCATCGTCCAAACCTACTGGGATGTTTTTTGATTAATTTACTTTAAACTGAGAGTTGTCACCTCCGGTAAGATTGGTTAATGGCTTCGCAATCTGGGCATATTTACTAATAAATTTCCTGTAATAGGACGTCATCCCAAGGAAACTCTTTAGATCTTTCAGAGTTGCAGGGGGCAATATTTGTTCGATAGCGGTTACTTTTTTTGGGTCGGCTCGTATGCCATCTGGCCTTATGATATAGCCAAGGAATTCGAAATTTGTTTGCATAAAATTAGTTTTTTCTAAATTAAGACGCCTGTTTGTCTTGCAGCTCCCCAAAAATGTTTTCGATATTTTTAATATGGTTATCAACATCGCTACTAAAGAGGATGATGTCGTCAATGTATACATAACATATCTTGCCAATATACGATTTTAAGACATCTATTGCACTTGGGAAAATTGTGGGCGCATTTTTTGATATTGGGATAGGTATCAGAAATTGTGACTCCATTCAATCGCTTGAAGACATGCGGAACTGTTTTTCTCCTGTCGGCTTCGATTTCGTGTACTACCCATATCGGAGAATTATATAGACTCCTCGAGGGGCGTCTCTCCACTTCCTCTCTCATGTTTGTTGGGTACGGGTAACTCTTGGTATAAATAAGTTCATCCGTACTCGTTTTAATTTCCGCTCTAGCAGATGTTTTAATGCGTTGTTGGCCGTTGATTAGGTCGAACAAAAGTTCGTATTTTGTTACCAATGCCTTCAATTTCAATTTCGAATCTGCTGAAATGGTACTATCTACAACGAAATTTATTTTTCCCGATATCTTTGACTTAAGCGGAATTTCGACTCCAGGAGTCCAAACAAGTAGAATCTTCTTCCTATCAATTATTGCTCCACATTCCTTAAGTGTGTCATCTCCAATAATGCCATCGAAGAATTCTAAACCGGGCAGAACATTAAAGTTTACAGGGGTTTTATTACCAAATAATTCAAAAACTTTTCCCGTGATTTTTTTGACTTATGTGAATATTCACAGCAGCGGAGTTTACACAGTAGATACAGCATTTATAGCTAGGGAAGGACGGATGAAGTTTTTGTTAGCACCGGTGTCTACTAAAAAATTCAAGGGTTGGCCATTCCGAGGAAAACATACTAGATACGGTTCGCTAGATTCCCCCCTGTCATAAAATTTAGCTAGTCCAAGTGCTCCTCTGCTTCGCACTCCACCAGAATACCGCAACACTAAGCACTCTTAATCTAAGACAATTAGACTGCTGGAAAGATAGAGCGTATGGCCACATAAGTATACTAATTCGAACAGCAGCAGTATAGGAGGCAGAAACAGACTACAAAGTACATACTATAGTATTTGGAAAAAATTATATCATTCGCCTCACGCCAAGAATGGAAGAGAGCTGGAATTAGGGATAAGACAGATACCACAATCTACACCGATGGCTCAAAGATGGATTGTGGGGTAGGAGCGTCGTAATGCAGCTAGGCTTACCGCAGTCATCACAGATCACTGGCCCTTTGGGGAAAATGAGACAAAAATGGGAATAATGTTCAATACCAGTTGTCGGAGCTGCGGAAACCATTTATAAAGGGAAACCGTGGAACATTTCCTATGTTCCTGCCCGGCCCTGGCCAGTAGAAGGTAGAAAACACTAGGTAAACCAATTTTTCGAAACATTGAAGAGATGGCCAGCAGCACGATAGGCGTATTTTCTCCTACAGGCTTTAAGGGCCGCCAACAACAATATTCCAGTTGCAATACAAACCAAAGGAGCGGTGTCAAAACGGAGCACCTGCGCAAATTGGATGATGGACCATCGCCGCTGCAACCAACCAATCAACCAACAAGATAGTGGAACCGAGAGGGGATTATAGGTCGGTAACCATTGATGTGATCAACGAATATCTGGCGACTCTAGCCAAATCCGACTGGGTCATGGGCTATGATTTCTCGTCTATTAGCTTTAAGGACGGGCAAGCGTCTAACACGGATCAAAAGGCAGCGGAACCGAAAGGGGAATCTTCTGATCCTACTAGAGGTGATGATGACTCCGTCAACCACCCGAAATGGGACTCTGTGCTACTGTGGGGCGGCTTGCAAAGTCTCACGGGGACAACTACCCTCAGTGAGGAAAATGTCATATTACATTCAGACACGAAAGAGTCTGATGCGGATGTCAACATGGTGGAGGTGGCTAGCACTACAAGTAGCAGAGATGGTACGAATTGCTTGGGAACTGGTAAAAGACGGTTGCCATGAAATTCTCCCAGAAGCTAAACTACGGAGCTTGTTGTGGATGTAAGGGGTCGAGGGATGGGCGCCATTATATAATGTGATGACAATGCGTACAATGGCATATGGGGTAGCACGGATATCAATAATATTATTATTTGAGTATATTTTAAGGACTAAGCTACTTATCTGCAATAAAGAGTCAGGCAAGAGGTCCTTGACTTGACTCTTGTATCTTATTTATTATTATTATTACACTTTATTCTAATAAATTAATTATTAGAATAAATACAATTAATGAGTTCTGGCTGGCAGGGCCTTCCAATCGATCTTAATCTATTATTATTTTAAATTTTATTTTTGAAATTTATACAACTTAAAAAGGTTTCTATTGATTTTATACTATCTAGAGTCTCAGTTTTTAATGATTACTAGGGACTTCCGTAACCAATACATACCTTCTAAAGGCTCTGAAAGGTCAGCATTCGTTCGGTATATGAGTTAATCGAAGCTCTGTGTCCGGTGCAATATTGACAATTTGGCACTGGTTCTCGACGCAGTAAGTGTTCGTGTGAAAATGAGGCGTGTCCCAACCGAACTCGAAGAAAAATTGTTAGTTGCTGTAAAGTGCATAATCCTGGATAGGTGGGTTTGATTCCTTCTCGATTCCACGATTTATAATTATGAGTATATTTGTTCCACTCTTCCATTTTTTGTATATTTAAGAATTTCAAAAATTTATTTACGCATATCTGTATTTTCTCGTATAGGGAAATACAATAGGGGATGCTTTACTGCTCTAACAGCGGTTGAATCAGCGAATTCGTTGCCATCGATTCCAACATGGCTTCACATGATTTTTAATTTATTAGCGCATTTTATACATGTTTCTCTTATATCAGAATGAAGGATGCCCTCATTGCTTATATTTCGAAACGCCTCTATGGAAGATTTGCTATCAGAGCATATGAGAAATCTGCCTTTGTGCAAGAGGGCATAGTCCGTGGCTATTTTTATTGCCAAAATTTCGGCTGTGCATATTGAACAATGTTGTTGAATAAGGCCAGTGGATATTACTATTCCGGTAGAGGATACTACCGCGAAGGGAGTGCATTCGGTTTGCTTAGGGCCATCAGTAAATAAAATGGTCCAGTTCTTATTAGTGTTGAATAAGGCCAGTGGATATTACTATTCCGGTAGAGGATACTACCGCGAAGGTAGTGCTTTCGGTTTGTTTAGGGCCATCAGTAAATAAAATGGTCCAGTTCTTATTAGTGTATTTGCTTGTATGTTCTGCAAAAAGTTGTCGGTAGGTTTCTGGATTTTTGAAAAAGTGAGGGTATATATTAACTTCTACGCCTATTAACATATATTCATAGCTTATGATCTATTAGAGATTTATGACGAATTTTACGACAAGTAACATGTGCACATTATAAAACTAAGTGCAATAAATGAGGTTGATCTGAGAAAGGATACCACTTTTGATATAAGGACTTTCGGGTCGAAAATTAGATTATCTATGCTCGTATTGATACTATCGGAATAAAAATTGGCAGAAATGCACGATGGATCCATAATAGTGTGTGTGCAATATGGGGATCATTATGCTCCTGCCATGCCCACAATTAACCAAAAATCATTACTAGGTTCCTATTGAAGATTCATCAACGAAATTTAACAAGGAAGTTTGCGGGTACTAACATTAACCACCACACAAATTGAGAGCCACGGTCATTATTGACACATTTTTATAACTTACGATCTATTTAATATTTTTGGACGATATTTTATATTAGTACGAATATTGACCCTACAAAGCCATTTATAAGAAATGGGATCGATGATATAAAGTGCTCGCCTCCCTCTAATATAATCAATTCAAGGTACCCTACCGAAAACTACTGTAGAATGCTCCTAATCATAAATAATAGAAACAAAGACTGCGCTAAGCGGTGTATACAAATTTTTCGGCGAAATAAATATAACAATATAATACAAATATATTGACACAAATGTTTAATTTAAATTGCAATTATTTCAATTGGAAAACCGAACATCATAAATGCTCAATTGAATACATAAGGTGTGCAAACTAATGTGAAGTGTATGTGTTTTTTTCAATTAGCTTATTATGAAGAATAATAAAAGTATATTGTTATTACTTTTATTATTCTTCATAATAAGCTAATTGAAAAAAACACATACACTTCACATTAGTTTGCACACCTTATGTATTCAATTGAGCATTTATAATGTATAATAGTATAATATTAATAATAATAGTATAATAGTAATAATAATAAAACTATGCCAATATTTCACAACATTTTCTTTTTCTTTTGTAGGTGTTTTCTACAATTTCTTTATTTAATTTCCTGATCTTAAGAAACAATCTTGCCGGGAAAAGCAATTTTTCTCCTTTAATATTGCAATCGATATCGGATGTGTCAATATGTTTTTGAATAAAAGTATACAAAAATTGTAGACACAGCGCCGCGGTTCAGCAATCTTCACGTAGGGTGTCCCAGAAGAATTGTATAACTTATATTTTACCCATTCGATATCTCAAGCTATTTGCAAAGTCATCACTTGTGAAGTGTTCCATAAAAATGAAGATAGTCTTTAGATTGAAAATGTTTTCTCGCCGGCACAAACTTATCTAGTTTTTAAAAATATTCGGATCGGACGTAGAGGTGAAAAAACTGCACTCAGATGGTCTACTTCCATTTCCTTTTTTATAACCTACCACCACACATTTCATTTTTAATAATTGTCCCTTATTTTCTTATTTATTAAGAATACACAATCCGCACTATGTATTTATTATTTTTTGCGCTATTGTGGCGTCACAGCCCATCACCTAAAAGTTAAACTCAGAGAGAGAATTATAACGGACTTGCAGAATGCTTAATCTTCTTCTCTATCATTGTTGATATTTACCGGCCTGCCGCCATCTTTATTTTGCGTATCAAGCCCGACAAATGGCCGCACGGAATCAGTAATCCACTATTTTATAATTGAAACTCTTTGAACATTAAAACGTGTAGTACATGTGTGTATGTATGTATAGTGAAAACGAAAGCTGAATGCAATCAGCAATATAATATTTTGAAAATTAAAGTCTCTGAACACTAAAAATTGTGGCACATTTGTATAGACAACTGGAAGAAATTAAACAAAGGAAATTCCACAAAAACAATTAAATTGTCGTTATCTGGAATTACTAGAGGCAACAAATTTAGAATTCCCCCAGAATGCCTGCCATTTACACATTGCCAATCGCCAAACCTGGGGCACACGTGATCGAATTACGTGTCATGTCGAATCAGTGGATTTTCCGGGTTACATAGAATGTCAAAATAAGTAAATGTCAAAAAAGTTGTTTGATTTTAAAATAAACATATAATTAATACAATTTTTAATATCAAAGTTTTTAATTCACATAGCAATTAATCCCGCATTGATTTATTTTTTAAGATCTTCGGATTCAGAAGAAGAAAGGAGTGGCTTATATGTGCGGAGCCAAATTGCGGACAAAAGCAATCCTTTGTCATTGCTGGCAGCAGCGTAAGAAATTAATCAATGCATTTTTCACACTATAATTATTTATGTATGAATATTTACAGATTCAGGAAGCGTTTAAGGGTCACTAAAGAGGCATAAAATTCTTTGCTCACAGAATTGAAGTTCAAGGGCCATATGTCGACGTCAGTAACCCTAAGTTTCCAATTAGCAACAACACTTTCTCTTTTGGACACTCAGTGGACAAAAAAAAATAATAGAAACAAAGGTTGCATAAAGCAGTGTACAAAAATGGTCGCTCTGCGCATCTACGTCACAGTAGCTTGGTTGCAAGGCCAAATTTCAAACTAGCATACATTTTATAAACAAAAAAGTAAACATTTCTGTGATATATTAAAAATATCAACATTTATTATTTTTATGAAACATTTTTTGGCGAAATAAATATAGCAATATATTACAAATATATTGACACAAATATTTAATTGCAATTATTTCAATTGGAAAACCGACCATCATAAATGCTCAATTGAATAAATAGTGTATGTATTTTTTTTGAATTAGCTTATTAAGAAGAATAATAAAAGTAATAATAATAATAATAATAATAATAATAATAGTATAACTTTGCCTCACACCATGTGTCAATCTTATTCAGAGTAAACTGCATTTTCCTGCAGATGTGCATAAGAGAGCCTCCTGCAATTGCAGAAGCATATGCCTGAGTGATACAAATAAAGGATCAAAGACCACACACCAGAGTAGTGCAGAGAGCACGCCGCCCTGAGGGCAACCCTTCTTCACACCCGACGATAATCACAGATCATGCTCCCCTCGCAACACAATAACCCTTTTTGCTAGTATTGAACGAATCCAATTAACCAGCACATTATCTATACCGTGTCGACGAACAGAGCTGCACATACTGTCAAAAGTAGCATTACAAAAGCTCCCTTTATTTTCACAAATCCACCCACATTCCTATCGATGGCATGCTCAATTTTGCTGACAAGACTACGCAACGCCGACTCGCTGGATTTTCCAATTTGATATGCGTGTTGAAATGGAGACAGATGATGCTCCATAAGCGACAATTTTCACACACGAAACTCAACCAGTCGTATCAGTCGTTTTAGTAGAAAAGACATCATACTAATAGGTCTGTAATTCCTTGGACTATCATAGTCATCCTTTCCCACTTTTGGGATAAGTGAGACTCTGACAAATCTCAAGGAGTATGGAATATAGGCTAACGGAAAACTTGAAGTGAAGATTCTCCTCAATGTTGTGATTCTGCTTCAGCATGACTGTATAAATGCCATCTAGACCGGGCGTCTTGAAATTGTCAAATGATGCAAACGCATATCTAATAGCATCTTCATTCGCCAAAGCCCTTGCTAAAAACTAATCATGCCGAGAGGCAGACGCCCTATGCTGTTCTTGGTGAATATTTGGTGGCTGCAGGGAGACTGTAACCTGATTTCCAGGGAAATGGTACTCCAATAATAGACAAAGTTTCTCACTCCGCTTTTCGGTACCCCAAATCTAGAGCGCGATCCTTCTGAAGAACCTTAACTAATTTAGCAGTATCACCCAGTGATTCAATATTACTGCAAAAATCTTTAAAAGAAAATCTCTTCGATATCCGAATGGTTTTCTTAAATTCCCTCTGCGTTTTTCGATATCGGTCCCAGTCCCCATCGAGATTTGTCTTGATGGCCCTGTTAAGCAATTTTCTCGCTTTCTTTCCCAACTCATGAAGCTCTCAGTTCCACCAGGGTATCGGAGTCCGGTTGAGAGGACGACGAGATGGATAAAGCTGACATCGGGCGATGTGTTGAACTTCTCAACTCCCGCCTCGATGTCTCGCTCCTAGGAGGCGGTGGCAGAAGGGAAAATAAGCAGAAGCAATCACATGGTACCCTACTTTATAACCATTAATTATCCATAGACATCCGACATAACTCATGTGCTTTAAAGAAAGGGCCCCCTTCCGCCACCCAGTGGCGCGTCCGATGGGATAACAGGCAAATCCAACTATGTATTTATAACTACTGTGATGTCACAGCCCATCTACAAAATTTCAAACTCAGAGAGAAAATAATAACAGACCTGAGCAATGCGTTATCATCTTCTATCATTCTTGGGGGACAATGACTACCTACCTACCTGTGTCAAAGATCATTATGCAAAATAATTTCCAATGTGGTCAAAGAAATTGAACCCAGACGGTGCTGCAAGCTCATTCAATTTTTGCCCGAAAACTCCTCAAATTGTAAGGAATCATTTATGAATAATTACAACGGTGACTTTCCCCGGTTTTAGTTTTATAAAATAAATTAATTTCTTAATTATTTTGTAACTGGTTTTATATACGGAATACACATCGGACCACAGAAACCAACTATAAACGAGCATATGTTTACCATTAACTTTTTATACCCTTTAACTTTAAAAAAGGTAAATAGGGTATAGTAATTTTGTGCCTTTGAGAAGAATTTCAAGATCGAGGCGTGGTAGGTATGGCCATATAATACGGATATAATCAGAATCTCTTACTAAGCAATTTTTATTTTGTCTGTCCGTCTGTGGCCACTTTTTTCTACACCGTTATAGTCCTCACAAAGATACAGAACCAGATTGCTATATGGGCCAATTTGGACAAAAACCACGAATTTTTCTGACTATGGTATATAAATATTTTTTTATTGCCCAACAGATAGGTCATAATTTTTTTTTGTTTATTTTTTTAAAAATACATTTGTTTTATTATTATTATATCTTACACCATAATTAATTATGACTGCAAGGTTTTGGGGTAATGAGTACTAGCTACAGAGGCCTTCGACTCGAAGAGAAAAGGATTTTTATAAAGAAGCATTTTTGGAGACCAAATCCGTGGCAGGATTTGAGCCTGCGACCCTCGGGGGGACATTGTTTTAAATGCCATAACATTATGAGAAAACTTAAAAAAATTAATAAAACCGATTTAGTGATTATTTCGATAGGCCCAAATGTATCGAATGGGGTTTCGAATGTTTGCATTCGATTGATTACTCGCTATCGAATGTGATGATCCAAAATTACCACAAGATTTGCTCGACAACTAATGCCGTGATCCAAAACGTCAAAATTACGAAAGAGATTGCTCGATCACAAATCCCGCGATTCGGCTCTTGCTCTTTAACAAAGTTTCTTTGTTGAAGTTACCCCAAAATATTTAAGGCACATTTTAAAGTAATTTAAACTTCATACTTTTATTATGATTTATATTTTATTATTAACTGCTGAACATTGTTGCTTGCTTTCATGTACACTTTACAGACCTTATACTACTTAGAACATGATTTTGGAGAGCCATAGCAATATTTCATACAATTTGTAGAACTTTGTATTGTTTCTTATATTATAACTATTACTATATTGATAAATTTACATTAAAACATTAATTTAAATGGAATATGAAATATAATTGAAAACAAAATAAAATAAGACAACATTTTATCATATTTTTACTAAATACTAAATAAGCTGACTCTTCTAGTATGTGCTTTGATGAAATTTTTTCGAGTAGATTCAGAATTAGGATTTTATTATTGTGCGTACTGAACCATTGCTTGGTATTTAGAGATGAATGATTTTATTTCCTAATAGAGCGTCCACAATACTTTTCCTTGAAATCTTCCTATAATATTTATATTTCAATTTGAGCTTCATAACTAAGTTTGTTATAAATTTTTTGTCTTATGTTATACCGTGCAAATGAAGCAGAAGTTATTTTCAAACTTTCAAATGAATACCGGAAAATAATTACCAAGTCGTAGAAAATTAAAGGGGCTCAACTCCTAGCAAAACTAAATGGTTCAGTTACACATTCCCCACAGTAATTCTGAATATTTGAATGTTGCGCTTAAGCGCAAACGGCACCCGCACTTACACACACCCTGATGTCAGGTGGAAAGGCAGGCTCCGCACTTGTTGGGCGCGAATAAGATTGCATCACTCCCAATGAATCTGATGTAATTTTTAGTTGAGAATAGCTATATTAAAAGTAGGCTTAAATGGATTCAAAAAATATCATTTAAATAAATGAACTCCTATATCCTGCAGACATTCAAACATGAGCATATCTAAAAATAGCGAAGAGCAAACAGGATTCGGCGCTCTGCAGTCGCTCGAATTTCATGCCGTCCAACCGGTTTCATTTACGCCTTGTTACAATTGTATCATCGTTACAATCGGTTGGTAGTGCTTATTTGCGTAGAGCGCTCAAATATTATTAAACAATTAAACTGTAACAACAAAAATAATTTGCGATAACTATTATTGGCGACAATATCGCGTGCTGCATAACACCAGTTTGAGGCACTTAATTTATTTAGAGCTGATGAAACCAGAAGTTCTCGAACTGGAATCAGCTATTTGCAAAGTGCCAAATTCGTTTGCCATGGAAATTTGTGGTGTTGCCAGAGCTGTTTATATTAAAATATGAACAATGGTTGCTTTCCTCGTACCACAAATGTATTATAATCGAATACAAAATATTTTCTTCTTCACTACTATAAAATAGTGGAGAAATCTGTATTAAAGATGTTTGTACTAGTTAGAAACAGCAGCGAAGAACCAGAAGTTTCGCATTACTCTAAGATACCTAAGGAATACCTGTATATCGAGAAATAGTGCAGCTTTCAAATTGCCTGAAAGTTAAACAGTTCTCAGATCACAAATCTCCCCATAAAGAAATAATTATATAAAATTTGTAGGAATGGTTAAGTTGGCTATGGTAAACAAATTTCAGACCCCAGTAATTTATTTCACTTTTAGGTCACATAATCAATAAAGATATAATAATATAAAATTTATAAGTATCGCTAAGACGGGTATAGTAGGGATCTTTCAGACACAATTTATTTCTTTCATTTTCATATTTTACCATCATGCATTAAAATGTTATTGTTTTTAAACTGTTATTTATTTAGTCTTATACATTTTTTTAAATGGTGTTCTTCGGTGGGGAAAACATAGGAATCTAAAATTGACTTCAGTTGTCGCTTTCACAACATGAGGTATGTTAATTTTTATACATAGAAAAAAAGGACTGGTATAAAGTTTGTTATACAGCTGTAGACTTGTTCACCTATTTGAGATTTATAACTATTCTATTTTGCATTTCTTGAAATATATATACGTATTCCTTGATACGTACTGTAATATACTAAAATTTTGCGTTTCACTTCCATTATACGCATTTTTATAAATTATTTAATAAACAAATGATAAGGTGGAAATGAATTTCTGCACTCTGCGCTTACATTGGGAATGCACTTGCCAATCACTGTTTGAACTACATTGCTTATAGATCGCAAACATTTATTGTGGGAACCATATGCCATTTAATTCGGATTACCTCGTTCAGCAGAATCTAAAATAAATAATATTATATTAATCCTGTCCGCCAGCAGAGAATACTGTTTATTGCTGTCATGTTCATATGCAAATCCTTCATTATTTGTAACGATCTTGAATATCTGTTCGAAGGCTTTATTTTAAATTTGATATTTTGATTAAGAAGAAAAGTCGGGTTTCAGTTACTATTCTTGCGTTATGATATGGAACTAAGTATGATACACAAGTCGTTTTGGTATCCGTTAATTAGCATTGGCCTACAATTACTTACTATCATTACTTCTGCAAATAAGATTATGAAATTGTATATTGAAAAAAAGTTTACACTATTTTTTTGTATATATTATTAATAAATCATATTTATTACAAGCTACAAATTAAATCATTAAAATGCATTTATGCTCCAGCACCTACAATTACTTTAATATTTGTGTCGCTTTCTGTCAATGAAAGAATTCACGATGAGTTTCTTCTGTTCTGTCGCCAAACGCTTATTTTTTTGATTTTGTTTCTGTTGCATTAAGATTCTGTTGCTCTAGAAGTTCAGTTTTACAAATGAATTTGGAAATTATATATTGAAAAAAATCAACTAATGGTTAAAATACAATATTAATAAATCATATTTATTTCAAGGTACATATATTAAATCATTAAAATGCATTTATGGCTGTAGTACCAACAATTATTTTAATATTTTTGTGGCTGTTTGCCGCCAAACGGTAATTTTCAGTCATTACATTTTGTAGTAAATCTATTACAATTTCTATTGTTGTTTTGTGTCCGTTGCAAATCTACTGGATTCAGTTTCTGTTGCCGTTTCTCCTTTATGTCACTCTGCCATTTAGTAAACAGTCAGACATTTTTTAAAATAATGTATATATTTCTATTACCAACACTTTAACATCGTAGGATTTCCGACAAAGTTCAATGGAACAGTTCAACTTGCCCCTAATCCCTGCTCCGATATGGTTGTATACTTAAGATTAAAGTAACTCAGTACATTAACTTTTCATTAACGATTCCCTATAAACTGAATACGGGTGTTTCATATTTTTAACCTTCGATTTAAAATTTTCTGATTGTTTTTTGTTGCTTCATTCATGTTTTTATTGAATCTTACTTAAGTGGAACTAACAATAATTATTCAATATTTTTACTTATAATTTGTTAAAACGTTACTACGTTTAACCTTCCATTTAAAATTTTCTGATTGTTTTTTGTTGCTTCATTCATGTTTTTATTGAATCTTACTTAAGTGGAACTAACAATAATTATTCAATATTTTTACTTACAACTTGTTAAAACGTTACTACAAGAGTCATAACCAAGCAACTTTTTATGCAATATGTATATCTTATCTTAGTTATGGACTATTGTTCCTTGTTTCAACTAGTCGTCCATACTTGGGAAGTAGTACTTCTGCAAGATTTGATTATATTCTTATGTCTAATGTGCTATGTGCTCTTATAAGTTTTTCTTCCTGTCTTGCAGTATTAGCCAAATTCATCGTACCCAATATTTGATTTGCCTTGTACCGATATAAATTTCTTTAATGATTTAAGGCCCTGATTTTTCTTGATTTTCTCGAGTCCTTGATATGAATAGGTGTAAGTATACATTTTTTTTTTTTTTTGGCTTAGGTGCTCACTGTATAGTAGTGTATTGCCTGCGTGCCGTATCTGTACTCTTAGCGGAACTGCAACTATAACCTCCCCATAGGGACCCCTGGTAACAACACTTGTGGTGGTCGTCGTAGGATTGACGTTTCGCCAGTCAGATCGCTTGTCATCTTTGGCGGAGTCCTTGGTTGGTATCTATATATATGAAATATTAATAGAAAATCCTACGACCCAATTTGTTTTGTCGACAGACATTTACCATATTTAATTATTAAGGCTGTATGATAACCCAGCCAATTGTGGTGGCAAACTTTCGTTCGCCGAAATGAATCCCTGACATTTTGGAGACGTGAACGCCGAGCAAAGAAAAGCAATGTGATTTGCTGAGGTCTCTGTCCAAAACGGAACTGTTTTATTTAAGAAATCAGCGCTCCTTATATAGCAAAATATTACATCTAATTTTGTACATCTAAACATAATTCTTATTGTTCAATACTTATCCTAATACATATTTTAAATATTAACCCATATGCTGCACACATGCATTTGTCTGTAATTGCGTGTGGTCAGCATATTTTTGGGTTCAATGCATTTCTGGCCTTCACACCAAATGCCCGCTATACATAGCGTCATTTGATCCGCCGCTTTGGCTTGTGCCATGTTTGCATTGTTATCATGTGTTTGTATGTGCGGTACGCTTGGACGTTAGGCAGTGTAGGTTAAAATGCATTGTAGTGTTTTGGGTACACTACACCTCTACCGTTCTTAGAAAAACATTTTTTTTGAAAAAAAAATCTTTTTTTTGAATTTATTTTACAAGTTTACGGTTTTACCTATGATAAGTATTTTTTTATGTTATTATTGTGTACAATTTTTTCTTTGTTCTTAATAATAATTGTGGAGTTTACTCCATTGCGATTTACAATTTTATATGGACCATCATAAGGACTGTCTCCTTTATGTCTACAATTATTTCTTAAGAATACTATATCTCCTATTTTATATTCTATATTATTTGTATTTTTGTCATATGTTTCTTTTCTTATTATTTTTTCATTAATTAACAAATTTTCTATTAGGGCTTTTCTAATTATTAAATGACCTCCATGTGTTGCATTATGATACTCATCTATCAGTTTATATTCATTTAATTCGTTTAATACTCTCTCTGGGGCGGCATATTTCATTTTTAATGCGAGGAATTAGGTTCTTTATTTTTATTTGCGCATTCATTTCTTTAAATTCTTCGTTGGCATATATTTTAAATATTTCATCATTGTGTGCTATAGCTTATTCATTATGTCTTCTTTTTTCGTTGTGGCTATCAATTTCATCAGAATCGAGTCTAGTCTCGCTGATTTATCATTGATTCCTGCATGCTTTGTATATTCTTTATTCCTCCTTCTTATCAGTTTTTTCAGTATCGAATCTAGTTTCGCTGATTTCTCACTTTATTTTTTTTATTTTTATTCATATTTGATGATAGCTTCTTCTGGTTCGAATCTTGATTCGCCGAATTATCGCTACATCCCACGTGGATTTCATTACTCTCAATTTTTCTCGTGCACTTTCTTTTATTTATTTTGCCATTTTAAATTCTTTGATTTCCTATAATATTAACGTCATTTATACCATAGATGTGCAATCCCAAATTTGAAGTTGATCAGACTTCTGCTGAGATATACATTTCTCTGTTTCCTCTCTTAACTTTTCTTCTTTAGACATGCCACTTGCAATTATTAGCGTCTTTCATGAATATTCATTTGTATCATATTCTTGAGTATGCTGGAGTTTAATTCTGCGCTGATTGCCGTCTGCGTTCGAATTTATTATAGAATTTTTTTTTTTTTTTTTTTTTAGTCTGTCAAAATCAAAATGGTACTTTTCTCATTGTAAAAGTGATACTAATGTTTAGTGGCAACTGTAGATTTTTGACCATATAAATTAATTCGAAATGTTTGTTTGCTAGTTGTTTTTGCAACATTTTGCAGCTAATTATATAAGTTTCGTTGGTTTTCTAATGCTTTTGTTGCAGAACTTTTAATGTAGAACTTTTTTTGTTGAGATTTGCATTTGTTCATTTTGTTCTTTCTGTTAATTAAAATTAAAATGTTTTCGCAATCAAGCTTTGAAGTTAACATTATAAAATATAAAAAATAATTATATGAAATTGTTTGCTTAAAATGAGTTGCTGTTTTTTTTTTTATAAATTAAGGTCTAATATTATTTTTGTAAACTATCCATTCTCTTATATATATCTTTTTCTTCGTTTGGCAGAGAACCTGAGTTTTCATTGATTTAATTTGGTATTGATAACTTTACAAATTTGCGTTCACCCAAATATTTCGCATGCTAACGATGTACTAAAAATTCACTAATTCATTGGCTCGTATTATAAGCGACCGAAATTATATCAATTAATCAAATATAATTACATATTTAAATTTAGAATTTCAAAGACAGTTATGTTTTCCTTTGAACTGTTTTAGTTTTTTTTTTTTTTTTTTTATATATACAGGAAGCTTTCTGGTGTGTATTAATATTTTTATCATAACAACATTCATAATATATATGGTTTTAAATTAAATTTAAAGTCACATATATAAAAAATATTAACTAATATTTAAATGTACTAAGTTGCTTAACTATAATATTAAAAAAAATAATTTGTCAGAAGTTTCGCTTACTATGTTTCTAAAGATAAAATTATGTGAATTTGAAATCATAAACATTTCCTTTGATATTATTATTTTAATTTATGAACATATACAACTAAAGTCAAAGATATATATATTTTTATTATATTAAATACAAAAGTAGTTTTAAATGATTACAGTGTTTTAGCACCGTCCAGAAGATCACTGATATCAAAGAGTTTCTGCACTTCATCGTACAGCCACATCTCCAAAGCCAGTCGCTTTCGTATTAAACTCATCTGATGGGAACCATATTTTACGGTTAGGAACTTCTCCTGTCGCTCCTTCACTTCGGAGCTTCTGTTATTAAAATTGACACGTAAATTTGTTCGGTTCGGTGAACGCTCACAATTATTCATTTTTTCGAGACCGCACTGCATTTTCGATTGCCCTGCAAAGGCCTATGGTCAATTTACGTTGTCTTATAACGGTTTTTTGAGGTGGGCGTGAGAGTGTAGCTTCATTCATACAGATGTGGCAGAAATTGCATGTGATGTCCTCGCTAAAACCAACAGATTTTTAAAAGCGGTGTCAAATTCTTCAGTTGTCCTCAGTTCGGTTGGGCAGGATCCCCATGTGGTGGTCGTCGTAGGATTGACGTTTCGCCAGTCAGATCGCTTGTCATCTTTGGCGGAGTCCTTGGTTGGTATCTATATATATGAAATATTAATAGAAAATCCTACGACCCAATTTGTTTTGTCGACAGACATTTACCATATTTAATTATTAAGGCTGTATGATAACCCAGCCAATTGTGGTGGCAAACTTTCGTTTGCCGAAATGAATCCCTAATATTTTGGAGGCGTGAACGCCGAGCAAAGAAAAGCAATGTGATTTGCTGAGGTCTCTGTCCAAAACGGAACTGTTTTATTTAAGAAATCAGCGCTCCTTATATAGCAAAATATTACATCTAATTTTGTACATCTAAACATAATTCTTATTGTTCAATACTTATCCTAATACATATTTTAAATATTAACCCATATGCTGCACACATGCATTTGTCTGCAATTGCGTGTGGTCAGCATATTTTTGGGTTCAATGCATTTCTGGCCTTCACACCAAATGCCCGCTATACATAGCGTCATTTGATCCGCTGCTTTGGCTTGTGCCATGTTTGCATTGTTATCATGTGTTTGTATGTGCGGTACGCTTGGACGTTAGGCAGTGTAGGTTAAAATGCATTGTAGTGTTTTGGGTACACTACACACTTAGTAATGCCATGTTTCTGCAGATGGTTGGCGAATATAGTCGGACTAAGAAGAAGATAACTCCCTGACAGTGGTCGTCAAACAAATCCCCCAATCCAAGGTGGAACAGCGTATGTCGATGGATAAATGGCTGGAGGGTTTCCAGTCGCGAATATGGGATCTTGGGGTGCCCAGGCGAGACCCCATTACAATAAATGTCTTACTGCGTTGACTGGGCCAGGTGCAGTGGACTTTCCCTTCCCTGTTTACTTGTAGGATCAAAAATGGACTCTTTAAAAACAAAAACAATAAAATCGAAGGCAGAAGCAATCTAAATACACACACGAGAAGCAACTCATGGAGCACAGTGGCCAGGCAGAGGGAGTGATTGCCACAACCTCCAAAGGTCTCGAGAAAATGGCTGAAAAACGTTTGTGTGGAGCCGTAAGAAATAGGTTGAAATTTCTCCTCAAAGAGGGTGTCAGCTTTGGCGAAGCAACCGATAAAAGGTCACAGTAAATCGTCATTCCGAGATACTGTAAAAGGTATCCATATTGCTGTGCTAGCCAAGGACTATCCTAATACAGTCATAACCACAAAAGAGTTAAACCTTATACAGGAAGATCTGCTCTGCAGCAACGACAAAACGGCGGAGTGGATAAGGCAGATGGCGCTAACAGTAACACAATGGGATGGTGCATCACTATGGGCTATTGAGGAAGATAAAATGCCTCATCCAAAAGTCCTGGTAGACTACTTCCACAAAGCAGAGACGATAGAAACTGATACGATCTATCGTTTGTCAAAAAACAAAATCTGGATCTCCCAGTAAGTACGTGGAGAACGCTGCGACAAAAAAGGGAACAAATAAGGGAACTAGTGGTTGTGCTACGGGTGACTAAAAGTCAGCTGCAAAAATGGGAGAGGTTAGAGGCCTTATATTCTACAAATTCGGCCAAGTCCAGCTCAAGCTGAAGACGGATGGAGAGAATGAGAAGGATGCTGAAAACGATACATTGGCAGACACTGATGCCGAAATGAGTGCTGAGAAATGGTGATGCGGTGCCTGCCAGCACCACAAACGTCGCAATAAAAATATAAGCTGTATCTTTACCATGCTAAAGCTGCAACCGCAGAATTAAATAAGAGTTTTGCCCTGGGTACCTCACAAATAAAGCTAATCCAAGGGCTCTGGGTCAGGCTGGGTAAAGTGTGCGGCCTGACAAATAAAAACGGTTGGTCTACGATATAAAAGCCGACAGACCCAGAGCGGCAATATTGATAGAAAAAAATATAAAGTTTCTTCCAATTTTCGATTTATTGGATGGTGACACAGTAGCCATACTAACGGAAGTCCACCCCCTAAGGGTACGTTAGGAGGTTGTTAGCGCCTCGGGCTACTTCGCGGGTGAAGCTCCTAAAAATACAGTGATCCATCTGGTTGATTTGTGCAAAGGCAAGAACATACCCCTCAATCCTTGGCTGTGATGCAAATTCACACAATCTCTGGGGGAGCTCCGACACAAACAAGAGGGGTGAGTCTCTCTTAGAATACATAATTACTAATAACAGTCCCACTATTCTAAATGCTATAAGGGAGGAGGTTCTAGACCTCACCCTAACCTCGCTTAATATTCCCGGAATGATCAGAGATTGTAGAGTTTCGCAGGAAGCATCCTTCTGTGATCACAAACACAGTCTGTTTGAGGTTGAAATTGAACAACATATAAATATATATTACCGCTCACCGAGAGCAACAACCTGGGGTAACTAAATGGAAACTGTTGGAAATGAGCTGCAAGAGTTTAATAAGCAAATAATAGATACAGCTGATCTTGAGAAAGCAGTTGAAATAGTAACGACTGCAATATTAACCTCATATCACAATAGCAGTCCTCTAAAAACGAAACGCACAAAAAATAAAGTTACTTGGTGGACTTAAAGGTTAGCCCAACTAAAATCTACGTGCCCACAAGGTACGAATGGGAAAATAATCCAAACTGGATATGGGATGACGCCAAAAATGGTATACGGATGGTTTCAAAACGAACGACGGAGTAAGTGTAGAGGTAGTCGGTCCCCGATGCCATATGCACATCTCATTATGCAAAGATGCAACAATATTTCACGCCGAACTGTTTGTAATAAATACTGCAACACAAAAACTATTAGGCCGAAGCAAAGTGCAAAGAATAAAAATATATATTCTATCCAATAGCCCAGCAGTACTCAAAACCCTTAAAACTACAAATTTATGTTCAAGTCTATTCTTGAATGCCACAACTACCTTAACCTACTGGCAACACATAATAAGGTAAGACTTATATGGGTACCTGGTCACAACAGCTTTAAAGGTAATGAGGGCGTGGATGTACAAGCCACGCTCTTTATAGGGCCAAGCCCGTTGTACGATATTTGAAACATTATCTCAGAAAAAAACAGACAAGAACTAAACACTTATTGGGACAACCTGAATGAACTTCAAAAAGAAGGACAAAAGCCCTAGAATTAAATACAAGCGACCTCATCCTATGTGGTGCTCTCACAGGCCACTACATATGTAGATATCACATGGCCAAACTCGGTCTATCAAATACTGAAACATGCAGATACTGCAGTGAACAGGATGGAACTATGGAATACCTACTTGCCAACTGTCCGGCGCTAATAAGACGCAGAGCAAAACTGTTAAATAACTACACATTGGAAGAGGAGGACTTCCAAACCCTATCGTTAAAGGGAATTATTGCCTTCGCCAAAATAATAAACAACATTTCCGTTACATACGGGTGCACAAAAAATCTGCATGTTGGTCGCAGTGCTGGAGGATGAGAACAACTCTCATTTTAAATTTTAATAATTTATTTTTTTTTAGTTATTTATATATTTTATAATTTTCAATTTTACTTGTTTTGTCGTTTTATTATTGTTTTTTGCAGCATTTTTTTAATTAAATTTATTTTTATTAATTAATTTTACTTTTAATAGTCAATTTAAATATTTTCGCATAGCAAGTATAAAATCTGACTAAGTTCCTTTTAATTTCAAACGGTTTTCCCAATTTAATTTTTAGGTGAAATTACTATTTTATTTTATTGGTTGTTAGTTCTTATTATATATTATACTATAATTAGGTATTCTTGATAAAACGGAAGGCGATCAACACCGACTATTCACCTATGATATTGTTAAAATTATTTAGGCACTTCCTTTTATATACTTTCAAGAATCACATGACTATGAAGTTTTCATTATAATTTTATGAACTATACAATATAAAACTGAATTTATTATCTCATACACCTGCCAGCTATGACTACTACATATTTATACGATTTAAAATTTTTTCTTTCAGTTTTTGATTTTTGTACATTTACTTTATCTATTATTTTAATCTATTAAATAGATACGAGTATATCTTTGAGAATGAACTTCTTTTTGTTTAAATGAGCCAGTTTACAAATTACATAAAACTTTAGAGGAAAGGGTAAAAAGAATGTATTCACCCTCTCGCTGTTTCCAGACAACGTTTCAAATTTATAATTAGCATTGATGAGTAAATCCAACGCATCCGCAATAAAAAAAATAATGTAATCAGCGGTGAAAACAAAAATAAATAAATTAAAAACGTGATGCATGAACGAGCTGATGAATTGCAGTGTTCGTATACTTCTTTTACGTCTTGCTAAAAATTCCCACATAAACTTTAGTATTCATTGATTCTCATTTTATTAGTCACGTCACCGTCGCAATTTATTTTTACAATCTACACATCTGGCGCTAAAGCCAGTCAATTATGATGACGATATTAAATGTGAAATACAGAATGTTTGGAAAACACGTGTGGATTTTTTGAGAGCAAAGTATCAGTATCTTAAAGCTTTTCAATCTCAACCTTCGGATTCTGCTATAACATATACGATTTGTAGGGAAAATTAACTTTTTCCGAAAAGAGAACTTGCATGTTAAAACTAATCCAAAGAAAATGTGACCATAAGTTGCTTTCAGCACGCTACAACTAACTGAAGCTCAAACAATCTTTCCACACAATATTTGACTGATGGCATCCTCTGTTTTACTTACTTCTGGAAATATCAAAGCATCTTCAAACTCTTTAATTAATTAAATAATTTTATGATGAATGCCTGCAATGCCTCTCTTTTACTAGTACAACAGATCCAACTGAAAGTTTATATGTAACTTGGTGAGTAAGTAGGCTTTTTAATTACCACTATTGCTAAGCGGCGATCTAAAATATAGTTTACCCTGAAAGGTCGAGCTCAAAAACTGTATTACATGGCTGTTATTTGTCCAAAGCTCTATAGTAAAATAAATAAATTTGTTGTAAAAGATAATCTGAAAATGAGCTTAGGATAATTGTAGCAGTTTCAATTACAGATCACACGTGTTCTCTAAGGACAAAGAGTTTGGTTTACTCTGAAGAAGATCACTATTTAATATTCATTCATGCCTAAATGCCAATTCATCATTCAGATTTTTTTAATTGAATCCAATCCGGTATCTTTTTTATATATTCATTCAAACAACAATTAAAAGTTATTAAATCTAATCTGCGGTACACTTAAGACTTATTTTTTATTTATATAACTATATAAAAAAAAAATTTATGTATAATTTTGTATATATATATATATATATATATATATATATATATATATATATATATATATGTACCATATATATATATATATATATATATATATATATATATATATATATATATATATATATATATATATATATATATATACATATATATATATATATATATATATATATATATATATATATATATATATATATATATCTTTCGTCTGACCACTTGCCAATCTTCATTCATCTGAAAACCTCATCAGAGTCCTCTAATTCCAACTCTACCCATCTGACAAATAGATGTACTGACTGGCTTAAATACAAAACATATATATAAGTGCTCATATTAACTATAAATACCGCCTACGAGATGATCGAGATAATACTCGACCTAATAAAGGTTTTAAAGGAAGCCGCACCTGTAACTCAAAAGGCTTCACTATTGTACCGTCCTAGTGATGTGGAAAAACTGGTAAAAGAGAAGCGACGTCTTTGAAGAGAATGGAAAATACATCGGTCACCAACATTGAAGAGTGAACTCGCATGTTGCACCTACAAACTAAAAAAAAAATTGATGCAGAAACACCAAAAATCACTTGCAGACTATTTTGGAAGCTCATGGTGACAATGGACACTCATTGTGGCATGCTGCTAGGAAGCTCAAAGAGCCTATAGAACACAAGTTATTACTTCGTAAAGATAATTTCACTTGGGCTAAAAGCGATGATGAGAAAAGTTCTGCCTTCGCAGATCACCTGAGTATTGTCTTCTGTCCAAATCACCCCGATATATCGGTTGAACCTTCTGAAATACCGAATAGTGGAAACAGTGAGCGCCTGAAAACCTCAATAAAGGAAGTAAAACTTATATCCTAAAAAAGCACTAGGAATTGATCAGCAAACATGATAAAATAATAACCTAATATAGCTGTAGCTCACTTATTCAACGCTATTTTACGCACTGTGCACTCTCCTTAAATCTGGCAATTTCGAAAATAATAATGATCCCGTAGCCAGGAAAGGATGTTACACAGGTTTTTTCATATAAACCCATTAGTCTACTGCCTTATCTAAAATCTTCGAAAAAATAGCCCATCGGCATGTCTTCCAGCATTTAAATAAAAACATTATAATTCCTCTATACCAGTTCGGCTTCCGTGAAAAGCATGGAACGATAGAGCAAGTTCATCGCATAGTAAGAGTTATATGCTCAGCATTTGAACAAAATAAATACTGCTCTGCTACATTCCTTGATATTACGCAAGCCTTTGATAAGGTGTGGTACAAAGGGCTCATATATAAACTTAAAGAAATTCCACAAACTATTTGAAACCTACATTAAAGGCAGAAATTTCATAGTAAGCCAAGGTGACTCTACCTCCAACTACTTTGATATCAAAGCAGAAGTTCATCAAGGCAGTGTGCTTGGACCGCTGCTGTATTTGCTTTTTACAGCTGACTTGCTAACTTTCGATCACACCGTTATATTCACATTTGCCGATGATACCGCCATACTGAGTACAAACAGCTCCCATCTTGAATCCTCGCAATGGCTACAAAGCCCCTTACTATCAATTGAACAGTGGCTTAACAAATGGAGAATAGAGATCAATGAAGTTAAATGTGCACACTTAACATTTGCCTTAAGGAACAACACATGCCCCTATTTGGTCAAAAAATTCCACAATGCTCTGACATAAACTACCTGAGAATCAACTTATACAGACGATTAACTTAGATTAAGCACATTGACTCAGATCAAATTGAAACTCCTTACCTTGAACAGCCCACGAAATAAGCATTCAAACCTTGCCTTAGAATATTAAGTATTTATTTACACCAGTATCAATAAGCCTATATATAATATATAGAACATATGGAATTCAATTGTGGGGTACCACGTGTCCGTCAAACACGGAGAAACTCCAACGCCTCCAATCGAACATCCGGAGAATGATCATCCATGGTACTTGAGGAACGTAAAAATCCATCATGATCTAAATATACCCACGAATTCTGAACACCTTCAAAACCTAAGCTCATAAATTAGTAAATCGACCGAACTGCTTGGCGAGTAGCTTACTAGAGCTTCCCTCTACAAGACGCCTCAAAAGGATGGATCAAGGTGCCTAGCCCATATAAAGTGCCCTGTCATCACGCCAACCAACAGCCTGCAGTCCCTCCTACCTAAAGATAGAAGGAACCGTGACCATCGGTCAGAGATAGCAGGTAGCATAATTTTCGTCCATCCGCAGCCTCTCTCAGCCCGCCATGCTCGCTTGTGGGTCGAAATAACCCACTTGTTTGCAGTGGCTTTGATGGCAGCAGAAGGGAGTGGCTGAACAGGCTCAGGGCCAATAAAAACGGCCTGAGAGCCCATCCTGGCCAAAGACTCAGAGGTCTCGTTACCCGCAACGCCAGCGGGTCCCGGTACCCAAGTCAGCGTCAGACTATTATGTTTTCCAACATAATTTAGCCTGGATTTGCAGGACCTGACTATCGTGGAAGTGGTGGTCGAACTATTGTCATGAGGATGGTCGTGTGGGAGGGTGAAATCTTACCTTGATTTGCATTCGGTATTGAGACACTAACACAATTACGTTTAAAAGGTTTATTTAATGTTTATATAAAAGAGTTTGTTTAAATACAATGGAGAGTGACAATGTACGATCGAACCGATTAGTTTGAATGTTAATTAGCAATTCAACTTATTTGTGTCTGTCCTTCGAATGGGCAAAAGAAATGTCAAAAAAAGGAATTCATAAATTAAAGAGTTGCCAGGACAGAAACAATAGAAAATAGGGTAACCAAAATAATATTAAGTGACACTATCCAAGGCCATGAGCGCAGCTTGGCTGTCACTGCAGACATAAATAGATTTGCCTTTCCACCTGTTTTCCACAACAAAGTCCATTGCCTCAAGTATCGCATACACCTCCGCCTGAAACACAGACGCATGCAGACCAAGGGCAAAGAACCGACGGGTCCCACAAGATTCCACGAAGACACCAGAGCCTTAGCCTCTATTAAGACCGTTGCACGTGATGAAGAATCACACCCTGTAAGAGGTAACCCTCCCATTAAAGAGAACACGACAGATTTAGACTGTGGAGTCCACAAATACCTCCCCTACTCCAGGGTGTCATGCGACCTGTGCCCAATGGATGGTGAGCAGCCAGGTGTAATCCGCTATCTTAACATGGAGCCATTACCTGGTCATCTCAGTGAGTATTGTGGCCTTACCGTGTTAGGGGGGGCTATGACACAGTTGACTTACTAACCCCCACACTCATGGGAACTTATGGACAAAAAATTAACAATACAAACACTAAAAAAAATAGTGGGAAATTACACCGCATCACAAATGGCGAACACGTGCAAGAGAACGGACGAAAAAAGGACACGTACCAACGGGGTCAACAGGGAAAAAGACCTGAACCGAAAGCGAACGCTGCCACTGCCGGACCCACAACTAAACCATAATAATAAATCCTATTTTATGTAAATTATGTAGTAAAACCAACAATTTTTTCATTAAAACTTTTGGGAAGAAATATTTCAACAAAAAATCAATTTTATATTCTACTTTATAAAGAATTTAATAAACTTAACTACTTTGTAATTTTTTGAATATTCATTTCACGAATATTTTGATGGTATCATACGAGTATGTTATTTAAATACCATAATTCATTATAAACAGATGATGGAACAATACCTATATACTTAAATAAAGAAGATGAGATATCAGTAGACGAATACCTAAAAAAAATGGAAGAAAATTATGCCAAACACATAAACTTTTACAACAGAAATCTAACATAGAAAAATAACAGAAACCGATACCCCAATATACAGTTGACTTTATAGATATCCATGAAGTAGATATCCAGGAAGTATCGCGAGGAAGTAGACCGCAAATATAAAACATTCTAGCACAAAAAATAATCGTACCATATAATTTATCTTTATGGGTTGTTTCCAAAAAGTGTAACAAATACTGGATACCACAGTGGCGAATTGTCATCAATTATCGCAAATTGAATGAGCAAACAATTGATGATAAGTTTCCAATTCCAAATATCGAAGACATATTTGACAACATGGAAAAAATTTGTTATTTCAGCACCACGACCTAGCAAAAGGCTTTCACCATGAAGTGCATCCTACTGATAGAGCTAAAACGGCATTTTCAACAGCCGATTTCTAGTATGAGTTCACAAGTATGCCTTTTGGTCTTAGAATAGCTCTAGGAGCCTTCCAAAGGTTAATTAACTATGATTAAAGAAAGCATATGAGCAAAGTTTGTGTTGTCTACTTAGATGATATATTAATATTTTCTACTAGCTTTCATGAACAGATTGTTTCTATTTAGAAGATTTTGAAAATCTTACTTGCCTCTAATTTAAAAACACAATTTTAGAAATGACAATTCACAATAAAGATATAAGGAGTGGAAAAAAAAGAAACAAGCAGGAAGTTCTGTGAGGAATGGAAATAGCTTGTCCAGAGATTCGATTGATTAAAAAAATCATTTCTTTAACATTTTTTTAAATACATATTTTAAAAACAAGTTTAAAAATGTGATATTCAAAGTACTTAAAGAAATGTTTTAGAGAACATTTTAGTTCCAATATTATTATCATAGGCTGTAATGCACTTCGACCAATTTTTTATTTTGTGCGAAAGTTTCGTTTTTTATCCCCATTTGGAGGAAACGCCTTCTGCAGACAGCGGGACAATCACATAGAATGTGTACAGAGATTTCCGGTTGTTAGTTGCATAATCTGCATATATCGGTGGCAGAAATTCCCAAATTGTAAATCTATGACTCCCTTTTCGTACTGCTAAGATACATTTTTTAAAAATAATGTTATTATATAATAAAATTATTAATGAAAAAGTCATAGTTGGTGTGCTGTTCCTTTCTAAGACATAATACATATGTACTTGGGAAAAAAATGCCTTTCACTGAAAGGTCTCTGATGGGGTATATACATATACTCGTATATATATATATATATGTATATATATAAATATATATATAAATAAATATATATATAAATAAATATACATATATATATATATATATATATATATATATATATATATATATATATATATATATATCTATATACATATATATACATATATATATATATATATATATATATATATATATATATATATATATATATATATATATATATATATATATACATATATATATATATATATATATATATATATATTTATTTTATTTTATGAAAGCTTACATAGTAAAAACAATTATTAAATAAGCTATACTAAGCAGCGCTAGCAGCAGGGACTTTCGGTTAGCTGTTGAATGAGGGCTGGTTTAGATGCGGCGGAGTAAATCAGTATCTCTGAGAAAATTGTAAATTTTGGTGATATTCATCAGAAATAGAAGTGGATCGGTGTTATTAAAATTTTGATGTCTGTGGTTTTCCAGTTCAGGACAAAAAGCTAGTAGGTGTATCACGCTGACAGTTGATTCGCAGAATGGGCATTGGCTAAGACGACTACCATCCAATAGGTGTGCGTTGGTGATGATAGTGTGTCCAATACGAAGCCGAATATAAGGAGTGATGTAGTTAGCCGGAATGGACGTCGGGTAGCAAGGTTTAGAGCGGTTAAGGTTGATTCTGGAATAGTGGTGGTTATACCTCATCCACTCAACCGCTATCTTGTCTGCTGAGCTATAAGGCGATGGATATCACTCTTTATGAAGAAAATGGAGGTAGTTGTGGGAGAGTTTATCATTTCTTTGGCCCGAATGGCCAGGCACCCACATGATTCTAAGTTTGTTTGGAAAAGCCATCAGAATTTCTCTTATGCCACCAATCATGTAGTTAGAATTACTGCAGTTTTTCAGTGCTTGGAAGCAGGACAAGCTGTCTGTGCAAATGACGTACTTTCCTTTATTTTATTTGGAGTACTGAACGGCGTGAAGAATTGGCTGTGTTGGCTGCTTTAGATCCGTCAGTGAAAATGAATTGCCAACCGGTCGATTTGAACAGAGCTGCTACTTCCAAGAATCGGGCTTTATATACAGAGCTTGGAGTGCTGGATTTAGGAAGATGAATCAGGTAGTTGATGAATGATGATTTCTTCACTGACCATGGGGGGTGATGATTCTTCCAAGGTAGAGATATTTTAATTGGTAAATCATTTTCTTTCGCAAACATGGCGCATTTATAAATTGAAGATGAGATCTTTGGCAATCGTTTTCGTGACGCAGCTGAGTAGAAGTCCTTTTGCAGAGCGAAGTTGGAGCTTCGGATAAAGTTTACGAATGCTGTCTTCCATGTTATCGTTTAAGAAAGGAAGTCCAGATTCGGCCAAAATGTTTTTTATGGGTGACGTAGGAAATGCACGCAGAGATCTACGAACGGCAGCGTGATAAGGTGCAGCCAGCATCTTAAGATTACTTTTCGCGTGGTGTCCATATATTTCTAATCCATAGTTGATGATCGACAAGATGAGAGCCCTGGTGACATTCACGAGTAGAGCCGAACCTATTAGCGAGCGCTTACTTGATAGATATTTAATAATCAATAATAGAGTCTGTCTCTAACATATTGACAATGTTGTTTGAATGAGTACTTAGAGTCTAATACAATACCAAGAAACTTAAGGCTATTTGTACATGAGATATTAACATTATTAAAGGTAAGTGTGGGGATATTACAATGTCGTTTATTACAAATACATATGTAGTAATTTGGATTTAGAAGATGAAATTGAAGCGCCTGAAGAACGGGACCATGTGGATAAGAGGGACAGGATTTCAGCAAAGGACGACATAAACGAAGTTAGGTTGGAAGATTTTGAAAATAACAATATGTCATCAGCATAGATTTGATGACCGACATTGGGGAAATCAGATAAGCTAATACTGATTTCGTCAAATGCGATAATAAAGAAGATAACCGAAAGGGGGGAACCTTGTGGGGTGCCGTTATCAAGAGGGAGAATAGGGGATGGGACATTGGATATGAGAACACTAATTTTACGGTTGGAGAGAAATGATTTTACAAAGTTGTATATACGAGGACCAACCTTCCATTTGTTAAGTTGTCTTAATACAACATGGATACCAATTCGATCAAACACTTTTAAAAAGTCTAACGAGAGCAACGATATGTGATATTTGCTGGAGAATGCGTCAGAAATAAATTGATCCAGGTGCAAGAGTGCGTCAATTGTTCCCTGCCCCTTCTTAAATGCAACCTCGCTATGGTGAATAAGTTTGTGTGGACGTACCAGGAGAGCCTGGTAGCAATGATTTTTTCCATTAATTTACCTAGACAGGGCAGACGAGATATAGGACGGTAGCTACTAACTTCGCACGGAGATTTTCCAGGTTTTAAAATGGGAATGACAGCACTTGTCTTCCAAGGAATGGGGTAGTTACCAGTACTGAAGATTTTATTATAATGAATGAGAAGACGGGAGAGAAGGAAGGGAGGGAGGTGCTTAATGATAGGGTAAGATATTTTATCAATCAATGATAGGGTAAGATATTTTATCAATCCCATCCTTTGACTGCTGAGAGTGCGGAATGGAGTTCAAGTAAAGATAAATCAGCATCTAACAACTTGGCCGATGGAGATAGGTTCGAAGGTGGATAACGGGTGGAAGAGAGCAGAGAAAGTTTACTAGCGGAGAATTCAGGAGAGAAACTGGGATCGGAGGAAGAGTTGGAAAAATTACAGGCAAATTCTAGGGCTATATCTTGTGGATACAGTAGATTACCACGAGATGAGTTAAGGGAAGAGATAGGGAAGGAAGATGGTAAACCAGATAGTCTTTTTATGTCAGCCCAAATTTTTCTTGGAGAAGAAGAGGTATTGATTTGGTTAGTGAATTTTTAGAAGCAGAGAAGTTTAGCAGCTTTGGCTTTGCTGCGAAATATCGCATTGGATTTTTTGCCTTAGTGCCAGAAGTTGATCGTTCCACCATAAGGGTGTTGGTTTGACTGGTTTGGAGGAGGATTGAGGGATAGATTGGTTGGCAGCGGAGCGGATGATTTTTTGCATTCTCGAGGTTTCCTGATAAACGTTTGGAGAGATGGGGAAGGAATTGGAGTGAATTATGCAGTCGTGTTCGTACTTGTCCCAGTCGGCCAAGTCAGTTTTAAAGCGAATTCTCGGTCTGAATAGGGATGTAGGGCGGGGCGAGGGAATTTTGGCGAGGATGGGAAAATGATCACTACCATTTAGGTATATATATATATATATATATGTATATATATATATATATATATATATATATATATATATATATATATATATATATATACGAGTATATATAAAGGGTGTTTTTTAGACGTGTGGTTTTCAATCTGTCAATACTTTTTCCGAAGTTGGTCTTTTTGACAGCTGTCACTTGATTTATGCTCAGTTTGGTTTGCCATTTCATAAGGAATAGACTTACTCCTGAACAACGTTTGCCAATCGTGCAAACTTATTACCAAAATAATGTTTCGGTTCGCGCGACATCGCGCGAATTTGATAAGTTACCGGAGTTCGAGCGTTTTTAAAAAAGTTTACCAAGACGTTATAATCAATGTGAATGGTCAGATCAGACTGAATTTTATTATTCATTTCATTTAATAAAAGAACTTAACACTATTACAATTATGCTTACTTAGCTAAAATTACATTTAAGTCTGTTGCTTTATAATATTAGCTGATTTTGTTAACGATTAAAGTCATTTGGAAATATGCTGAGATATTGTTTTATTATTGGGAAATATTATGGCTTGTGCAATGCACCGGAAAATGGAATTGGGTTACTGTCTGGCTTTATTAATTTCATTTAGGAATTCCTCGAATTTGTCGGGTTCATTGGTTTTCATATCAACGTAAGTATTTGCATATGTAACTACCCTCCCCTTTAGATCAGAATTCTCCTGAATTTGATTATTTAAATTTATTTTAATATGACTGAACTTTGTTTTCTAAATGGCAATTATTAATATAATTATAAGTATGAGAAAAATGTTACAACCGTATATAATTTTATTATGAATCTTTAAATTAGAAATATTTTAGAAATTAATTTTATTTTCTTCATTTATTTGCTCGAATGTTAACTTTTCTGTAAAACTTTTTATATCATCATATCGAAAGCTCATAATATTTCCTTCGAGTTTTTCGACTAAATTAGAAAAATAGTAATCATTAATTTTTATTGAACAATTGTTAAATTGTAGTATATAATTTCCGTTTAAAATAGTATGATTTTCATTACATGTATTGTTTACAAATAAATTGACTGAATTTTTAATCATAATTGTTTTTTCATCTAAAGCTATAATTTCCAATTCTTTGCTTGTTACTAATTTACAATTTTTCGTCGTTATACAATGAGTGCTGGATTTGAGTTGTCTGAAATGTTTATTTTCTTCAAATTGCATAGTTTTATTTTTATAGGTAAATACTTCTTCTATAGTTGCTTCTATTTCTTTTTGTTCTTTATTTGGTAATGGTACGATTTTTCTTATTTTTGCTTGTATAAACACTTTTGGAATTTTTATGCCTAATATTAGGAAAGTATTATTAAAGGTTGCTATTCCTAATTGTAAATATTTCAGTTTATTAAAATCAATGTTATATTCAATAATTTCATGATTTGTTAGAATATTTGGGTGAACTAACCCGTACTTAGCTGATACTACATTGTCTTGAATTTGTTCTATTTTGCTTTTTATCAATTGAATTTTTGACATTTGTTGTAAATACATATGTTGTTGGTATTCTTGGTCTTCAATTTTATTTATGGCATTAAAACTTTTTTCAATTTCTTTTCTATCGTTTTTTACAATATTTTTAATTTGTTCAATCGCTAAATTGAAATGATCGTTTATGTGTATTTGTTGATTTAATGTCTCGTCAGTCTGTAAGAAATGTTTTTGTATAGTCTGTCTATCATAATCGTCCAGTGTGCCAAATGTCCATTTAGATATAGTACCTATTGCGTTTATAAGTCCTCTTTTTTGTCTTGTATTTGTTGGTACTAATGTCATTAGCTTATTTCTTGCCTCTAGTAATTCAGCTTGTAGTATATCTTTGTTACTTGCTTTCATTAGTATAATATCGTCTGTCATTTCATTTATAATATTTTCAATTTGTTTAATGTGAACTATATGTAAGACTATGTCAATGTCCATAACTATATCTTGGTCTCTCATTTGTAAGTCAATAAATCCTGTTTGGTCAACTAGTTCTGTTAAAGTCATTGCGCCTTCACTCTGTCGTATCCATGTCATCATTACTAGTATCATCATTAGCATCTGCAAATTTTAAGGGTTTTTTAATATTTTGAGGATGAATATTTTCCAATTTTCCTTTCCTAAACTTTGGCTGCTCTTTATGCCTAACAGCTTTATAATTTTTAATAAAACCTTCTGTTCTCGTTTCCTCATAATTTTCCCTGTTTCTATTTAATTTATTAATGATTTTGTGTTTTGTTGTTTCTAAATTATTTTTTACTATTTCAGGATCTACTTTATTATCATGCACTTCGTTTGGTGTATATTTTATCGTTGAATGAAATCTTTCATTATAGTTTCGAATAGCTTTCTGAATTAATTGTTTGACTGAACACTCTTTTTCTAGCTTATACAAAATTCTAAATTTTTCCGCTATAGTACTATGAAACCTTTCAATATCTGAATTACCTGTATGACTATTAGGTTTTGTTAAATGAAGTTCAATGTTTTCATTGTTCAAAAACTCTTTTATTCTTATTGTTTTAAATTCATTGTCCGCAATTATTTTCCTTGGTTTTCCTAATTTAGTAAAATGATCTTCTAGTTGTTCAATAATTGTAATATGATTTCTATCATTCAATGAGTATGCTGCTCCAAATTTTGAAAATTTGTCTATAACTGTTAAAAAGTGATATCCCTTCATGACATACGTATCTATATGTATAATATCATTTTTCCCTAGCGGTGTTTCTGTAAGACTATATTTTGGTTTGATGGGTCTTCTGTCGTATTTGACCTCTTGACAAATTTCACACTGATTAATAATTATCTGAATCAATTCCATTAGTTTTGGATAATATATTTTATTCCTTATTTGATTATATGTTTCCAAGATGCCTGAGTGTATACTTTCCCTCACATGATATAAAGAAATTTGCTTAATGGCTTCGACTTCTGTCTCGATGTCTTGTGCTCTCATTGTACATTTAATAAATTCTAACTGCTTATCGTTTGAAAACATTTCAATAAGCTTTTCCTGTACTTTATTATAACTGTGGTCAGAAATTTCTGCATAGATACCGATCTTTCCTTTCGTAATATATCTTTTAAATATGTTTCCCATTTCCTCAAAATCACTTTCCGCAATAAATATTATCCTTTTTCCATGTATTATTTTAAGTTCTTCTATTTTATTATTTGTTAAAATAATTTGCGTTTTGTATTTATTAACTATTTCTTCTTTAATTGAAAAGTGGTCACCCAGGTCTTCTTCCGCTGAGTGTACTGTTGCTGTTGACTCGTTGTCCTCTATATTATTAACTACAAATTTTAAAATCTCGGTATTCTTACCCTCCGTGTCTTCCGAAATAGTGTCCTCACTATTTTCTATTCTACTTAAGAAGTCGGCTACTTTATTTTTCTTTCCTTTTAAATATTCAATGTCGAATTGGTACTCTCCTAATTTTAATAACCACCTCTGATGTCGTGGAGACATGTCCTTGCCTTTATATTTTGAATGTAAAAATTTAATTGGCTGATGGTCAGTTAAAATTTTAAAAACTTCTTTTAAAACATATGGTCTAAAATAGTTAACACTCCACATTATCGCTAAAAATTCCTTGTCTGTCGCCGAATAATTCCTTTCATGATTATTTAGAGTTCTTGAGGCGTAACACACTGGGTGTCCTTCCTGCGATAGTACTGCGCCTATGGCATAGTTTGATGCATCTGTTGTTAACGTAAATTCTTTTTCAAAATCTGGATAACGTAATATTGGATGAGTACTTATTAATGTTCTTAATTTTTCGAACGCTTCTATGTAAGTTGGGTCCTTCAGGTTAATCCTTGCCCCTTTTTTCAAATATTTAGTAATTGGCTGCGCTACTTTTGCATAATTTTTCACGAATTTACGATAGTAGCCAGTTAATCCTAGAAAGCTTTTTATTTGTCTTTCAGTTTTTGGCAATTCTAATTTTTCAATAACTTTGATCTTATTAGGGTTCGGTTTCATTCCGTCTTTTGTCAGAATGTGTCCCAGAAATTCTGTTTCCTTTCTCATAAAATTGCATTTATCCACTTGAATTTTTAGATTTTTACTTTCAAGGACTTTGAATATATCCCTAATTGCTTTCACATGTTCCTGTAATGTGGTACTAAAAATTAGTATGTCGTCTAGATATACTACGCATGTTTTATTTATAAAATCTCGCAAAATTTCGTTCATAAGGCGTTGAAAGGTTGCGGGTGCATTTTTCAATCCAAACGGCATACTTTTAAATTCGTACAGACCGTGAGGTGTTACGAATGCTGTTTTTTCCCTGTCTTCCTTCTTTACTAGAATTTGATGGTAACCTTTCGCCAAGTCTAACGTTGTAAAATATTGAGCTCTTCCTAACTTATCTAGAATTGAATCAATGTTTGGGAGGGGATATTTATCGTCTATTGTTACGTCGTTCAACTTTCTATAGTCAATTACTAATCGGAATTTTCTCTCTCCTGAATTATCTATATTTTTTGGTACTACTATGAGTGGACTTGAATATCTGGAGTAACTTTTTTGAATAATACCCTGTGCCTCCATCTCTTTAATTTGCCTTCTTACCTCCATTTCATGTTGAGGCGGATATCTGTACAATTTTGAATTAATCTGCTGTTGAGTTGTGGTTTTTATCTCATGTTGAATTTCGGTAGTGTTCGTTAATTTATCGCCTTCTTTAAATAGTAAATTTTTAAATCGTTTCAGTAGTGCTAAAACTTCTCTATATTCTTCATCGTTTAGGTGATCTAGCATTAATTTGTCTAAATTGAAATCAGTGGCTTCTAGAGTATAAATTTGGTTAAAATTGTAAGGGCTATTTAGGAATTTACTTTCTTTTCGATTTAAAACTATTTTTCTTTCTTCGACATTTATTTGTGCGTTCAAAAACTTTAGAATATCCATGCCAATAATAAAGTCATATTTTCTTCCTGTGAGTGGTGCTGCTTTCCATTTCACTCTTGCGTTATTGGGTAGATTAAATTCTGCTGGCGCTACTGTGCACACTTCATAGTTTATGACATCTTTATCGGTAATTGTACTAAACAATATTGGTTCTTCTAATTTTACCTTGGGGAAATCCTTTATCTTGCTATTAATTAAACTAAAACTTGCTCCTGTATCTATGAGCGCACTATAATTTTTATTATTGATCACCATCCCTATTTTCGGTAACCATTCCGAGGCGGTTTCATAAAAAAAAATGCAGTTATTAACTTCCTCTCTTCTCCTATTACTTAGTTGATGTCCTTCCTGGCCTTGCCTATCTGAAACTAAGCGATTTTGGCTAATTCGAGGATTAGGGTGTCCTGCCAATTGGGGATTGCTCATATCTATATTGTCAATTTCCATGGGTTCGACCTGACGTTGCCTAAATGGATTCTGGCGATATTGCCCTGAATTCTACCTAGGGTTTCCTGTCTGTGGTCTCTGGAAATTTCCCGAATTTGTGAATCGATTATTGACTCTTCCATTATTAAAATTGTTATTTTGTCTATACTGCCCGGAATTATTATTGTAATTTTTTATCTCATTCTGATAGTGAGGATTCTGATTCTTATTCCTATAACTTGCTTGTGCATTATTAAAACGGGGTGTTTTATCCTGGTGTCTACTATTCCACACATTTGTTGGTCTATCTTTAAATTTCCTATATTCTGTCCTGATACAACTGTCCTCAAATCTTCTACTTGTCATTATTCTTAAAATGTTATTCAAATTTCCCTCATTATAAATTTTGTCTAGTAAAACTCCCTGGGTCATTTCTTTAATTGTGTTTGCTAATATACTGTCCATGTTACTTAGGTCAATATAATGGTCGCCTGTATAATACACTGTCAATTCGTCCGACTTATATTTAATTTCTTGTATTTCTACCATAAGTTCACTTACAGAATTAACTTTAAGATTTGCCACTTTCCTGTAAAGCTGGTGTGGTTCCACATCTGGTCGGTATCGCAACTTTAAGGTTTCCTTTATCAATTGCCAGTTTTTCGCTGGTCCTTGTATAGTTCTGTAGAAAATTGTTCTTACTGCTTCCTTTCTTATCTCGTTGTTGTTGATAGTGGAAAGAAGGTACTCGATGCTGCTGAAGAAAGAATTTATTGTGATGTCACCGGTGCCGGTGAATGTAGGCAGGCTATTTATTGTCTTCATTATGCTGTCTCTCTGGTTTTGATCCACACTACTTCTTAGCTCCAAATAGGCTTGCCTCATTGCTTCCAACTGTTGCTCTCTCCTAGCAAGCTCCTCGACTAGTCCTACAGCTGGTATTTGAGCTTGTTCTTCCTCCATCCTTCGTTGATCAAACGCTAGTTGTCTTCTTCGCCTTGTTGAATCAATTGTAAATTGTTTAGCGGCTCTTACTGCTTTTCGTGGTGATTCACATGATTATTTTTTTAACTTTCACTGCACAGAAATTTTAGTTTTATTTTTCTGTGGCTTCAGTTATTTTCTAAATGTTCACTTCACGTGTTTTTGTAGTGTCCACTTTTTATTATAAATGTTCACTGCACTATGGTGGTGTTAGCTTTAAAATTCGTTTGTTTGGCGCGGTAGGCGAGAGGAAGGCTGAATCTGCAGCTGCTGCGATACTCGCCTTGCACTGCTGGAATGCCTGCTCCGTTTGCGTCGTCCAGCTAATCGCCGCCTTCTTCTTCGTTAGGTTCCTCAGAAGCTCGTTGAGCGGGGCCTGTAGTTCCGCGGCGTGCGGTATACACCTGCGGTAGTAATTAACCATACCCAGGAAACGTCTCAGCTGAGTCTGTCGGGCTTGGAAAGACGTTGATCGCCTCGATCTTTAGGCGCTGGGGCCTGAACCCCTCTTTCGAGACTCGATACCCAGCGAATTTAACTTCCTGGGCACCGAGTTGGCATTTGTCCAAGTTGATGCATAGGTTCGCCGCTCTCAGCGTCTCCAACAATTGGCTCAAATGATGCAGGTGCTCGTCATGCGTCTCGGATGCGATGAGCAGGTCGTCTACGTAGCCCTTCACGAAGGGGAGTTTCCTCAGTAGGTGATTAATTACCCGCTGAAGCGTTTGCGCGGAGTTACGCAGGCCTAATGGCATACCCACGAACTCGAAGAGACCGAAAGGTGTTGTGACTGCCGTTTTCGGGATGTCAGCTTTGGCAACCGGGATTTGGTAGAAGGCTTTCTGCAGATCGATTACAGAGAATACTTTTCCCCGGCTCTCCTGGATCAGGTCCTCGATGATCGGTAGAGGATATCGGTCTGGCAAGGTACACGCGTTGAGGCGGCGGTAGTCGCCAGTGGCTCGCCAGCTTCCATTCGGCTTTGGTACCATGTGTAGCGGACCCTGCCCATGGGCTCGATGATGGGCGTACCACCCCCTTGTCGAGGAGGTGGGCGAACTCTGCTTTGGCAGCAGCGAGTCGTTCACCGACGAGTCTACGGGGGCGCTCGAAAACGGGAGGGAGTGTTGTACCGGCAAGTCTGGTACAGTGGCCATGACCCCTGCTGGTGAAGCGAGTTGCAGAAAGCGCTGGACGAGCTCTCTATACCGGTCGCCATGTGGTCCCACAGGTGCATCAATGCGAGCCACTGTGGAGATGCCGTAGATTCGAGCCGGGTCCATGCGGCCCGTTGCCGCGATATTGGTAAGGGGGTCTATGATGCGTCGTCCCCTCAAGTCTACCAGGAGCCCATAGTATGCCAGGAAGTCCGCCCCGAGAATGGCAGTGTGCACATCGGCCACAGCGAACGCCCAAGTAAAATCCCGAAGCAGGGCGAGGTTCAGCTTCAGCGTGAGCTGCCCGTATGTGGCTATCGGCGACGAGTTGGCGGCGTAGAGCGTGAGGCTGTTTCGCTGTAGTTTGCGGGCGACCGTTCCCCTCGGCAGTAAGGAGACCACTGAACCCGAGTCCACGAGAAATGGATGTCGTTCGATCCATTACGTGTAGGCGTTTTTCGGTTGGTGGTCGGCCGGCGTCGGCAGCGCTAGTTTCCCGTCGGCGTCGAGGCCGCGGCCACGGCGGCGGCAAAGATACACGGTGGTCGGCACTGCTGTGCTGTCGCCCCGTACTTCAGGTGGTACCAACATTGGCCAGGCGCTGTAGAGCGATCTCGATGCCGGCTGGGGCTGCGGGTTTCAGCGCGACCCCTATGAAGTGGGGGAGTTATTTTACGCAGCAGCTCCTGATTCTCCCGCGTTAGTGCCACGAGCTGTGCCACTGACTGGCGTATTGCGGCAAGCTCTGCGTGCACGGAGTTACCCGTTGAATCGTGCGACGATCTGTTCGCGAGTGGAGAGCGGGGTCTCGGAGACGAGAGTGGAGGTGACGTAGCTGCCACTGTAGGTCCGTTGTCGACCAGCTCGTCAGCTGCCTCTGCGAGCGCCTCCAGACTGGTGCCTTTCAGGATTTTGAGTAGCCGTCGCGTTGACGGCGGCATCAGGTCGAGCCACTTCACGCGGATGATGTCATCCGTGGCCCGGTCACCTGCTAGGGAGCGCATCTGTCGCAGGAGTTGGGACGGCTTCCTGTCCCCCAGCTCGAGTTGTGTGAGTAATCTGTGGAGCTGTCGATCCGCCGAGTCGGTGAGGCGATTTAATATTGCCGTCTTCAGCACCTCATACTTGCCCACGGGCGGCACTGTGCGGAGTACATCCGCGACCTCAGAAATAGTCTCCGGGTCGAGCGCCGCAACCACTAGATTGTAGCGGCTGTTGTCGTTGCGCACACGGTGTACTTGGAACGCGGCCTCGATCTGGTAAAACCACAGATCGGGGTTACTCCTCCAGAAAGGTGGGAGCCGACAGCTGCTCACCGCCTCGATCGCGGGCGGCAACGAAAAGGAGGTGTGTCCCCCAGGTTCTCCTGCACGGTGTGGCGGCAGGTGGTGTGTCGGTATCAGCAATGGCGTGGGCATGGCCAGCTCTGCCTGCGCATGCACGTGCGGTGGTTGTGGCTGCTGGTGTGGAGCGTACGTTGCTCGAGTCGGCGGCTGCTCCGGTGGTGCCGGCGGCGCCGGTCCTGAGGCTGTTGGCGAGTGGAGTGGATAATATGTAGTGCAGGAAACAAGTGTATTTCCTCGAGTTTCCAGATATTGAACGAGATATTTTCGGATTGCACGAAACGCTCACACCAGCTCCAGCGCAGAAAAGAAAAAAGGTTGATTGAAAGGCCGGAAACACGAAGTGTGTTGCTCAGCAGCCAACACAGGCTAGTTCCGGTTTTCCCATAATATATATATATATATATATATATATATATATATATATATATATATATATATATATATATATATATATATATATATATATATATATATATATATATATATATATATATATATATATATATATATATATATATATATATATATATATATATATATATATATATATATATATATATATATATATATATATATTATATATATATATATATATATATATATATATATATATATATATATATATATATATATATATATATATATATATATATATGTATATATATATATATATATATATATATATATATATATATGTATATATATACAATTCGACGGACCCATCTGGCAACGCCATAACTTTTGACAGAGATGTCAGATCGCTTAATGACATACCGCGTTTGAAGCGTCAGTCCAAGCAGATTTTTACCATGGAACAATACACGCCACGTGAGCGCTCTGAAATAGTTGAAATTTACATTCAACAGAAGAAGTCAATTGTGAAAACTCAACGTGCTTTTAAAAACTTAAAAAATGTGAGAAGTGCGCCTTCTAAGAACACCATTAAGCGTTTATACGAAAAATTTTCGACTGGTGAGGCTCTCTCTAATCCGAAGAGGCCAAATAAAAGTCGACCAAGGCGATCGGCCGAGAATATCGCTGCCGTACGAGCCAGTGTTGAGAGGTCCCCAAGAACATCCCAAAAACGCCGTTCTCAGCAGTTGGGCATGGCTCGGTCCACTTTACAACGGATTATTCGCGTTGATTTGCATTTGTTCCCGTACAAAATTCAATTGACGCAAAGATTGTTGCCTGCGGACAAGCCTCGTCGATTGGAATGGGCCCAAAGAGTCATCGAAATGGCCGAAGATGACGAGCAATTTTGGAACAAAATTATCATGTCCGATGAAGCCCATTTCACATTGAATGGGACCGTAAATAAGCAAAATTGCCGTATTTACGCCACTGAAAATCCTCAGGAGATTCAAGAAGTGCCTCTTCATGACGAAAAAGTCACAGTTTGGTGCGGCGTTAGTGCGAAAACGGTCATTGGGCCGTTTTTCTTCCAAAATGAAAATGGCCATGCTGTTACCATCAACCAGGAGCGTTATCGCGACATGATGACCAATTTTGTGATGCCAATTATTCGTCGAAAGCGTATGAGGCAGTTCTGGTTTCAACAAGACGGCGCTCCACCGCACACAAGTCGCATAACAATCGATTTTCTGAAGAATTTGTTTCCGGGCCGTTTGATGTAAAAAAGTGGTGATTTGGACTGGCCACCGCGTTCGCCCGATTTGACGCCACCTGACTTGTTCTTGTGGGGATATTTGAAGTCAAAGGTTTACGTTAACAAGCCAAGGACCGTAGAAGAGCTCAAGGACAATATTCGTGAAGAAATAGCCGGTATTCCGGCCGAAATGTTGGCGAAAACGATGGAAAATGCTGCAAAAAGGGCACAATACGCCATCAACGCCAGAGGCGGCCATTTGAGAGATATCATATTCAAAAATTGATGTAAACAAATCTACTTGGAACAAATTAAATGATTAAGATTGCCAACCGCCAAATTTTTATTTTTTTCTTTGATTTTTTTAACAAAAACATGGGTCCGTCGAATTTGGGCAACCCTGTATATATATATATATATATATATATATATATATATATATATATATATATATATATATATATATATATATATATATATATATATATATATATATATATATATATATATATATATATATATATATATATATATATATATATATATATATATATATATATATATATATATATATACATATGTATATATATATATATATATATATATATATATATATATATATATATATATATATATAGATTTTAGATTGTGGTAAATCTTGTTCATATTCACATACAATTTAGAAAGTGCAGTAGATGCACAAATTCCAGTTTTGGAGAACCGTGGCCCACCATAAACCGGTGCGAACCATTGAAATCTTCTATCGAATATGACTAGTTTAGTTTATATATGTTCAGAGATGTTTAATTGCTTATGAAAGTAGTGTGAGTTTCTAACCTACGATTTAACGCATTCCGATTATATTCGATTATTTCTAGAAAATTGACTTCATAAATTAAATATCATAACATCGTATTGGTCGTTATCATACAAAGACTTTCAAATAAAAGCAGGCTACAATATAGGAGAAATATATACAGAAAATTAATTATATGTGTATCAATATTCAGATCATTCATTATGAGCTCCAAAACTTAGTTTTGCTAAATTGCAAAGATGACGAACAAATATGCTACCAAATTCTGCTGAATTTTTTTTTAAATAGCATTGGGTTAGAAAGCAAATAGCAAATGCACACATACTTATGACTCTGTGTCATAAAATTCAGTATTCAATAATAATATTCTGAGATTTTACTATGGATGAACGATGCTTGAAGTATGTACTTGTGCGCACTTTTACTGCTCTATGTGTTCCTATACAAAAATTTTCAGACAATTGACACACATTGATTGATTGTTCTTCACCTCCCACTGTTTTATTAGAAAGGACCACTTAAGAATTGTGGCTACAAAATCACTTTCTTCTGCTTCGGATTATGTCGAAAAATAAATAAAGAAAAGTTAGTTTCAACTAATTGGCAGTTTTATGGGTATTATTACCAATAACTCGGTTTAAATAGACCAAACTGAAAGTCAAAACGCGTACGAAAACTTGAGAAAACTGAACATTTTACAATTAAGTGATCAGAATTCGATGTGGGCAAAGAAACATTATTTCAAATTTTCAAAGTGTCTTTACAGTTTAACACCAAAGATGATAAAACCAAACACACAAAAATCTCTTTCATCTCTTTCCCACACTTAAATAATTTGACGTTGACGTCGGAATCTAATTATGCCTACGGAGTTTCAGATATTTGGAAATGAAGAGTTCGATCTAAAATCTATTAGGAAATGAAATACAAATATTTAAAGATGCAAAATTTCTGTTGAATAGTATAGTGGGACATTTTAAGTTTCATATCTACACTGAAAACAAAAATTTCTAGAATCAGTTGTTACATATTCAACGCTGAATTAATTTCGCTGTGAAGTCTAATGGACCATTACTAACCATTACTAACACCTTCCTCTACAGCAATACAATAAGACACAACAAATATATGATTTGAGACAAAATTATCCGGAGCTACTTTTTGTTTTTTTTTATAGTACGATTACATATGGTTAGAATTTCTAACCATATCCATTTGCAGAATTTTTTAAATATTTTTGTTTTTTTATAGTACGGTTATATATGATTAGAATTTCTAACCATATCCATTTGCAGAATTTTTTAAATATTTCTTCAAACTGTTTAAAAAAAGTGATTTGTCAATGTCATACCAAACACAGAAAACATTAAAAAACAAAATTCTTTCGTCAATTTATTATGTTTGAAGAATAAAAATAATCCCACGACCTTCACAAGAAGAAAGTGGGAGACGCTTTGTTCTAAACCAATGGAGTATCCATTAAATATTGTTCAAAGATTGCGCAGAAAACTTTTCTTTTCATTAACCTCGATTTGAGGCGGTATTGAATGAAGTACAAATGGTTTGTTATTCACAAATTTATTGTTTTTAAATTAATGAGAATACTTAAGAAACCGGTTTATCACCTGAGAAATTAATTAATATTATGAGAAAAATTTGTCTAAAAATGATCTCAGCTGAATTTTTGATTTTATGTTGTAAGCATCAGTCTTCCCAGAAAAAAGTGTTAATGTTAAAACTTAATCTAATCGCGCGGCAGCCGAAGCTGCCGAATGAAGTCGCTCCGAGGAGCAGGTCTCATTTTTCACGCTAAACTGTTTTAATTCACGGATATTTGATATATTTCCAATAATTAGCATATCAATATGAACGGCAATTAGCTGTTGACTTCGGCAGCGCTGGTGAACAGCATCAACCGCGGCAGGCAATCAAAATGATTCTATTTGTTGGTTTGTATGTTTTTTATTATCCACAATTAACATTATCAATAAATTTATTTAAATAAATTTATGAAAATTAGGCAAGCATATCTGGCTGTTGGCCAGTTCAACAACCCTAACGCTACTTCATAAGTATTTATTTATTTGTTTTGTTGGTTTTATTGTTTATATTATCTGTGATTTAGCGATGTTTAAAAATATAACAACACTTTTTTCATTGCTCATATGTTTTTATGTTTTGGTATTTTTGAGATGACGCATCGTTTCGCATTTCTCATAAAGGAACCGGTTTTTTTTTTCTTTTGTACAAGTATGTTTGTAAAATATTTACATTTTAATAGACTCGGGAACGAATTTCATTAGCATCGATTACAAGTGGAACAAAAGACTCAAGCGACGAACTTGCAAACTCAAGTTTTGAAAGCGATGACAAGACTTCGCAACCGAACTGTAAATTCTCTATCAATTTCAAACAGATTTGATAGCTGCTAATAATAAATAGACTTCTCACCAACTTCGAATAACAACGCCAATACGCTGACGAATCTTCAACTTCACGTTTCGCTTACGTCACTAGGGCTTTTTGGTGAGTGTGAGCCAAATTGTTGCTTATTAAAAACATTTGGTTAATGGGAAGTTTCATTATTTATTTGTTATGACAAGACGGCACAGGCCTTTGATATTTGTTTCCAAATTGAGCATAAATACACTTTACTTCACTTCCTTGAAAATGTATTTTCTCTCCTGTATTAACTATTGTATTAACCGATCAACATTTAGATTTAATTTTTTAATTTCTAGATAAATTAAAACTTTGATTGTAAAACCTAAAACTAAATTTATAACTATTAGCAACGATCTATCAGAAAAAAGTAATTACGATTTCGTACTTTGAGTAGCAATTACACATATATCGAAAAAACCAACAGTGGACAAATACTATTTACGGATATTTCACACCACCAGAGAAAACAATTGATACATCTATTAACTAAAATTGAATTGAATTGATGAAAAATAAACGATGAATATTTGACACTCGTACTAACTGCAAAAAATATATATTCACCATAAAATTCCTTTAAATAGTTTTTTTTTTAATTCAGCTTTGCTAATTCAGATATTTTAGACAAATCAACACTGTCCTGTTTACTGATCAGTTGAAATAAGAACATATTATTCGCCATAACATTTAACATTCTATGAGCTATTTTATATTCTGATCATATCTATATATTTAACTTAATACCTACCACGACTCCTTCTTGTAGTTGCAACCCCATACAAAAGCACAAAATTTACTCTTTTTACCTTTTTTAAAGGTAAAAGGTATAAAAAATAAATTAACATTTTTAAAAAGTAGTTAAGATCGAGTTAGGCTATACTAGCGGGCCGCAAATGTCACAGACCTGTAAGGTCCTTTGCGGCCAGATAGATTTTAGAGTTATTAAGCAGTTGATTGTTAAAAATGGAATGCTTTTAGCGAATTTAAGGAGTGAAGCTAACCGTGAAACTGATACCTCATTTAGTCCCTCAACTCCGCGATCTCGATTCAAAAGTTTTCTTTGCGCCATCCCTCCCAAATTCCCTGCATCCCTCGTTGTTTATGAGTCCCATCTTTTTATGGGAATCAAGCTCCTAACATTAATCGTTTAAGACGAAGAAGATGCCCTACTGGCCTCCCAGCCAACTTCCAACAAGGCACCGCCTGAAAATTTTGGTGGCGAATACATTGGCGAGGTTGGTTTATTTGTCGTGGCACACATCTCCGCATGTTTGATATTGTGGGAGTTCTCCCAAATACTCCTGAGAGCTCCAATCGTTCCCCATTAACACTTCCGCTAGTTGAAACCTGAACAGGTAGGAGAGATTTCCGGTTTCTGGTTGCATAATCTGCAGTGATCGGTGGCAGAAATTCCCAAATTGTAAATCTATGACATCCTCTGATTTCTCTGATGGCGGCAGTGGCGTATGTAGGTAGGTAGGTAGGTGGGAGTGCCAGCCTTTTACGCAAAAGCACACTTAAGCACATATAATGGCTCATTGTGATACCACACTAAACATATAAGATATATATATATATATATATATATATATATATATATATATATATATATATATATATATATATAAATATATATATATATATATATATATATATATATATACATATATATATATATATATATATATATATATATATATATATATATACATATATATATATATATATATATATATATATATATATATTTAATAACTTGCCGTTTCGAAACAAAAGTTTAGTGCAGTTTCATTGCCATTGTAATAATGCAGTTGTAAAAAATAGTTTATGAGAACACAATGCATAATATGAAATGTTATTGTTCTGCCCACACCAGTTATGAACAGATATTTTAGATTGTGGTAAATCTTGTTCATATTCACATACAATTTAGAAAGTGCAGTAGATGCACAAATTCCAGTTTTGGAGAACCGTGGCCCACCATAAACCGGTGCGAACCATTGAAATCTTCTATCGAATATGACTAGTTCAGTTTATATATGTTCAGAGATGTTTAAATGCTTATGAAAGTAGTGCGAGTTTCTAACCTACGATTTAACGCATTCCGATTATGTTCGACTATTTCTAGAAAATTGACTTCATAATTAAAATGTCGTAACATCGTATTGGTCCTTATCACACAAAGACTTCCAAATAAAAGCAGGCTACAATATAGGAGAAATATATATATGTATCAATATTAATTTCATTTCATTCATTATGAGCTCCAAAATGTAGTTTGACTGGAAAATTGCGATGATGACAAACAAATATGCTACCAAATTTTGCTCAATTTTTTTTTTAGATAGCAATGGACTGAAAAGCAAATATCAAATGCATACATACTCATGACTATGTGCCATAAAATTCAGTTTTCAACAATAATATTTTGAGATTTTATCATGGAACGATGCTTGAAAGTATGTACTTTTACTGCTCTATGTGCTCTTATACAAAATTTTTCGGACAATTGACATACATTGATTGATTGTTCTGCACCTCCTACTGTTTTATTAGAAAGGACCACTTCAGAATTGTGGCTACAAAATCACATTCTTTTGCTTCGGATTATGTATAATATATAATAATTCGGATTATGTATACCCGTATATATTATGTATAATATAGAATAAATAAAGAAAAGTAGGGATAGAAAGTATTCATGTCCTCTCAATGACTGCGTTAGGTAGAAATCTACTTCTCCATGTTTCCGTTGCATCCACACTTCTATTCTTGCCCAAAAGCCCAACGGCCTTTGGTGGCTTACTCCCATTTCAGTTGCCATTCGTTCAGTGAACCCCTATGCTGCTTTAATTTTGTGTCATCGCGTTGGCGTTAAACCCGGAGTATACATTCGCTGCATTTCTAAAGCCGGAATGTCAAGGGGGGTCTTCCCAGCGATCACGAAGATCGCTTTCTCGGGCAGCTTCGCTACGCGCAGGCAACTCGTTGCGCATTAAGCCTGTCACAAAAGTAGATGTCGCAGCAAATGTGCGGGGACGACGAAACCAAGGGTATTTTTTGCATGTCTTTATTTATTGTATCTTCTAACAATAGACTAACAATAATAAGGCAAATCTTACAAACTAATCAATTAACAATAATACACCTTGCCAGTGCTTGGTGTATTTTAAAGATCTTTGTTTTATGTATATATGTGAATGTTGATGTTTTTAAAGGACCAAGGTGCGCCAGTAATGCTTCTGAGAATTTTGAATTGTGCTCTTTGTATTAATTCTATATAAGAGTTACTTGCCACAACTGGGTTCCGTAGGTCCAAATTGGTTTTATAATAGCTTTGTACAAGAGTATTTTGTATTAAAAACTCAATCTGGATTTATTGTGCATAAGCCAATGTAGGCGATTAGCTTTTAGTATCATATGATTTTTCTTGGATTCGATGTGGCGCTTCCAGGTCAATCAAGATAAATTCCTAGATATTTCACTTCTTTCGCTTGCGGAATAGGAAAATTATTAAGTTTTATAACTGGGCGTTCACCTTTTTTTAGAGTAAATGTGATCTGCGCACATTTCGATTCACATTAGTTCGCCAGTCTGCCAACCAATTTTCTACTAATACCAGATGGTGTTCTAGATCACGAGATGCACTTTTGGGATTTGGGTGAGTGCTAAGGATAGCAGTGTCAGTGGCGAAAGTTACTGTGGTTAAGCGTTTGTCGGTAGGCAGATCCGCACTATATATTAAGTACAGCACGGGAACTAGTACGCTTCCTTGTGGTACGCCGGCGTTGATGTCATAGTTTTTAGAAAATGCATTATTATTTCTCACCTTGAATTTCCTGTTTTTACGGACAATAGTTTTTTTTAATGTTGGAGATAAACCTCTTGTGCCATACTTTGTCAAACGCCTGGGACACATCTAAAAAAATGAAATTGGTTTTTGTCAAATGCATTTTTTTTTTCGTGTACTATTCGATGAACTTTGGCTCTACTGAGGAATAATGCGTTTTCCTTAATTCACCAAGAAAAAGTTTTTCGAAGAGTTTTGATATAATAGGCAGTAGGCTAATCGGTCTATAGGATCCCGAATGGTACAGATCCTTTCCTGGTTTCGGAATCATTGATATTGCTGACATTTTCCAGGCATTGGGAAAGTATCCTAGGAGAATCAATCCATTAAATAAAGATAAGCACGATGATCGCTATTTGTGGCAACTCCTTGATAATTTTCCCAGTATCGTGTCGTGGGGCTTTGTTGGAAGCAAGGTTTCTAATTGCGTTACTTATATCTTTTTGTTTTAATTTAATAGGGGAGACTAATAAGATGTTGTTACTGCGAGGTGGGTTTGGGGTGAAGAAATCACTTAAATGTTCTGCGAAAACAGCGGTTTTTTCTTCATCACTTTTGTTATTCAAATGGGTGGAATTCCGTGCATAGGTGATTTTATTTTCCTGACAGCTTTCCATAGGGCGTAGTTAGTTGGATAAAGAATTTGAATGTACCGATCCAAACTGCACTCTGATTCTTGGCGTAAGGCCTTTCTTAAGTTTTTGGTGGCAAGGAGAATCTGAATTTTTACCATTCGAGACGTTCGTCCATTTTTCAGTTAGAGGAAGATCAATTTGAGTTTTTGCGTGTCTAGAGTTGTCACAGCTATTGTCGGGTTTGTACGAGGCGTGAAGCACAGCTAGTCTTAGGTCCAGAAATGTTCCTAGTTCCTCATTAGTTTTGAGACGTGGATTAAGAAGGAAATGAGAGCTAACGTATTTTCTGTGTTTTAGCCAATTGGTTCTAAGGGGTGTGAAATCGAATGTAGGTCGTAACTTTTGGTTGAGGTACATTATTATAGGGGAGTGATCTGAAGAGAGGTCGAAAAGGGGTTCCACTTTTAATTGCTCTCGTTTTAGGTTTCCAGTAACTCCAAAATCTATAAGGTCACGATGGTTGTCCTGAAGAGATGATATGTATCTTGGTATCAGAAAGCGTGAACTTATACAGTTGTTTTCCTGCTGGGCTACGTCGCACAGTGCGACGAGTCCATATAATCAGCGGTCAAAAACAGAAGGAGTGGTCGTAGCAGAATGAAATTTTGCACATATTTAAATTTTGGTAAAACTAAGAGCCATGAAAATCTTTATCAAAATCGGCAACGCCCCTCGCCCACCTCCCAATTTACTCTTCAACAAATTTCCTAACAATGTAAGTTCTACTTGCTTCTGTCTCACTCCAAGCACGAAGCCAAGTGTTAAAAATATCACAAATATGCACTGATGGCACTAAAAAATTTAAATAACTTTAAAAGTCGCAAATAGTCAGCTGTAATTTTTTTGTTGCATGTACTTACTTATACGAAGGAAATATAAACGAATTTGGAAGGTATTTGGTGTCTTGTTTAATGCGTCTTAAAAAAAGTTGTTTGGCACTTGTAAAAATTTGTATCTTTTTATTTTGATCACTTATTCTTGTAACAGTACAAGTCAAATGACAATAAAATACCTACAATTTTAGTGTTGCCAGATATAAAATATAATACTATTTATTAATACTATATATTTCTTGAATTTTTTGCTATAATTATCAACACTCTTTTAAAAAAAGTACTATAAAGTGCAATTACTAGTATCAGCTTTGATCAGCAGCGGACGTGTTTTAGTGTGCTCCTAGTTAACAACAGTGTTAAGTAGTAATATATATATATATATATATATATATATATATATATATATATATATATATATATATATATATATATATATTTTATAAATATATACGAGGTGTGATCAAAAAATAACCGTTATTTTCATCTTTTCGTGAGTTACTTATGTTCGATGTTAGCATTTTTTTTTTTTTGTTATGTTGGTACACATGTCTGTTATATATGTTGACAATACCAACCATTTGGGACTGTCAGTTTGTTTGTGACAGATAAAAAGGTTAGTCGTGTTTGGTGTGCTCTTCGATTTTGTAAAGGGTGTCCCAACAAGAACGCAATTTTTAAATCTGGCAACATTCGAAGTGTCATTGTTTGACATTTGACCAATTGTTATTGTTTGCTAGTAGAAGGTACGAGGTTAGTAAAAATGGAGCACTACACGAATGAACAACGCATTCTCATTGTGAAATTGTTTTACCAAAATGGTGAAAGTTTTGCGATCAATTTGGGGTCAGAATAATGCTCCAAAAGAGTCAATTGTAAAGAGATTAATGGATCAATTTGCCGAAACTGGGTCTGTTAGTGATGTAAAGACAACAACGCGCCATCGATCGACCGAAAATGTTGCAGCTGTACGTGATGATGTCGCTCAAACTCCATCCACCTCAATTCGACACCGAGCGCAGCAAATTGGTGTCTCCAAATCCACTATGCAGCGAATTTTGACGAAAGATTTGCATCTTCATGCATACAAAGTTCAATTGACTCAGGAACTAAAGCCAGCTGACCATGCACAGCGAAGGGAGTTCGTTAATTGGGTATTGGAGAGACAACATGAAAATGCTGATTTTGCCGCTAAAATCATCTTCAGTGACGAGGCCCATTTCCATCTTTATGGCTTCGTCAATAGGCAGAATTGTCGCATTTGGGATGAGGAAAATCCTCGAGTGATTCACGAGAAGCAAATGCATCCTCAACGTGTCACTGTGTGGTGTGGTTTTTGGGCTGGAGGAATCATTGGACCTATTTTTTATGAAAATGAGGCAGGTCAAGCGCAAACAATCAATGGTGTTCGGTATCGTGAAATGATAACCAGTTTTTTCTTGCCTCGAATTGAAGAAATGAATGTGGAGGGCATGTGGTTCCAACAAGACGGCGCCACATGTCATACAGCCAGAGAAACAATTCAATTCAATTTATTTAAAATTTAAAAATTGCGCTCTTGTTGGGACACCCTTTACTATTCGAAAAAATGGATCAAAGAAACTGTATTCAGTTTTGTGTAAAAAATGAAATTAAATGCGCAAGGACATTTGAAATGTTGACTGTGGCCTTTGGCGAGTCTACTATGAGCAGAACACAAGTTCAATTGTGGTATAACCGGTTTAAGGAAGGCCGAGAAGATGTCAATGACGATGCTCGTCCTGGTCGCCCGAGCACGTCAACAACCGATGAAAACATTGACGCAGTGAAGAAAATGATTTTGGATAATCGTCGAATCACTATCAGAGAGGTTGTTGATGATGTTGGCATATCGTTCGGCTCATGCCAAGCAATTTTTACGGATGTTTTAGGCATGAAACGTGCGGCAGCGAAGATTGTTCCAAAATTGCTAAATTTTAAGCAAAAACAACGCCGCATGGACATCGCTCAGGGGCTGTTTTTGGCCAAAAACAAAACCGTTATCATGCCTCAACCACCGTATTCACCGGACTTGGCCCCCGCTGACTTTTTCCTCTTTCCAAAACTGAAGACACCGATGAAAGGAAAGCGTTTTGCTACGATTGAGGAGATAAAAGAAAAATCGAGACAGGAGCTGTTGGCGATACCAAAAAAAGCGTTTCAGAAGTGTTTCGAGGATTCAAAAAAACGCTGGCATAAGTGTATTATATCTGAGGGGAATTACTTTGAAGGGGACAAGATAGTTGTTGATGAATAAATAAATACTTTATTTTTTGATCACACAATAATGGTTATTTTTTGATCACACCCCAACATACAACCTACGAAATATAGGCTTTAAGTTCCCCAGCATAGCTTGGCTGTGTGAATAAGGTAAACAAAATAAATTAGTATAATAAATTCAAAATAATGCAGTGCCGAAAATGTTTGTGAAGCGCTCTCCACCACAAGAGAGTTGCCACTCACTTGCCGGTATTATAGACCCACTCATATCTGCAGCTCTCTCTCAACCTAATGGAGAGAACTCGCATGCAGCAGCTGTCATGTCAACAACGCCTCTCTCATGGAGCGAGCAATGCACAACTCCAACAAATTCTAACCTAACATAACTGCTACCTCTGTGTTTGCTCTAGTAAGCACAACAACAAACACTACAGTAACAACCATCACAACAACAACTATAACAGCTGTAATGCGTTTGCGAAGCAGTACACACCAATAGTGAGAAATGTGCGCGACAATCACCAGAAAAAATTGCCCAAGCGCCAAACACCGGCAAAATGCAAAAAAAACTAAAACGAAAACTTCAAATCAAAAAACTATAGCATCGTACTGGCTAAGCGCTCCTCGTATGCCTGAATCAATGTTTCAAACTGTCACATCAAGCATTTTTGAAGCTCTCTCTCTTGATGATGACAATGAAGACATTGGAAATGGCAGAAAATTGCACAAGCCACCTCCAATTTACGTACAAAATGTACAAAATATAAATGCTTTCACTAAAGCATTAAATCAACTCCCTAAATGCAAAGTTCGAATTAAAAATTCTTCAAAGGAGCGAAATAAAAATCCAAAAAGGTGGAATCGACCAACTACAATTCTATCATTAATTTATTAAATGCAAAAAATACTCAATATTACACTTTAAACCTGAACATCAAAGGGGATTTAATGTAATCTTGAGAGGTATGCATCATTCCACTGATAAGGATGAAATGATCATGGAACTTGCTGAATTGGGACACGAAGTCAAGAACATTCACAACATACTACAGTCCAATACTAAAACACTTTTATCTCTTTTTTCACTAGAGTTAAAAAATAAAACAAATAATAAAGAAAGATACTCCATATCCCACTTACTCCACTGTAAGGTAAGTTTTGAGCCCCACACCAAAAACAATCTTTGCCCCAATGCACGGACTGTCAAAAATATGGCCATACCAGAATCTTCTTCAACCCCAGTTTGTTTTAAGTGTGCTGGAAATCATAAAACTAGTAATTGTCCAAATGTGCAAAAAAGTGATAATTCTATAAAATGTGCATTATGCAGTGAAAAACACACTGCAAACTACAAGGAGTGTATGGTATATAAAGCCCTTAAAATTAAACGCTTCCCATCACTTAGGAAAAAAGAAATTACTACAGCAGATTCTGCACAGCAGAAACCTACAACGTCTCAACAAAACCTAAACGAACAGACAGCTAAACACAGCATGACTTCACCTAACTTGAAGTATGCACAAGTAGCAGCCAGTAATCCAAATAACACTCCACATCCAACCGTTCAAAATGACAACAATGACATGTCTGAACTTAAGAACACGATGAAACAATTAATCTCACCATGATGAAAATGATCACTATCCTGATCACTTAATTGAATGGACAAGCAAACTAATTTGAAAATACTTCTCTGGAATGCTAATGGACTCAGTCAACATATTCTGCAACTTAAGACTCACTCACTCACTTCACTCTAACCAAGGTGACATTCTGTTAATAGCTGATACGCATTTCACAGAAAAAAGCTTTATAAAAATACCAGACTACTCAATTTACCATACAAATCATCCTGACAACAGAACACGTGGAGGTTCGGCAAAAATAATAAACAATAAAATAAAGTGCATTGAAAAGGATGTTTATAGGAAAAACACCTGGAGGCTACTACAGTAACAATCGAAGACTTATATGGACAACTTATAATATATGCAGTTTACTGCCCTCCAAAACACAAAAACACTAAACTTTTATATCTTGACTATCTTAAAACTCTTGGAAGTCGATATATAGCGGGAGGTGACTTTGACGCGAAAAATGTAACTTGGGGCTCAAGAATTACAAATGCAAAAGGGAGACAACTTTCTGATGCAATAAATGAAAGTCAAAGCAACTTCATAAGCACCGGAGAACCTATCTAGTGGCCGAGTGATACGGGAAAAACACCTGATCTAATAGATTTCTTCATAACAAAACACATTAGGCACGAATATCTGACTATTCACTCAAACTTCGAACTCTCATCTGACCATTCTCCGGTTGTATTGACATATCAAAGCACTCCCCTAATATGCAATATACCAACAAATATTTATAATAAACTGACGGATTGGAATCTTTTTCGCACAATGTTAGAACAGAGATTTAACATAAACATCTCATTGAAAAACGATGAAAAAATTGACAGTGCAGTAGCATATTTAAATTATATTATTTACGCTGCAAGTAGTTCTACTCCAGCAACAAATATCATAAATAACGAATAAAGAGTTCCCACAATAATATCAGAAAAAAGAGGAAACTGAGAAGACAATGGCAACTCTCACGGTCACCAGCGGATAAAAAGAAATTAAACCAAGTAACTAGATATCTAAAAAATATGTTAAAACGTGCCAAAGATGACAAACTAGAAAAGTACTTAACGAATTTAGGATCCACAAGGACAAACAACTACTCTTTGTGGAAAGCTATCAATCAAATCGCCAATACAATTTTACATGAACCGTCACTCAAAACTCCAGACAACAAGTTGGCTCGAACTCATTGAGACAAAGCCAAAGTGTTATCTGATCACTTCCAAAAAACATTTACAAATGAAATGAATGACCAAATAATTGTCGCAGCTGCTACACCCAACAATAAAAATATAGCAATCAAAAAAGTAACGAAGAAGGAGATACAAAGTACTAACAACACAAAAATTAAAATAGAAAAATCTCCTGGATATGGTGGACTTACAGGTAAAACTCGAAAAGAACTGCCTGATAATACACTTACATACATTAGAAATTTATTTAATGCAATTATAACGCGAAAGTACTATCCCGTAGCGTGGAAAGTTGGTGAAGCTATTGCTATTCCGAAATCAAATAAGGACCCCTCAGTCGTACAGACCGATCAGCTTACTACCAACTCTATGGTAGAGGCCTAGTATAATTTAACCATGCATAGCAAGGAGTTCTCCCTACTTGCATTCCTGAACGTTGAGGGAGCTTAAAACAACATCAAATCAGACCAAATATCGGCGCGCTGCGAAACTTGGATGTAGACCCCGCAATTAGCAAGTGGATTGAGTTATGGGCAGGATAAGCAATTCACAGCAATGGGCGGCGTCGGCCACAAAGTCCGTGTGCAGAGGGGCACCTCAAAGTGGAGTTCTTTCAACCCTACTCTAGAATCTTGTGGTAAATGAGTTGCTTGTGCAACTGGATAGTGAAGAGTGCAAGGTATTTGCATATGTGGGCGATATTGCAATTAGCATCTCTGGGAAGTATATACTCGTATATACAATGTGAGACTTGATGCAACGTATGCTCAAAAATCTCTCCAAATGACCTACAGACTGCGGTTGGGGGCTAATCCGTCCAAGACCAAGTTGGTAGACAGCCCACATACACCTTCGTGAAGAGCAGTCACCTTGTCGGGGTACAAAGGCTTAAATGATTGCAAAGGCGCAATGGGTTAGGATGGCGGAGTTTCGACTCATATGGAATTACCCTAGCCGGACTGACTACTGCAGAGTAATCCAACTAAGAATTGTCTCCCTCCTAATCCAGGGTGTTCTTGGGATCTTGCCCATTGGATGTTGTTTTGCAGCCAGGAGGTTAATTAGGCTGTATCCTAACGGAGCTCCCCTTCCTGATACCAGGCCACCTCAGGTAGTAACGGTGGCCTTGCTATGGTACGGGGCGCTGCCACGGTTGACCAACCCCTTCCGCTTTAAAATTTTTGGGTGCCTTAGCTTGATCAATCGAGCGGGTTGCCAATAGAACCAGTATGGACAAAAAAAAAACTGACGTGAGGTCTCTAAACGCTAATTCGGATGGGTATCCAAAATCCCCCGCACACTCTGCGGCGGCTATTGTAGCTTAGGACGACGTGCCTGGCACAAGCAATGCCACGTGCTGCGTTAGTACTGTCACCACGAAGTCCTTCAGCGAAGTGCTGAAAGGACACCAGGTCTTGGCGGCCATAGATCACAATGACCCGGATGGCAGTATCTCTCCTGAGTGCTGGAAAAAGGTAGAAGTCAGCCTTTCAAAGCTCTACCTCCAGCTTTTGAAGGAATTCCCAGGTGGATTTCCCTCTTTTCGCGTTAGCGGATGGCATCAGGGCCACGTGAAGCTGATTGCCTGCGCGGATCAAAGGTCAGTCGACCTTTATAGGATTGCGATCTCCAGGATAGGTGAAGCATGGCCAGGCGTAAGGGTCGAAGTCGCACCTAGGGAGCTGATCCCTAGAAGACCTAGAGCGCGCGCGTGGATCCCAGCCGATCCGTCTGACCCTGAGGCTATCTTGGAGATCTTTAGGTTGAGCAACCAGCAGCTCCCGACTAAAAATTGGAAGGTGAGGAACCAAGAGCGGATTTCAGGTCAATAACCCTTGTGGTAAACGCCGAGTCTCTGGCAACTCTAGCTGAATCTAATTGGGTCGTGGGCTATGGCTTCTCATCCACAAGCCTCAAGGTCTATAAAAAGGACGGGCAACTGTCTGACATGGATCAACCGGTAGTGAATCCTTCAGGGGTAACTGCTGATCCTACTGCTGCTGAGAACTCCGCCATGCACCCGAAACGCTGTGACTCTATGTCAACTGTGGGGGGGTTTGGAGAGTCTCCTAGGGACAACCACACTCAGTGAGGAGGAAGTCCTTCTGGAGTCAGATTCGGAGTCTGAGGCTGATGTCACCGTGGTGGAGGTGACCAGCGCTACGAGTAGCAGAGATGCTACGAATAGTTCAGATTAACCTCCATCACTCGAAGGCGGCGTCTGCCAGCCTTCAGGTCCGTCTTGTAAAAGGCGGAGTAGACGTTGTCCTGATCCAAGACCCAGGACATACGGGGACTTGGTCTGTGGTCTCAGGACTGACAATTAAAGCTTGCTGCATACCGTAAGTGAAGGAAGACCTAGGTCTTGTATCCTCATTAGGAATAATGTTAGCTCATTTATTCTCCCCACTTACAGCAACAAGGATTTAACGGCCGTCTGCCTGGAAACTGGCACGCGACGGTACTGGCTGGTCTCGGCCTATATGGCGCATGACCATGAGATCCTTCCAGAAGCCAACCTACAGAAGCTTCTTGTGGATGCAAAGGCTCAACGGGTGGCTGTTATTATTGGATGCGACGCCAATGCGCACCACGACATCTGGGGAAGCACGGATGTCAATGAATGCGGTGAGTCATTATATGAATATATTGTTACGACTAACCTTATTTTATGTAATAAGGAGTCAGAACCCACTTTCATTACTGCTAATAGGCAAGAAGTCCTTGCCTCCGAATCAATTTTTGATCGGATCTCAAATTGAAGAGCTCTAGAGGAACACTCCTTTTCGGATCATAGGTTAATTCGATTTGATCTTATAGATAGTCTACCTAGCCCTAAGACTTTTAGAAATGTCAGGAAAGCAAACTGGGACCTCTACAAGGTGACTGTAGCTAGACTACTACCTCAGCAAAAACAAGTGTGCCGAAATTCATAGGTCTGTGGAGGTTCTAACGGTTGCTCTTAATAAGGCTCTATTGGTCTCTTGCCCCCTCAGTAGACCCAGGGGGAAACAGAAACCCACGTGGTGAGGGGAGGAAATTAGGGAACTCAGACAAAACTGTAGGAGACTTTTCAACAGCGCAAAGAAGTGAAGAAACGTTTGCGGTGACGTAGAAGATATCTCTGAGACGTCCAGGCTGAGGAAGATCCTATCAACTGCTCCAATGGTACCTGGTTACCTGAGGAGGGAGGATGGATCCTGGACTTCAAATAGTAATGAAACTCTAGAGCTTCTTCTGGAGACTCACTTCCCTGGTTGCTCGAGCACCATTCCGCGGAGAACGAAACCCAGCGGGAATGTAGATGAAGTCAACTCAGACACAGTGACGAAGCCACAATTGCAATGGGCTACCCATAGTTTCAAACAATTCAAAGCATCTGTCCCAGATGGTGTAGCTTAGATAATCTCATAATAGAGTGGCTGCTAAAGATCTATAATAGTTGTCGTGAATTAGCGTATATTCCAGACTCATGGAAGCATATGAGGGTAATTTTTATACCCAAGGCCGGCAAAAGTTCACACACAGCTCCAGGGGACTTAGACCCATTAGTCTGTCCCCTTTATGTCTAAAAATCCTCGAAAGGTTGTTAGACATTCATCTGAGGCTCACTATAGACAGAGAGAAGCTGTCAGTCTCTCAGCATGCCTACTTCAAGGGTAAATCGGTGGAGACCGCTTTACACTCCTTAGTCTCTAATATTGAGTGCTCCCTGCACAACAAGGAGTTCTCCCTAGTGGCTTTCCTGGACATTGAGGGAGCTTTTAACAACATCAAATCAGACGCAATAATCGGTGCGATGCGAGACTTGGAGGTGGAACCCGCCATTAGCAGGTGGATTGAAAGCATGCTTAGTAGCAGGATAATCAATTTACAGCTGGGGGCGGCGTCGGCCAAGAAGTCCGTGTGCAGAGGCACACCTCAAGGTGGAGTTCTTTCACCCCTACTCTGGAATCTTGCGGTAAATCAGCTGCTTGTACGACTGGTGAGGGAAGGGTGCAGCACTGGTGAGGTGGTTGCGTATGCGGATGATTTTGCTATTAGTATCTCTGGTAAATACATATCTACTTTGAGGGACTTGATGCACAACATGCTGAACATTCTCTCTAAATGGACTACTGACTGTGGGTTGGGGATTAATCCGACCAAGACTAAGCTGGTACTCTTCACTAGGAAGTGTAAAATTCCTCAATTTATTGTTCCAAAACTAATGGGTGTAGATATTGACCTTGTCGAGGAGGCTAAATATCTGGGCGTGATCCTAGATAGGAAGCTGAACTGGAAGGCTGATATAAGCGAGCGCATTGTGAAGGCTCAGGTAGCTATGTATTCTTACAAAAGAGTTATAGGCAAAAAATGGGGGTTACAGCCTAAGGTAGCCTATTGAATATCTACAGCTGTGGTACGACCAGTCCTTTTCTATGGGGTGCTTGCTTGGTGGACAGCCCTAAGTTTTTTTTTTTTTTTTTTTTTTTTTTTTATCTCCATTTATTTAACTACAATCTGTCCAGCTGGACATTCAGTACTACTTATATTATATTTGGTCATAAACATGTGTATGAATTTTCAGTAGCATTCAATACATTAGGTACATTAATTTAACAAAGTTAGATTTTATATATATTAATTTCATTCATTCCTTATTATTATTATTATTATTATTTATTTTTTTTTTTAAGTAAGTCCACTTACAATAGGCTGATAACAAAGGTACAAAGAGGTACAGAGGTATTTATAAGTAGTGCCATTAGAACGACTCCAACGGCAGCAATGGACATTATGCTCAATCTGCTGCCTGTTATGCTTTTTGGCGACAAAATGGCTGGAAACTCAGCTATCAGGCTAAAAGCTACGCATCAATGGGATGCCAGGAATGTAGGTCATGCGTCCATTTTAAGACATTTTGAGGGTATTCCTGACTCTTTCGACTACATCACACCAATGTACGCCTTCACTGGTATGTGCAAGATCTCCATTCCCTCCAGGGACGAATGGAAGGATGGCATCCCCCCTCATGCAGAAGGGGTTCACATCTACACAGATGGATCCAAACTACAGAGTAGGATGGGAGGTGGTGTATTCTCAGAAGATTTGGACATTAACATGTCCTTTAGGATGTCCGACCACTGCAGTGTCTTTCAGGCTATAGAGGCAGCACTGTCTTGGCTAAGGAATAAGAAGGTATCTGGACTTGATATTTGCATTCTGTCCGACAGCTAAGCGGGGATTGCGCTCCCTGGATTCGGTTATTATTACCTCAAAAGCCGTCAAGAGCTGCCACAAATCTTTAGACGAGATAGCTAAGCAGACTTGTCTGCATCTGAGCTGGGTTCCCGGCCACAGGGATATTCCAGGGAACTGTAATGCGGATGATCTTGCCCGACAGGGTACTACAATACAGATTCAACTAGATTGGTCAAATCCCGTTATTGCTATTGCCACCTGTAAGCTCTTAATTAATAATATATCCTTTGGCACAGCTGGTAGGCGCTGGTCTGAAGGTACAGGATGCAAAATAGATAGGTAAACCTGACCGGAAATAAATGTCAAGTGCTCAAAAGAGTTTTTATCTCTAAATAGCTAAAATATAGGTTCCATAGTAAGTGCCCTAACGAGACACTGATCCCTGGGTACTCTTGGTAGTAAGCTGGGGATTGCTTATAACGACTTCTGAAGGAGTTGCATGGACGAGGACAAGAGTCCATTTAGCACTTATTATGTACGTGTCCAGCGTGATCTAGAACTTTCCTGGGTAACCACTTTCTGGATATTCCAAACAAGAAGATAAGCTCCATCAATTGCTTCATTAAATGCTTCAAATGGCTGCCCCTTTCATAGAGTTTGGGACTTGTGTATCACAAGGAGTCAATGATGGCCTAAATGCGTCCTTCTGGCGGACGCTGTACCTACCCACCTACCTATAGTATGTGGTAGCTGGAAGAATACCCTGTACAGTCATAGTATCAATTATAAAACAGCTACCACCAGGTATAGTAACCTCGAGAACCGACTTCTTAGTTCGCAAACTGGATGTAGCGAGCTGTGTAAGCAAAGTTATACCAAGTAGCAATGACTGGAAGGAGAGAGATGGGCTCGCGAATGGGGGTAATTTTCACCGATGGTTCCAAAATGGAATCTGGGATGGGAGCAGAAATATGTTCCAAATATCAAAATTTTCCACTCTCCTTCAAATTGCCATCGACATCAAGTGTCTTTCAAGCAGAGGTCTTTGCAATTTGGCAGACATGTAGGGCGCTGAGGGGGCGCAATCTGACGAAAAACATATCAATTTAATCCGACAGCCCAGCAGCAATAAAGGCGCTAGAGGTCTGAGCTTGTCGGCCTCTGCAAGGAGGAACTTAAGCCATTATCGGCAAACAGTATAGTATCCCTTGTCTGGACTCCGGGACATAGGAACATTGAAGCCAACGAGAGGGCTGACGAGCTAGCATGAAGAGACTCATCGGAAAGCGACCAAGTATATTCCTATATGGATGTGGGCGTCCCCATAATCGTTGTTAAGGGAAACTGGGCCCTGGGTATATATAATCACTTCTCCGCAAAGCTCGTAAGAGGTGGAAAAACACTGCGACATGTGCCATTTCGAGAGTGAAGTGGCCTAATTACAGCAAAAAAAACGAACCATGTTCTCAATAAACCAAGGATAAAAATGTGTTGAAAATTTTAAACTAAAGTTATTCTAAAATGTATTAGGCGAATCGGTGAGTGTCATCGAGTATTGATGACACAAGGTTCAACCCGTTGGCGGCATTTACGAAATTAATAATAAAATGAAGACGCCAAATTGTCGGAAAAATTAAAATTTGTAATCTTCGGCGAATTGTAGCACAAAATTTGACTCCTTGACAAGATTTATAAGATTCACCATTTCAAATCGTAAAATACGCAAGGCAATATGCTGTGGTGCTGGTGTCCTTTTGCAACGCCTGCCCCTCAATGATCGGACACGCCATATCTAGGTGCAGCAACCATTTCTTGACCATGGCAGTAAAATTTGAGGTTTGCATTGAATGCCTAGCACCGTGTGAAGAAATTGTCCTGAGTTGGTTGCCTGTAATCTGATTACGGACGACTAAAAAGCATTCCCGTATCCCTTCCTTGACCTAAGCCATGTTAACATTTCCTGGCTGTTCCTAGTCAGGTCTCGAATCCCTTGATGGCATCATTTGCAATGATACCCTGAATGAACTAGAGACAATAGTAGACCGAAAAGAAAACGTCATGATTCTTAAACCAAATATTAAAATTCCTCTTTCAGAAAAGTTATCCAAATAGATCAATCAAATTTTAGACCGTAACCTTTCTAAGAGATACTCCGCAAAATAATTGAATAGCATATCCAACTTTTTGAAACCCATCTGTAATTAACGGTTTTAAAATTCCCGAAAATAGCCTTCAGCTTATCCAAGTGTACCTCTAACATTTCCATTATTACAAGATTAAAATTACGCAGAGATTAGTAGAGGCAGTCGAGAATGAAAAAAGAATTTGCACAATAATAGAGGAAGAGCACAAACGAGCCCATAGGAATCTTGTGAAGAATAAAAGACAAATTTTAGAACGATATTATTTCCCCAGGAGGGGAAGCTTGATAAAACGTTTCACGAAAGCTTGCGAAGTGTGCCGAGTAAATAAATATGACAAGCATCCTAAAATTAAAGGATGCTCCTATCCCGAAACATCCGCGCTATACTTTACACATCGATATTTTCGAAATTGGTGGGGAAAAATTCCTCAGCTTTATATATAAATTCTCGTAATTTGCGAAATCCTTCCACATAAAGGATAAGTCCGATGTACTTTAACGTAAAAAATTTGCAAGAATTATTCACTTTTTTACGGTCCCACAAATAATAGTTACTGATAACGAAAGAATCTTTGTCAGTCATTTAGTGTCCAATTATGCTAGAGGGTTAGGAAATAAACTTTATCAACCCTATCCAACGGAGCGAAGTAAATGGCCAAGTCAAAAGGCTTCAGTCCACCGTTTGTAGAAAGAAAGAGATACCCTCCGCATCCCACAAAAAAATTGTTGTATATAGCTGCCGACCGGTATAACAATACAAATACAAAGCACAAACAGAGCGATATATTTTTCAATAGGGTACAAAGAAAAAATTATCAGGAGTAAGCATATTTTCGAAGTAACATTTTATGAGAAGTAAGGAATCGGATGAAAAATAATCAGGAGCCTTAAAATACGCTATTGATTGAAGGAAAGCATAGCCTTAACAACTATGTACAGGGGAGCGTAGTGTATGTGAGGCTGAAACAAATTAAGACAAAACCACGCCCAGTTTTTAAAAAAGAGGATATAGGAAGGGATAACAGGGTCACGGTAACCACGAGCCGTGAGAAAAGGATATATTAGGCTCAAGTAAGAAACTTATAAAAGAACAATTTGTTGAACCTAACTCCATCTTCCATCGCAGGCTCGAACATCAATATAATTAATTTAAAAAAAAGAAAAAAGAATTGCTTTATTTAAATATAAAATAATAACAATAATATTTAAGTATAAAAAATTGCCGAATAAAGTTGTAAATTGTAAAAAGAAAAAGAAAATTTCCAAATATGGATATAAAAGTCGTTTGTACATGTCATGCTTTGAAAAAAATAGTAAAAAAGAGATGAAATTGTTAAAAGCTAATTTAAGAAAATATTTTAAAAATGCTCTAGTAGATATGCTGTACTTGTAACGCTCTTCATTTGAGGAAGCTACCAGTCCTTGCGTGACCCAGTTTAATTATTTCGAATTTGAAACAAAAAGCGAATACAATTTTTTTGCATAAGTTATATTATCCTGCAAACAAGGATATGGAGCTTTCAGGAAAAGAATACGCGAAAATGACGAATGTTAGTTAAACTCTGAAGCAGGAGATCACTTTGATCATTTTGAAATCATCTTAGTTTATATCAGAGAAAATTGTAATTTTGATTAAAAATTGTTTGTCAAACTAGATTGCTTGCCCTGCGTTTGCAGGTTCATTGTTTTCAACTACAAATCTCCGCTGGTGACAATCAAACATGGAAGCGGTTGGATAATCAATGGTCACTTCAAGTTGATACATACCATACCATACCATTCAACGAAATCATTTTGGAACTGACGGGTGTAGTCCAGCTTCATCTCAGCCAGGCGAGAATGCATCTTGATGAATTGCAGGGTAACAAATCGAGAAAACGTCGCTCTATAAATTGGATTGGATCGGCGTGGAAATAAGTAGCAGGATATCCTGACGCCACTGACTTGGATTATGATCTGCGTAGTCAAAATCAGACTACGTCATCGAGGTAAATAATGTAATCAGTAAATTTATGTTTTGAAATTATAAGACTTAATTCATTGAAAGCAATTATAAATTGGGCGACCGACAAAGGAGAACCTTGTGCGATTCCGTTGTGAAGATTGTAAGTTTGCGACTGAGCATTATTAATTTTAACGTAAAACCTGCGGCTGGATAAAAAATTGCTTACAAAGTTGTATATTCTTTGTCCGACTTTCCATTTCTTCAGTTGACACAAAACAACATGAGCTCCTACACGATCAAATGCTTGAGCTACTTTCTCAAGAGATTATTTTCTCAAGAGTTTTACTTATTCAATATTTCAGTAATAGGCTTGTTTCATTTAGGTATGGGAACCACGAGGGCTACCTTCCATGTTTGTGGGTAAACGCCTTGGTTTGTAGAGATTTATGAATCTGTTTTTAAAATATATTTACAGACAAGTGCTTTAACATGGCATATGATCAAACTAGGTGTTTTACCCGACATGGATGATATGGTATTGTCAAACTCGAGTCTCGTGATTTAGGATTCTGTATATTGAGCGGATAAAGAAGGAATTCGGTTTTGATAGGTGTCACTGAGAGATTGGCTTTTATTGTTTATGAAGGTATTGTGGAAATTTGAATCTTGTGAGGAAGTGGATCAGTGGGAAAGGAAGTGAAGTGTCTGTGGGATCGAGTAAAGCGACATTAAGAGAGTAAATAAGTTTATTGGAATTATGAACGTATGTTCCTGCTATCTTTTTTATATCACTCCATACTTTTTTGGGAGATGTTGTTGGGATGATTGATTCTGTAAACTTTACTAGACTGGATCTTTTAACCGTTCTCAACTCCTTTCTGAACAGAGAGTTAGCCTTCTTAAATTGCAACAAACTGGTTTGTGAGCTATCACGTTTAAAGATCCACCGAAAGTTTTGCTTCTCTATTCTTAATCTAGTGAGATCAGTATTCCACCAGGTGACAATAGTTTTAGATGACGATTACTGGTTTGAGATATAGCGTAGAGGGCTGCAGAACTAATTATTTTTTTTTTAGGATTGCGGCTTTTTTATTTATGTTGTGAACGATGCAATAGGTATGCAACTGTAGCTGATGTAGCTAACTAATGTGAAGCAAACAGTAAGATCCACATGTGTAAAAGTACTATCGAATGAAAAGTGGTTTGGTGACCCATCGTTTAGAACTATAAGGTCTTCGGATAGAATAACGTTCTCAAGTTGGGGAGAGGGGAACCCCAAAGAGGAGACCAGGAATTAAAGTCGCCTAAGATTATGATAGGTGTAGAGAACTGATGGAGAATACTAATGACTTCTATAGAATTAAACGTTTGCTGTGGGGGAATGTACATAGAAATAATGGTGAATTTGAATTCAAGAGCTACTTCTATTGCTATAGTGGCAATATTAAACTGAACTGGAATAAGCTTGCGGGGACAGTTTTTCTGATTAATCCAGCAACCCCTTGTTTACTTGTTTGGTTTTGAAGTAAGTTAGTGATATAGCTGCATTATTGTTTTGGCACTACAGCGGAAGTGTTTGCAGCGAGATGGGTTTCTTGTAAGGAAATGAAGCAAGGAGGGTGTTTTTTAATGAGGATTTGAAGTTCGTTGTGTGTTCCATTGTAATACTTTAAACATATTACTGCTAAAAGAACTTATGGATTGGTTATACGAGGCGATGAGAAAACTTATTAATAAAATATATAAATAATATTTTATACTAGGGATATAAAATATATATACTAATATATGAATATGTTAGGGAACAAATTGAGTTAATTTGTTGTCTCAATTATGTGAGAGTGTTTTTACTTAGATTGGTCCGTGAGCGGTTTGGGTTAGCAGTGGCTCAGGGTAGGCTATTTAAGAATTGAATGATTAGATGACGACGATTTTGTAATGTTTAAAGTATCGTCTGAATGGTGTAGTGTATGTATTTTTGTTATTATTGTCTATGTTAATAGAAGAATTTGAAGTGTTGTAGTATGTACAGGTTCTTTAATGTTGTAAATTTTCTGCATTGGGATTTCCTGTTGTAGAGAACTTGTTTTTTGAGATGAGGAAGAGGTGTCATGTGTGGGGCTATTGAGAATTGAAGAGAAATTGGGAGAAGAATCATTGTGGCAATGAATTTTTCGGCAATCGATTTGTTTTTTAATAGAAGAAGCAAATTACCATCACGTAATTCAGTTATCTTCTGGATCTCTTTGTTGATTAATAGCAATGCTTTCTGAACAGCAAAGCAGGAATATTTGGCCAAAGGTTTATTTGAATAAGTTGCAGAGATTTCTACATACTTAGGATTTACCTGAGTAATCAAAGTGAGTTCCTAGTGTAATTTTCGATGCTGATTTCGAATCGGGATTCCGTTTTTCCCTACGTTGTCAGTTTTTCGAGATAATTGAAATGGCGATTTTTTGCAATTTTCGACCATACATTCAATTCAACAATAAATCAAAATTTAGAAATGAAGCATAGTGTTACTTTTTCGTTTGTATTCTTCTGGGTCTGTTTCACGTAATAGATTCCAAATATAATCGCTAATAATCCCCTCGTCCTAGAAACTTTGGTAATTTTTCTCAATTCTCTGAAAACCTTCAGTCGTATCACATAAATTTTGCGAGAAGAAATCTTGTAATTCAACAACAGTTCCGCGACAATTCGCCTGCAGTTGTCACTTTTCCGGTCACCGAGGAAGTTAAGGACAATGCTTCTGAAAGATACCCATGCTGCCTTTTCTGTGGGTGTTGAACGTCGTGTATAGTTGTCGTCAACCATCAGTTTCCTTATTTCAGGTCCAATGAAAATCCCTTATTTTATTTTGGCGTAAGAAATCTTCGGATACAGACGAGTTAAGAACTATAAAGCTGAAAGAGAGCGCTTTAACGAAATGCTTTATGAGGGCTAGTTTAATATGTAGTGGAGTAAAACATCAGTGAATTGTTAGAGATGTTTAATCTTCCTGGTGAACAATGGTATCGAGAGGGCCATTCCTTCTTCAGAAATGATTCTCTGTTGCTCGAATATCCCACAGACACAGAAAGCAACAGTATTTCGTGAAGCCGCTCTGCATCCCAATCAACATGCCAATAACCTGGAATATATGTGTAATCAATTAGTTTAAATTAATATCCCACTTCGAAATCATCAAATATCTTTAGATCGCCGCTTATTTTCCGTTTATGTTCGTTGTACTTGATTTATCCCAAAATTTTGTTCATCGATTCGTAGCTTTCGTTAGTGTTGACGGCATAAGCAATTGGAATCGATGGCTTTTTATTTCCAATATGCAGGAGAGCGGCCTTCAAATTGTATTTAGAACCGTCATAGAAAAGTTGCCTTTCATTTTTGATGTATGGTTTCGTTTCGATCGAGAAAAATTTCCACTGTTGCAAACATGATCCCAGTATTTCATCATTTCCTTTGGATAAATGCAAATCGCGGACCAGATCAGTCAGTTCAGCTTGTGTTACTAAATGTTCTTCGTTGTACACCATTTCGCTGCTCATATTGGAAGTTTCCTGATCTCTGACATCTGGGCACTTCAGTAATGGATCATTGTGTAAACATTCAACTGGTTTCGATGCTGATGAAACGTCGGCATACTTTATGTTTCGTACAGTTCTTGTACAAATACCAAAGACATTCGTGGAATAGTCATTTGTGTGATTTTTCTATTGTCTCCAAAGTATTGGCGTTTTGAACGGCAAGTACATTTCCTCGCCCATCGACCATCTGTATAACTTTGTTCTACACGCATTACAAAAAAATCTAGGCGTCCACGGCTTCTCTAAATTTCCCGCATCGAAGCCATGTAGTGCGGATACGCAGTTTTCAGCGAATCTGTTATAACTTTGCCATTCTTTGCAACAATAGAACAAACGTAAACGTAACAAAAATAGTTCGGGTTGACTTTCCACGACATTTTTATATGTTATTTTACTATTACAAATACTTTTTGCGTCAAATTTAAGTCAACACGCCACTGATGCCACCAGCTGACAGCTTTTGTGAGAGTACAATGCTGCCAACAAGCAAAATCTCAAAATTATGACGACCTAGCGAAAATCTGGCTACGGATAGCACGCAAAAATTCGTTAAGAAGTGCTCTCTTTTTCTCTGGTACAAATGTTGACCCGAATTTGTAATCCTCTGTAATCATACAGAATCAACTGTGTGGGAACAACTAGTCGAATAAAGCACTCAGACCACAAGACATACTATTTTTGAAGTACCATTTCAATTTTCTTTGATACTACCAGATTTGTGAACAAACTTTATTAAATCCTGTGTCATCTGATCCTCTAAGCAGCCATGGGTTGCAAAACTTATGATGTCAGTGCTAAATATCTCGATCCTGATTCTAGCGAAAGCGGGATATATGCACAAAAAGTGGTCAGCCGTCTCATCTTCCTCTTCACAGGCCTGATAGTGACAAAAGAAACCTTGACGTTCTATCAGAAATAACAGGCAGCATTGCCTTTGCCCCAGTGCTGCCTCTTACGGCCCCCCATTCGCGGTTCTGTGCACCTGCAACCCACTCAGCAATAGTGGCCTTCATGGCAGCAAAAGGCATGGGAAGAACAGGTTCCAGGTCATTAAAACTGGTCTCAGATTCCTTATTCGCCAGCTCGTCAGCGACTTTATTCCCCATAACACCCAAGTGTCCTGAAACCCATGTTAGCAACAGATTGTTATGTTTTCCAACATTATTCAAACTGGACTGACAATTTAGGAATTACATAAGAAACAATCTTTTCCTCCAGACCACAGATGCGTAGGATATTATGGGCCTGATCATTGCCTTATAAATCCAGAGGACCTTAGAGGGAGCCACGCCTTGCCAAATATTCTCTTGCACTTCTAAAAAGCTGCCAGTGCTTTCACTACCTTAAGTTCAACGTGACCTCCCTGAATAGTGACCCCCTTTAGTGTTTGCTGAATAAAACCCTCGACTTTCCTCTTCCTGGTAAAAATAACTAAATTCGTTTAACAGGGTTAACCGAAAGTCCATTTGCCTCACACCATGTGTTAATCTCATTCAGAGTAAACTGCAGTTTCATGTCATATAGAAAATAAACAGAAACAATCAGGAAGTCTGACCCGCCATGAATACTTTTATAGCTCACTCTAGCAGCCACCAAGTCTTAGCAACATAATTGATTTAACCCGGTTAAGGGAAGACAGCTATAGGAGCTGAGAAGATACTATAAGATTGGTTCCTGGCCTATTGGAACTCTTGCAATATAGGATATTCACCCTAGGATCCACAGACTTTTCGTCAAGTCGCACAGCAAGAGTCGAACCCTCTTTATTTTCCTGGTTCTTTCCCTTGTGTGCGACAGGATATACCAGACCGATGTGTTCTGGGGACATAAAGCCGGAAGCACATTGTCTGTCTTCAGGTCTCAATCCTGAACCCTGTATACAGAGATATTTTCAAGCTCTGTCCGGATCCATTCGTAGTTGGCCAGAGATGACCACTTCATTCTTAAGGTTCCGTCCTTCATCTCATAGCCCCCAGCGTTTGCCTCTGGACGCGAGGCGATTACCCATTTCATGAGATGGCTTTTGCAGTGTTTAAATTCTGCATCAACCATCCTACGATCCGTTCCCCTACGTCCAATTGCAGCCAGGGGCTGAGGGCAGATAACCTTTTCCCTATAGAAGGGCATGGCCACAGAAACCCCGGATGTGCTTGACCGTTCATCCAACTTTATACCCGCCACCAAATCAAATTTTGCCGGGCATACAGTTGTATTTGTGGAAGAAAGCTTAGAGAGCCGAGACTTCTTTCGACTACCTTCAAGTGCACCCTTAACTGCTGCTTTGGCAGCACTCGAACCCCGCTTGATTGAGATACCCTTTGCAACAGCCTCAGGGCGTCTTGTGGCAGGTTCAGCACATCCACCAGGCACCACCCCCTTCAGCGAAATAGATACGCTCGTAGCTTGTTGGCTCGTAGCGCCTCCAGTTGCACCGACTGAGGAGCACACTGTAGCAGCGCTTTTATTCGCAGCCCTCCCGCACTTTATCCTATTCCCAGAAGTGGTTGGAGAAACCTTGTCTTTCGAAGTCCCTGTGGCATTGATTGGAGTGACCTCAACCGACCGCGGCCTTTTGGACACAGTTGCAGAAGGGCTGGCATTTCCGCTACAAAGTTTCTCCCTGTAGCGCATACCCTGCCTCTTCCTTCTTTCTCTATTCTCCTGGGTACATATGAGCGAACTCGCAGAACCACTGAGATGTCGTTTCACTGCAGAAACAGCTCCTTCTCTGTATCCGCGATGTCCCCGGATGAAGATGCTGGAGGGGAAACGACCGGAATAATCCGACCGGTATCTTCAAAATACCTGTCAAGCCAGGAAACGACAGACGTAATGGTTGGGACCTCCAGAATCCGTGACCCTGCCGCTGAAGCGGGTGGATTGCCACCTACGTAGATTCCACCTGGAGTATTATCCTTACAGTTATCCATTACTATTTTGGTTTTAATTCGTCTTTTGGTTTTAATTCCTCCCTAGCCAGTTTGGTCCGCTACTCAATAACCATTAATTTTTTTATAGACACAAGGCATAATTCCTGTAGTTCCAAGGAGTCACCGAAATGATGCCCATGTGCCTATAAAAAGGCACATGGGCCCCCTATCCCCACCCGGGGACGCGTCCGATGGGATGACAGACAAATCCACACGGAGACAAATCAAGTACATACGTATACGAACTTGTATTAAATTCACACTGTCCCACGTTACTGTTGCCCTTATAAAATATTCAAACTATAATGTAGGGAACTGAGAATATGTAAATATGAAACGCAGTTGAGTCTCGCCTTAACACATTTACCAATTCCATTTCTTAAGGATAAAAATTAGTTTTCTGATATCAGTAATTTGAGTGCTGATATTTGGGAAATCCAATTCAGTGTCTGAGTTTCTATGATCCACAAATATATCTTCTGTTGTAGGAAAATAGTAACTCAGTTGCTGACTTTCCAATATTATCTCATAAACTGCATTGAGTAAGAATATATAATATGCACTCAAAATTACCCCTGTACGAGTAGTTATAATGCCGTGCAAATAACTCTTCGTTTTTAAGATGTTTACTCTTGATAGACGGATAATGTGAACTGAATTCCAGCAGTGACACTGATATTAATATTGAAATATGCCCATATCTGCTCTGTCTCCTCATCAACGTTATAAACAGCTGCATAAATGATATACGAGGTGTGATCAAAAAAGAACCGTTATTGTGTGATCAAAAAATAAAGTATTTATTTATTCATCAACAACTATCTTGTCCCCTTTAAAGTAATTCCCCTCAGATATAATACACTTATGCCAGCATTTTTTTCAATCCTCGAAACACTTCTGAAACGCTTTTATTGGTATCGCCAACAGCTCCTGTTTCGATCCTCAATAGTAGCAAAACGCTTTCCTTTCATCGGTGTCTTCAGTTTTGGAAAGAGGAAAAAGTCAGCGGGGGCCAAGTCCGGTGAATACGGTAGTTGAGGCACGGTTTTGTTTTTGGCCAAAAACAGCTCCTGAGCGATATCCATGCGACGTTGTTTTTGCTCAAAATTTTACAATTTTGGAACAATCTTCGCTGCCGCACGTTTCATGCCTAAAACATCCGTAAAAATTGCTGGGCATGAGCCGAATGATACGCAAACATCATCAGCAACCTCTCTGATAGTGATTCGACGATTATCCAAAATCATTTTCTTCACTGCGTCAATGTTTTCATCGGTTGTTGACGTGTTCGGGCGACCAGGACGAGCATCGTCATTGACATCTTCTCGGCCTTCTTTAAACCGGTTATACCACAATTGAACTTGTGTTCTGCTCATAGTAGGCTCGCCAAAGGCCACAGTCAACATTTCAAATGTCCTTGCGCATTTAATTTCATTTTTTACACAAAACTGAATACAGTTTCTTTGATCCATATTTTTCGAATAGTACAAAATCGAAGAGCACACCAAAACACGACTAATCTTTTTATCTGTCAAAAACAAACTGACAATCCAAAATGGTTGGTATTGCCAACATATATAACAGACATGTGTACCAATATAAATAAAAAAAAAATGCGAACATCGAACATACGTAACTCACGAAAAGATGAAAATAACGGTTATCTTTTGATCACACCTCGTACATATATTATGTGTGCAGTGAAAATATATGAGCAGAGTATATTAACATAGATATTGAACCACTCCAAATTTTGAGTAATGGAAGTGACGGCTATTTCACAAAAATCGGTCAGCGGCAAGAGGAAGCGAGATGCATGAGTGTGTTATTTGTTATGAAAAAGGTGTTTATTAGAAAACCCCTCGAACAATATGTTTGCAACAATAACTTCGTTCCTCATGCCAGCTCTATATATGTATGTATACTCTTTTATATGAGTATTTGAATTTTTAAAATTTACACCATGACTTTTTTTATAATAATACGAAGGTTTGGCTATATAAAACATGCTTTCATCTCAATTCTTTCATTATTTTATGTTTAGTAAAATCACAAAAGAGACAATTTTGAGAAACTATTTTCGGATTTGGTGCTGCACTCCACCTTTCAATTACTGTTACTTAAATATAACCACATACCAAAAGAGTTGTTTGTATTTGGGAACATGTGCGTATTAAAGAGAGCCTTATTCGGCATTTTGTGCTGGCAAGAAGACGAAAAAGCAAATACTCATACTTAAAACTCACTCAGATTTCGACACTATTTGCGATGTTGAAATATGCGTAGATATGTGCATGTGCATATTGGTGCTTATATTATACATGTATGTACTCGGACACAAAGTGCTTAATACAAAGCTAATATTAATTCGATCACGATCGTCACTTCAATAGACGGTACGGCGTCCAAACACCAGCTCAATGAAACAGGTATTAATAAACGGAAACCCGGCACATGTGAATCGCATTAACTGCAAAAAAAAAAAAATATTAAAACAACCTCCAACTTGTCCCATCGATCAAACGGCAATCGAGATGATCACCTATATTCATAGTTCGTTGGGGTCATTGACAAACAATAACCAACAAGCGCCGTCTGTCGACCGGCAATGGGGAAGTGTCTAACTGACATGTTAGGTTTTCATTAGACAAAAAGCTAATTGAGATGCAATGACTAGTTAAATATGCCAGAGAGCTGGCTGTGATGGCATGTGAGATATGATCGCACGCCCTCATGTGACAATTCAGTTTTACAACGTGTTAAAATGGCACAAGCATGTCATAAATAAAGCTGAAATTAATGGGATTTTAATTGGGGGGACAATGCACATAAATACACGTAAATAAACGGATAAAAACGACTTATGAGGGGCTGTAAGAGTATGTAATTGAAGTAGTAAAAAGCCAAACATTTATTTGGCTTCTCATGCGTACATGCGTATTTAGAGAAAGTGTGTTTTATTATATATAAATTTACAAAAATATCATAGCATAATGAAATCGACATTGGCCATGGCCGTGATCTTGTACGCATGTGCAGATACATAACCAAAGGCGGACACGTACTACGGCTATAAAATGCGTCACACACGGTGCTTGAATTTTATGAACTGCGGCAGCTCTATACTGGGTCACTTGTACGGTTGCTCTGGCACATGTACAATGTTTATTGTCGAGTCACGCAGCTTAAAACCGCTACAATTTAATTAAACATTTTAAATTGTATTCACACTTTTTGGCTTGGGCATCGCGAAATTGGCCAATATCTCTTGTTTTTACATTCAAACACAACAACAACGAAAATTCACAGTGGCATTTTTGTGAGTGGGTATGCAATGAAAATGTTAAGCTGACAATCTTCATACTTATATCAATGTTGTGGCCTCACCTGTCAATACAAATTTCAGTTAGTAAAATTTCAGACATGAAAATATAAAACATATAAGCGAACGAAGCCATCTCGGTAAGGGAATCCTTAAAATACTACGGGAATACTGGTAGTCAAGAAGTCGTTTTTAGAGACAATCTCAAAAAATAATCAATGAACATATTCATAATAATAATGTAGTAATTCCGTTTATTAATAACACTGGTTTCTAAAAAAAAATCCTGATAAGAGATTTAGGTCATGTGCTTAAATTTACTAAATGGGATGTAATTCTCTAATACACTTTTAAAGCTTGCTGAAATGCAACTCTGAGTAGATTAATATTTTTTTGGGTAGATTAATGAACTAGACAACTAAATGGATGTGAAGAACATATCAAATAAAATTGGATGGAGGCAAAAAAAATATGTGCATGCAATATTAGGTTGCAATTATATTTATTTAAATCATATTTTTAGAAATTACATTTTATCAAAATCTTTTATTTTTGTAGGATTTGAAGCTGTTTACAATCCCACAATTTTCCAAACTACCCGTAACCATTTAGGATAGCTATCCGCGAAAACAATTAGTACTCTTAAATTTTTTAAAAATTGTTTTACTTTAACATAAATTGCTTACCTTATTTTATCATGTAACGAATTGGGAACTCAAATATGCCCAACAATTAAAAACTTATTGTACTCATATTTTGTGTGGTGATTTATCTGCTATATAGGTTATAATTCGATGACGATGTTATGTATATACATACATATATGTAACTTTTTTGATATATATATATATATATATATATATATATATATATATATATATATATATATACATATATGTAACTTTTTTGATATATATATATATATATATATATATATATATATATATATATATATATATTTATATATTTAACGGAAAAAATGATTTGGATGTATCTTGGAAAGTTGTGGAATACAATTTTATATGCTTTACCAGATATACAATTTCCCTGGAAAAGTATTTTTTGGTGTAACATTCTCGTGGAGTAAGGTCGGATTCTGTAAATTATATTCTGAGAAATACTGGTGCTACAAGACGAGTCATGCACGTTAAAATGACCAGCACAATAATGGCACACATCAAACGCTCAGAGGTCGTATCCGCGATCATAGCAAAGTGCTTTACCAAGAATCCACTTGGTGTGGTATAAGAATGCTGGGCATACATGGGGGAGGGGGAATTATTGTTAAGTGTTAATAGTTACTTATTGAGCCGTGTCTCTCAAACCCTGTCCGAGCATCGTATAGAGCAACATAGCATAAGATAATCTTGGTTCATCAGGAACACACTTAAGTTGGAATTAGTAATTGATAAATTAATTTGAAGCAAGCTGACCTGTCAAATCCCGGGTGAAATCTATCAAGGATTCGATGGTGGAGTCATAAACTAGTTTGTCTCAGGGCAGAGGTTGACTATTTATTATGGCAAAACTCACTGGAAGTTGTTCAGAATACTCGAAGGAGATTAGAAGTGCCAAACGAGCTTGTATAAAGCTTTGACTAGGGGTTAAGCATTCTCATCACTTAATTTCAAAAGAGATGATGGTGGCTACACTGCAACTGAAGACGAAAAAATCTATGCTTCTTTTGAATATATGTTTCCCAGGGTGATCTGTGTGCAAGGAGGTAGGTGGTGCTTAAAACCAGGAGAGAAGATTGGGAAGGTGCAAAAATCATTTCATTATTTGATCCGCTGAAATCATTTAAACCATTCGCCGGGTGTAGATGGAGCATTTCCGGTACGACTATCAAACTGCGTATAGTTATAAGAAACAATCTGGCTTTAGGATATATACCAAGCCTTTCGCACCCCTCGAAAGTTGTCTCTATACCAAACGTTGGTTTTTGGATTTTTACAACCCATTTTCTGGATAGAATCCCTGAAACTCCTTTATATCATCTGTGGGATATACTCCAGCAAACCATGGAGTACAAGCGGGTGGTACTGGGCTGTTTCTGGATATGTTGCTTTCGACAACACCTCTCATGAGGCTGGGGGCATTTGCCCGTTTTCCATAACCATTTCCTAGCGGCCAAAACGGTCAGAGGCTGACCGACTGATAAAATCATGAGGTGGATGAACTTCTCTTATAAATTAACTAACATGGGATATGCTGACGATATAGCCATTACTTACGAGTAGTTGAGTGAGAGTACCAAAATTACCTGGGTAAAGTTTGGTGAAAATCGTACAACACGCTCAATATTATTAAGCGAAATTTGTTAAAAATAATTAAGGAATCTTTGATTATCATTTCTAAGCAATATAATTTTATATTGTTCTGGATACTGAACTTTCATATAAATTTAAATCTTATCCAATTATAGTAAAATCAATAAAATAGAGAACCGAAGGTGACATGTAATTGTGTCTTATATTTGTAACTATACGATACGACTGATTATAAACATTGCTTAATTGTTGTTTTTTCCTTTTAGTGCCAGAATCTAGTTTCTCCGTTATCTTATTTTCAAATTATGCGAATACTAAACAACTTATTGGATATGTCTCCAGAGCCTCTATTAAATACATGCAAAATTTACACAATACATACTCCGGTATCGATCATTCTCTTTATTACTCTTTACTAAAAAGCTACATATAAAAATCAACAACCCGCGTCTAGCATTTTACGAGCTCTCTCCTCTCACTTGTGCACGCACTTACCTTAAAATATTTTTAATTGTTTAACGGTACTGCGCTGACTTTTTTATGATTTCCCTTAACTATTTGCAACGAGTACACCGATTTGGTCACTTTTGCTCTAATTTGGGATCAAACTCACACCGTTTCGTCATTGATTCAGCATGTCCAGCACATGAAGCGCTTTGTCAGAAGCATTCCACAACGTGACTTGCATTTTTAATTAGGTGGCCAAGTCTGCACACTCGTGATGGGTTTCGATCATCTGCGAATCTTGTCACGAGGTAAAAATGCCCAGAATAAGTGAGCACAAGTTCTACAAATATTCCATGCGATTTGAAAATGTGTTCTTGCCAAAAACTTGTACTATGAACAATTAAAATCATCAATATTAAGAGCAATTTTAGTCTTCGTTCGTCACAACAAAACAAAGCAATTTTTAAGATATAAAAAATAACTTCTTATTTTCAGACTGCCTTTAAATATTATTTATTTATTTTAATTTAAAGCAATTAAACAAAGACATACTAATCAAGGCCTTTCTTATTTTTTAATATAGTCCTTGGACTAACTAATAAAATAATAAATAAATAAATAAAATGTTCACTTGTAAATTACAAGATTTGTCGCTGTACTTCAGTTTATATTTAGGATTTCGCCGAGTTTATTAGAGCTCTGTTTTTTCAGTGTATATAATTCAGATCAATTTGTCATCCATAAACCGCCAAATCCTAAGATCACATCTGAAAAAGAGAATCGCATTTAGATTTCAAAGAGTGGATCGCTCTTTCCATTGTTTTTTGTTGTTGTTGTTTTCCAATATTGGAACGAAGGTGGAAATCATTCAACAAGATACTGGCCGCATTGCGATAGCGAGTGGGATTCCTACCCACCTCCATCGTAGCTTCCCCCCGCGCAATGTATTACTTCTCCGGGAGGGTAGTATGGTCAGCGGACCTCTCCTTGCTATTATCCTGGCGGCGATGGTGTCACACACCGTAGCCCATTTCTCCAGGCTCTCAAGCTTAGGACTATGTTATCGGGCATCACGTGCTCTCCAAACACTCCTTGTAGAGCCTCTCTAGCACTTTTATGCCGTGAGCAATAGAAGAAGACATGTTTGACGTCATTTACCTCTGTACCACCACAGTTTGCACAGTAAGGAGATTCCGCCAAGTGGAATCTATACAGGTATGCCGGAACACTGGGCTTGTCACTCTTGAAGGGTCTTCCACTTGACAATTGCCACAGTGCTGTTATACACTTGTCGCGTGTCCCTTTATCGTGGTAGAGTTTCATCGCCATTTTCGCCAGCTGGTTCACGTAAACCATGCCGGCTATCACCAAGGCAGCATCTGTGGACACGGTGCGATGTGCATAGATTACTCGCAGCCCATTTCTTCTGTATGTTGCCTCAATGGTCCGGATGTAAGCCTTCACATCCGTATTTTCGGCCCATATTGTCGGTCCATAAGGAATAATAGATCTGACAACCCCAGCAATGAGTCGTTTTCAGGCTGTCTGGATCCTCCCACGTTGGGCATTATTCGACAAAGCGCCGCAGTTGTTCTTTGAAGCTAAGCCTTGCTTCCATCCACAAGCCTAGGTACTTGAGGTGTGGAATCGTGGTTATGGTACATCTACCAATATCTTTTTTTCACGACATCCAATACCTTGCGGCTCGAAAAACCAGGATTGCCTCGTTGTTGTATTCAGCCAAGTTAAGACCAACGTTTGCCAGCCCATCTTCCGACGGTAGGCACAGTTTTGTTGGGCTCTACTACTACAGCTGTATTTCACAGTAATTGGATATCACAAATTTTAAAAAAGCGGTAAAAAATTCCTAGCAGTGACTTCATAACGAACTGAAAATTGCAATCAGTGTTCCTGTCATGTAAGTTTAGTAAATATTTATGTTTTCGGTATCTTGTTGGGTTTGTATTTTCTTTTGCCGGGAAATTCTGTGTTCGCACCTAACAACCATAGCCTGGGACTAACTAATAAAATAATCTTACAAAATACAAATTATGTGGGTGACCGGCAGCCACTGTTGCTAGATCTTTCCAACATATTATTCGAAACATACATTACAAAGGGGCATCTACCGCGCCGTCAATATTCATTACAAAGTAAAGCATCTTTCCGAATAGTTCACGTAATATCATCATTACAATAATCTAAACCAACTTCACATAAAACAATTTACCACAACAAACACTCATGGCAGTCAACAAACACACATTCATATCTGCAAAACAACGGCAGGTAGACAAAATCAAAACTCCTCAGATGAATATTACCATATATATCAGAGAAAATGAGAAATGAATTTTAGGTTCCACCTACTTATCCCTTAATTATTTTACTCTGAAACTATAAGCACTATCAGAAAATGCAGAATACCAATTATACTACATAATCAAACCCCCGACGGAAACGGATAGTTTCCAGAGTTACCACCACAAGATCATAAGAAATCCGTATAGAAATTTCAACAAAGTGGTCGAACAATTATATAGTTCCTGGACATCGCATTGCATTGAGTAGCCCGAATTTCACCCAGTTTTGAAAGACTTCATTAGCCATAGATTATTGTTGGTAGTTCATGAAGGGAGAAAAAATCTTGAAATCTCGACATACGAGTATACGATTATGAAAAACAATATCGACTTAACTTTTACTCCAAATTGGTTAGCTGCTCTAATCTCTAATATACCATTGAATCACTGTGATGAACACTGCAGACGTAGGGTAATTATGGATACAAGAAATAGTAGATCAAACAAAGGACACGGCTCCCTCCCATATAATTAAATCTAGATACCTAGCTGAAAATTACCCTTGCTAATAATATTTATGAATAAATTCTTTAGTAATGTAGATTAAGTTCATAGATATTATTACCAAAGAACATATAGAATAGACAGTTGATATGAATGTATTTGTGCGAGTTCTGCTGGTGTGAGGAGGTTTTAAAATTGATGTACATATGTAGTGGTAAAAATAGAGTGCACCCCCTTAACTCTAGCTATTGTAATTCCTAAATTCACTTAACTTCTCATAATAACTGAAAACATACAATTTTTTTGATAATTATTCATTGTCCATGTAGCCCCAAGATCCACAAGTCGAAATATTGCAGCTGTGTTGAAGTAAAAAAATTAATTCGATCAAATAAAATATTGTTTTCGTCATTATTAAGAAATAAACAATACCTCTGTTTGATTAAAAGCATAAAGCCGTTAACTTAATTCGATTAGCTAGCTGCATTTTTGACCTATTTTGAAGATTTTTCTGAGATTATTGAAACTGAGAATACTGTAAAAAGGTTTAATTCCCTTCTAAGCCTGGTGTCCCCTGTGCTCTTTGATTCATTCATGGCCATAGTTAAATATGAACGCAGAGGGGTGTCACTGGGGCAGTCGGACTCCATTTTAATATAAATGAATTTTTATTAATTATTTTAGTTATTAGTAGTATGCCAAAAAACCAAAGAATTATTATTCTACAACCTATGATTACTATGGTGCGTTTACAGTGAACAAAAGTGTAAATGGAAGGCAATTGGATCAGATTTTACATTAAGAATAGTTATAATTTATTAAATGAACTGGTTAACATTTGAGTTTTCAACTCCAAATTAAATAATACAAATTTTTTATATTTATTATCACCTTTTTTTTAGAAGTTTCGCAGTTCTTTTTAAAATACAAATGAAGTGACCCCTAAAAGTTTTATTTAAATGTAGCCCTGATTTCTTCTGATGTTTTTCTCCGAATATTCGCTATTTTAGACAACATCCCAGAAGTGAAACCAACTAGTTAAAATACTAATAAAACTCATATACTCGTATGTATGTACAATTCATTTATATGTATGTACATAATATAATAATGTGTACTCGACATGTGAAATAATTTTTGTGCATAAATGAGGAGTGTATTAATTCAGCACGTTAATTCATGATGCCGCATTTCCACTTTTCTTTGCGAACACTTTGCGGATATTTTAAAACACGCGTTAACTTGAAGATTTATCTCTAAAATGATGAATTACAAAAAGCAAATGAAATTATAAAAAGAATAATAATTATTTTTCTTCAAATTCCAATGTTTCCCTTTACTTCTCTTTTTATCAAATTGACAAGAAAGGAACAAAAAATACTTTATTATACACGCAATGAAGTGCCGCAGAGTCAGCAATTGCTTAGCTTATAGATTTGTTTTGAACTAGCAAATTAACCACTTGATTTTTTACTATTAAATTTAGGAGTATATTTTGAAGACTGCCTGAATTTTCACTACAGAGATATGGAATATTTTTACAACAAACACAATAAATTCAAATACACTATAAGTGTAACCAAAAAAAATGGTCGGGACGGTAAACTTCTTACTCTTCTTTGTTACTACTATACATGCATATTACTACATAATTAACCGCTATTCATTGCTGGATCCCTATACGAGTTCACAGAGCTAGTATAAAATGCCAAACACAAAATAAGCGAGTGCTTACAACATAGGATCTACAAAAAATTTGTGGACAGAATATACAGTTTGTCAAGTAATTGTTTGCAAAATAGAAAATTTTATGAAATTTTCACTTTAATATTGATTTGAAGCAAGAAAAGCATATATTTAATAAAAAAAAATATATATAATTTAATAGTATAATTTTCCTCAACAGAAAACATCAAAAAAATTATTAAATAATTACAAAAAAGATCCGATTCTGTAGCAACATAAAAAACAATAGCCACTTCATGGTGTCAAATAATTCTTTGCAAAATTCATATAAATATGTATATGTATATATATATATATATATATATATATATATATATATATATATATATATATATATATATATATATATATATATATATATATATATATATATATATATATATATATATATATATATATATATATATATACACATATATATATATATATATATATATATACACATATATATATATATATATATATATATATATATATATATATATATATATATATATATATATATATATATATATATATATATATATATATATATATATATATATATATATATATATATATATATATATATATATATATATATATATACCTCTACGTAGGTAGTCACCTTGTCGCGGTGTAGGGGCTTGATATGTGCTGGAACATGTTACATGGAAGACTGGGATGTGGTCCAGCATATAAACAAAGAACTACCACCAACGTACAGGCTGAAAGTAGATAACTACGATTCCTGGTCAGACGTTGAGGGGCTAGCTAGGTTGCCCGCTTGGCGCTAGCTAATTGGGCAGCCCTTCGGGGAAGTGCGGCTATCTTTCAGACCAATGGCTCATTTTCAGTACGGTCATGTCTCTGTTGAGGTTGAGCCGCCGATAACCAGGCGGGGAGAAAGAAAACTCCCTGGGGCAAGGGTTCGCCCGCGCTCTGGATCTCCAGTCTGGAGCGCGGACGGGCCTATTGACCCAAACAAACCCCCTAAACCCACAGTGGAACAGATATGCTTGTGGGCTTGCTTGACGGGGTAGAGCCAAGCTTAATAGCGAACTTGGGGTGCCCAGGCAGGGCCCCATTTCAATCCATGCCTTACCGCGCTACCGGGGCACTGGTGTGGTGGACCGATATTTCCCCTTTACTCGTGGGAACAAAATGAACACAGATAAACAAAAACCGAATGGCGAGAGCAGCCACAATAGCTCACACAAAGAGGCCACAGCACCTCAGCAAAGAGAGGCACAGCAGCCCTCGATTGGCGCGAGCCAAAACGCAGACCTCCAAAATCCGATAGTCACGGAAGCAGCAGCTGAAAAGCCTAAAAAACTCAGCGGCGCGGGCAAAAAGAGGTTCAGTTACTTCCTCAAGAAAGGGTTCAGCAGAGAAGAGGCTTACGCCAAAGCTATGCTCCCTATGCCCACAAACAAGGTCGAAGGCGGAAAACCAGGCCCCAAAAGGCAGAGGTCGGACGAACAAACACCTCCAGAGGCCACATATAAAAAGCGGCTAAGGGATGATCAACCCTCCACCTCCAAGGCCGTAGCAGCAGCAGCAGCACCGGCTATTAAAACAGCACAAGCAGCAACCTCTGCAGCAGACGAAAATACATCCAAGAAGAGGCAGCCCACTGCCTCCTACAAGGATGTGGTGACAGGCATCAAAATGGCAGTACTCGCAAGAGACTATCCCAATACGCCCCTAACAACGGAGCAAATGGACTCCATCCAGAAACTCATCCTGGATAAAATCATAGCCGGAAAACAACAGGCTACAAAACCAGCGTTCCTGGGCGCTATCTACAAAGCAGGATACATGGTTCTGCATTGTAAAGATAGCGCATCAACAGACTGGCTAAAAGCGGCCATCACCAACGCGTCGCCTTGGGAGGGTGCTTCACTGTGGGTCACAGAGGAGTCCAAGATACCTCACTCGCGGATCGCTGTGGGGTACTTTCCCAACTCCCAGTCCCTGGAGACCGCTAGGATCCTGGACTTTTTGCAGGGGCAGAACAAAGGCCTCCACGTCGAGTCGTGGCGCACACTACGAAGAGCTGAAAGAGGCTCTAACGTAACTCTGGTCCTAGCAGTAGACCAGAAATCAGCAGCCAGCCTTGTGGAATCCGGTGATAAGGTCAACTTTAGATTTGGCCAAGTGAGTCTCAGGCTAAAGGCTGCATCCCCCAATGCTGATGAGCTGGCGGATAAAATGGATGCTGTGGAGTTGGAAGAAGAGGACGAAAGTACTCCATCCAATCCCAACTCAGTAGCACCCACATGAAGTGCATCCAGGCAAATCTTCACTATGCTAAGGCTGCAACGGCCGAACTTAGCAGAAGGTTTGCCTGTGGAAGCACCAACATAGGACTTATCCAGGAGCCCTGGATACATAGAGGCAAGATAGTAGGCCTCAAGACACCAAACACACAGGTAATCTATGACGTGGGTGCAGTCAAACCAAGGGCTGCACTTATCATTGATACCAACATTAAATATCTGCCATTTATAGAGTTTATGAATGGCGACACAGCAGCAGCACTCGTCGAAGTGGATGCAAATGGGAAGAAAATAGAGGCTGTCGTAGCCTCAGCTTACTTTCCAGGAGACACCAACGAAGCACCACCACCGAATATCATAGGTCTAGTGAACTACTGCAAGACACACAACAAGACGTTAATCATTGGTTGCGATGCAAATGCGCACAATACAATCTGGGGCAGTACAGTTACAAACACAAGAGGTGAGTCGCTCCTAGAATATTTACTACAAACTAACATAGCTATTGTAAACAGGGGCAATAAACCCACCTTTGAAAATGCCATACGACAAGAGGTTCTTGACTTAACACTCATAACAAATAATTCACTTGATATGATCACGAACTGGAGAGTCTCTGATGAGGACTCAATGTCTGATCATAAACATATTCTCTTTGAAATCAAGGTGTTAAATAAGAGCGTAATGCTCTATAGAAGCCCTAAATCAACAAACTGGGATAAATACTCAGAGTGCTTAGAAACTAAGCTAACCAGAAGCATGCTTCACATAAGATCGACAGAGGAATTGGATGCATCAGTTGAAGCTCTGACTGACTCCATTATATCCTCATATCACGAATGTTGTCCACTCAAGACAAAAACCTCAACGAAGAGGGTCCCTTGGTGGAACAAAGAACTAGCTAATTTGCGTCAAATAGCAAGGTCTAAATTCAATGTCGCAAAGAAATACAAAACATGGGACGAATATAAAAAATCCCTGACACTATACAACACGGAACTGAGGAAATCAAAAAGGAACTCATGGAAAAACTTCTGTGAAGAACTTAAAGATGTCCCAACGACAGCCAGAATACAAAAATCACTGTCCAAGGGGGTAATTAATCCAATTGGCACTCTAAAGGCACCGGATGGTACTTTCACAAACACTTTTAAGGATACACTAGAGCTTCTTCTTAAAACTCATTTCCCTGATTGCCGGCCTAACACAACCAGCGACAACGATCATGGGGTGTCAGCGTACAATCGCTACAGGGCAAGAAACTCTACTATCTTCAGAATAGTAAAATTTGAAAGGGTTGAATGGGAAATTAACTCGTTTAAACCCTACAAATCACCTGGACCTGATGGTATATTTCCAGCCCTACTTTCAAAAGGGACCAGGAGATTAATACAAATTTTGGTTCAAATCTTTAGATCTACTTTAATATTGGGATATGTTCCTAAGGTTTGGCGGGAGGTTAAGGCTATATTCCTACCAAAGGGTGGAAATAAACCCCCCGATTCTCCCAAATCCTACAGGCCAATCAGTCTAACGTCCTTCATGTTAAAAACCATGGAAAAGATATTGGACTGCTACCTAAGAGAGGAGGTAATCTCTGATACTCCACTACATAAGCTACAATTTGCCTATCAAAAAGGGAAATCTACAGTCACAGCACTGCACACAATTGTTCGTGATATTGAAAAGGCACTAGGCCTAAAGGAGGTAGCCCTCTGTGCATTCATGGACATTGAGGGTGCCTTCGACAATGCGAACTTTCAAGCAATAGAACTGGCACTCTCCAACAGGGGAGCAGATCCAGCAATAGTAAAATGGGTAAGCAATATGCTAAACCAAAGAATAATCACAGCCTCTTTAGGGCAAGTTAACATGAGTGTTACAGCGGTAAAGGGATGTCCGCAGGGGGGAGTACTATCACCACTGCTATGGTCCATACTAGTTGATAACCTAATACAGATCCTTAATAATAAAGGATACAAAACAATTGGATATGCAGATGACATATCTATAATAATCCAAGGCAATCATGAAAGGACTATTGGAGACCTGATGCAAGATGCCTTAGACACAACATGGGAGTGGTGCAGGAAAGAGGGGCTATCAATCAACCCCACCAAAACCACTATTGTCCCCTTCACCAGGAAAAGGACATTTGATATCCCAACATTAAAAATAAATGGAATAGAGGTACCCTTACATGAAGAGGTAAAATATCTAGGTATCATCCTGGATAAAAAACTCACCTGGGAGGCACACCTTAACTCGGTAATAAAAAAAGCCACGAAAAACCTTTGGACTACAAACCAACTTCTGGGAAAATCCTGGGATCTGAGCCCCAAAATGACCTTCTGGATATACACCAAAATGGTTAAACCCATCATACTATATGGGGCATTGGTATGGTGGGGAAAAACAAAACAAACAACAGCCAAATTAAAACTGTGCAAATTACAAAGGCTGGCATGCCTAAGCATCACAGGGGCTATGAGAACTACCCCAACTGCTGGCATGGAAGCGCTGTTAAATTTACCACCGCTACACCTAGCAATACAAGAGGAAGCTGCAAGGCAAGCACTCTCAATCCATGCAAATGAAAAATTCAAACCAGCAAATCTCACTGGACACCTAGAAATTCTAAATTTGGTCAAAGATGCTATGCACATGACCCAGGTAAGTGACCACACAGACTCAGTACTCAATTTCACCAAGAGGTACAATGTCATATTCCCATCAAGGGAGGAGTGGAACGATAGCCCAACATGGCTACACGATGATTCGCAAAAATGGTATACAGATGGATCCAAAACGCTCAAGGGGGTAGGAGCAGGAATAGTGGGACCTAGAGCACACAAATCAATAACCCTAAGTGCAGATACCACGATTTTCCATGCGGAGCTCTATGCTATAGTGGAAACAGTGGAAATCTTATCTAAAAGAGGACTTAAAGGAGTAAAAATTAAAATACTCTCAGACAGTCAATCAGTCCTCAAAGCTCTTAAAAGCTACACATTTACATCAAAAGTCCTTATAGAGTGTAACAACGCACTCAACGAACTGGCCATCCACAATCAGGTCTCTCTGGTTTGGGTGCCAGGACACGAAGGACACGAAGGTAACGAAAAGGCAGACCTTTATGCCAAAAAAGGGGCTGAAGGATCATTTATTGGACCCACCCCCTTCTTTGGCTTTAATAAAAACAACATAAAACAAGAGACCAAAAAATGGATCCAACATAAAATCAGCGAATATTGGAATGGCATTGACGGCCTCGATCACTCCAAAAAATTCCTGAGCTTTGACGCTAATAGAGCAAAAATCGCTCTTACCTTAAACAAAAAATGCCTTAGATCACTCTCTGGAGCATTAACAGGCCACTTCGCCTGCAACAAACACCTACACAAAATAGGTATATCTAGCACGAGCACTTGCAGATTCTGCTGTGATGAAGAGGAGTCTGTGGGACACTTAATCACCAACTGTGATGCATTAGGCCACAGGAGACACAGGATCTTAGGTTCCTATATACTAGAAGATGAAGACCTTCAAATGCTCTGTCCAAAGGAGCTGGTCCGATTCCTTGATATACTAAGTATACTAAATAATTAAGTACGAAGGGGCGCACAATAGATCAAGTTGGTCGCAGTGCATAAAGGCCTTAGCCTAACCCTTACAATCATTACATTACATTATATATATATATATATATATATATATATATATATATATATATATATATATATATATATATATATATATATATATATATGTATACATATATATATATATACATAAATATATACATATATATATATATACATATACATACATATATATACATATATATATACACATACATATTGTTACGAAATTGCCCTCTTGACAATTTCTCTATGTTACGAAATTGCCCTCCTGACAATTTACTCTAACTCTCTGTACTCGGATTCGTACCACTGGATCGTGTAGTAATCAAACAATCGCTGGTTAAATTAAAATAACTAGCTTTATTTAACTATTGCTATTTACACATTTAATATTAGGCTTAAAGTTTACTTCTTTATAATTTGTACTTTATGTCACAATGAATTTCATCACTTTGCACAATTACAAATACTGCTGCTTCGATTATAATGCTCGATGTACACACTGCCACGATCTCTGTTCGAATGTCTTCGAGTTTGAACAGTCTTGTCGCTTTTATAGTTTTCGAATGGTTGAGGTAGAAACTTCTACGCTATTCTCGTAGTTTCTAGAAGCTTCTATCCTCTTCGACAGAAGTCGAGAATATTCTTTTTGATATTACCGACAGATGGTTCTTGCATAAACTTTTATTCGAATAGTTCGCATCTTGACTCACAGGGGGCACTCATTCTCCAGATGGGATCCTGAAAGTATGCAATCCCTTTTCACTGAGCTATCACGTTTCACTGCCCTCCGCTTAAACTTGTTCGTCCCGAACAAGGATAGTACTGCAACCTTTATAAGGAGATAGCCTCTCTAAATGAACGACTTTCATTTTGCTCCTGCCATTTCTCGTCCACTGAATGCGGTATCTAACATCGTTGATCCGTTTTATCACCTTATAAGGTCCTTCCCAGTGTGTTTGCAGTTTTGGCGATAATCCACTGTTCCTTTGCGGATTGTGAAGCATAACTAGTTGCCCTTCCTGAAATCCCTTAGAGTTTACTCGTACATCATATCTCGCTTTCCTTTTATCACTCATCAGTTGCGTACGATTTCTGCTGTTTCCATGAATTTCCTTCAACTGTTCTAGTTTTTCAGGTATACAACTGCTGCATCGAAGTACTGTAGATGTCTTTTTAGTCCACTCTTCGTCTGCTTATACACAACTACTCCTCGCTTATCACACTGTCAGCAATTAAGCATCTGACTTTCCGTGGGGTCTGAGAAACGAGGATTCCGGGGCTGCATGGTGTGGGAGTCAAATCTTGCCCCTTGAGACTGACTCCATTTAGTTATTCGACAGCTTAAAAACATCATCCAATTCCCTGCCTTTGCGGTCCCACATGCGAGTCTGATGGAGAACGTCTGCGTTTCGTCCGACAACTATGAGCCGCGTATCCAACCTCACCGCAGGCAAGGCAACCCTGTCCGCTTTCAACTTGAACCTGACGGGCTCTGCATACTGGCTGGCACACCACGGCCGCTATCTCAAACGTTAAAGCGCCAGCCACTATTTCCATACATGTAGCTTTTGGATTTGTCATCGCTGAATAGTCCATTTCCGCATCGGGAATACCACATACGAAAGTATCCGTCATACTTCTCTCAGCAATCTCGCCTGGACAGACAAGATGGGCGAACCGCTCCACCTCCACCACATCCTGTAGTAGAGACTCACCACTCCTCCGCTGAATTGAATTCATCACGTTTTCATAACAGTCTCTCTCACCCTCTGCGATGGTCGGCAGGACATCAGCACCTTTCATTAACATAGCCAACTGTGCCAGTACTTTGCGATTACTCCAACCATCTGTGCTAGCGGTAGCTTCAATTTCGTTCTGCTTTTCCTCATTCGCATTGGATTTTTGTTCCATAAATCCTTCTAACGACTCCTGTCGTGTCCCAACCTCACAAACCTTCTTGTCCCCCATCTCGGACATTTCATTCTTCTGCTGTGAGTTCTGTTCCGCTAGTTGAGTAAATCGCGTTTCACTCTGCTGTAACTGTTCCTTGACATCGTCTTTGACTGCTAGAGCATATGGTTTTAATCGCTGGTGTATATTCTCATCGAATTGCTTGAAGAACTTCTGCATCTTCTCATCTCGCTGCTGCATCCTCTCTTCGGTTGCTTGAGCTTCTTGTTGTAACTGCTGCAGCATCTCCTGTTTGAAGGATTGTATTACCCCGATGAGTACGCTCATGTCAAAGTTACCAGTATTAGCTCCTTGCGGTGTTTCTTCGTGTCGAGATGTCGTTGGCTCTTCACATTGGAATTCATGCTCATCGACATCTATACCCTGCTCTTCTAAAGCGCTTCTTAATCGCACCTGCAGCTCCGCTTTAAGCCCTTGTGTTTGCAAATTTAAGCGCTCAAGCTCCTTCTTGAGCTGCTCCAATCTCAGTTTTTCGAATTTAACCATTGTTTATTACAGATACACAATCCCACTTCTGACACCAATTGTTACGAAATTGCCCTCTTGACAATTTCTCTATGTTACGAAATTGCCCTCCTGACAATTTACTCTAACTCTCTGTACTCGGATTCGTACCACTGGATCGTGTAGTAATCAAACAATCGCTGGTTAAATTAAAATAACTAACTTTATTTAACTATTGCTATTTACACATTTAATATTAGGCTTAAAGTTTACTTCTTTATAATTTGTACTTTATTTCACAATGAATTTCATCACTTTGCACAATTACAAATACTGCTGCTTCGATTATAATGCTCGATGTACACACTGCCACGATCTCTGTTCGAATGTCTTCGAGTTTGAACAGTCTTGTCGCTTTTATAGTTTTCGAATGGTTGAGGTAGAAACTTCTACGCTATTCTCGTAGTTTCTAGAAGCTTCTATCCTCTTCGACAGAAGTCGAGAATATTCTTTTTGATATTACCGACAGATGGTTCTTGCATAAACTTTTATTCGAATAGTTCGCATCTTGACTCACAGGGGGCACTCATTCTCCAGATGGGATCCTGAAAGTATGCAATCCCTTTTCACTGAGCTATCACGTTTCAATATATATATATATATATATATATATATATATATATATATATATATATATATATATATATATATATATATATATATATATATATATATATATATATATATATATATATATATATATATACATATATATATATATATATATATATATATATATATATATATATATATATATATATATATATATATATATATGTGTATATATATATAAGTTATCGTCAGATTCCCAGCGATTCCCATAAATCGTGGGAACACATATGTGCTGACGCTGAAAAATGAACATCTAGCGACTGCAACAGCACCCACACAAAGATGGATAAACATAAACATCGAACAGCGCAGTCGGCGAAACTAAGTACTGCAACAGCACCCACGCAAAGTTGGATAAACATAAGCATCGGACAGCGCAGTCGGTATAACTAAGTTAGAAGTAAGATTTTTGGTATGTTACAGTCAGTTCAAGTTTGAGTTTCAATAAAGAACGAACTAATTGGCGCCCAACGTGGGGCTCGAATATTGTAAACGTTACCAACAACATTAAATATTAAATTATAATCAACATAAAAATTATTTGAAAATAAATTATCAATCAACATATTGGGAAGAATATTTTCAACATTCAACATACTGTGAAGAAATTGCCGAGCAACATACTGGAAGAAGATTTATAAAATAAAAAAATATTAACCAACAAATAGAAATGTAAGTGATGTGCTCATGTTTTCAGTGTAATAATACAAATTTTTTTTAAAATGTTTAATAAAAACTGCTTGAAGTAAATTTTAATAAATTTAAGTAATTGAAATTTAAAAAAAAAAAAAAAAATTAATTAAGAAAAATTTAACCCTTTTTTTGCCTATGAGTGACGAAGATTTGGAATCTATTTTTGGGAGATTGACACTTTGTGCAAATAATTTAAATAATAAAAGCGATATGAATGCTGAGCAATTAGGTAGTGTTATCCAGTCTCCAGTGTCGGCAGCACTACGCGAACAGAAAAAAGAATTTGAATTACAAATTGAAAATTTAGGGAAACAAATCTCACAAGTAAACTCTGTGACCCCGGTGGAAACTTTTACTGGGGCTCGCATTGTAGCTAGCATAAAATGCGAGGAGTCACTGGATGTGGTAAAGTCGTTGCCCGAGTTCGATTGGCAACAAAATAATTATGTTTCTTGGCGTCAAGCGGCACACACGGCCTATAGGCTTTTTCAAGATTTCGATGGTAGTTCAAAGCACTACCAAGCTTTGAGTATAATTAGAAATAAAATAAGAGGCCCTGCTGACGGGGTGTTAGCATCATTTGGCACTGTGTTAAATTTTAAGGCAATAATTGCACGTCTAGATTTTACTTACTCGGACAAACGTCCGATTTATATTATTGAACAAGAGATGTCTACTCTACAACAAGGTAACTTATCTGTCTTAAAGTTCTTTGATGAAGTAGAGAAAAAGCTTACTTTGTTAACAAATAAAACTGTCATGACATATGACCGTAGTTTAGCCTCGACAATAAACGAAAAATACAGAGCTGATGCTCTTCGCGTTTTTATCTCAGGTTTAAAAAAACCACTCTGCGACATCTTGTTTGCTTCTCGGCCTAATGATTTACCATCAGCACTTGCGTTGGCGCAAGAAGTTGATTCAAATCAAGCGCGATACTTATTTGCGACAACCTTCGCGAACAGAAGCGAAAACTTTTTCCGACCAAATTTGGGTGGCAAGCCTAATAACTCTTTTCAACAAAAAAATCCCCATTATATTAAACAGTTTATCCCACCAAATAGTGGAAACAATCAGTTCTGACAAGGAAAAAATTTTGGAGGTTTCCGTCAAGAGAATTTTGGCGGACAAAACCGCCAAAGCTTCAATCGGGAAGCACAGTCACGTCCAGAACCAATGGACGTGGATCCAACTTCGTCTCGCTGGAGACAACCCACGAATTACACTAATTTCTAGAATAATTGGCAACGATTTCCAATAAATAAGCAAATTCAAAAGCGAAAATGCCCTTGGATCGGCATACTGGACCGAAGTTTCAAAGAATAAATCATTTAGGCCAATCAGAGTATTTATTTCAGCAAAATTATAACAATGAAGCGCAAAGCGAAGTTTCAAATATTGAGGAGGAAAATCAGGTTAATTTTTTAGAGAAAAGTCAGCTCTCCCGTGGATCAGCAGAACCATAGGCAGAGAAAAAAGACAAATTAAACTATTACCGCTACACTGGACTACCGCTACTTAATAATAATATAATAATATAATATAATAATATAATAATATAATAATTAAATAATTTATTGGAAATACTTCACGATGTAGTAAATGTAGATGTTGTGAACGCAATACACTGCGAATTACCTATTCTTGCCCATGTTCAACATAAGCTCATAGAAACATTCCCAGCAACCAAATTCCTTTATGCAAAAAACTTTGTAATTGATGTAATTGATCAGGTTGAACAAAAAGAAATTATTGTAACTGAACATAACAGAGCCCATAGGGCTTACCAAGAAAATATCAAGCAAATATTAAATGACTATTTTTTCCCAAAAATGAGTAAACTTGCGAAGGAAGTTACACTTAACTGCAAAATATGCTCGACATCAAAATATAATAGACATCCAGTAAAACATCCAATTGCAGAAACTCCAATTCCTACTGATCTCGGTGAAATTCTGCACATCGACATTTATTCCACAGATTCTAAGCATTATTTAACCTGTATTGATAAATTTTCCAAGTTTGCAATAGTGCAACAAACCGAATCACGAACCATCGCCGATGTTAAACCGAAATTGCTTCAAATTCTGAATTTTTTTCCCAAGACAAAAATCATTTATTGCGATAACGAGCGTTCATTTAATTCAAATACAATAAAATCAATGCTTTCTAACTATTTTAATATTGAAGTTGCAAATTCTCCACCACTCCATAGCACATCCAATGGACAAGTGGAGCGATTTCATAGTACTTTAGCAGAGATAGCTCGATGCTTAAAAGCTGAAAAACAAATTGAAGACACTACTGAATTGATTCTTCTAGCTACAATAGAATATAACAAAACAATACATTCTGTTACCAATAAAACTCCGCTTAGCATTTTTCATTCCACAACTCCATTCCACTATAATGAAGTGACAGATCACTTAAAAAGAGCTCAGCAGCATATGCTTCACCATCATAATAAGGAAAGATCCCCAAAATCATATAACGTAGGTGACAAGGTTCTTGTCAAATCAAATAAAAGGTTAGGCAACAAATTAACACCACTATATTCAGAACAAATTGTAGAAAAAGATATGGGCACGACTGTCCTTATTAAGGGGAGGGTGGTCCATAAGGACAATCTCAGGAATAGTAAACATGATTCATAACTGGTACATTTGTTTCTAGGTTGATGTTGACTCTGATCATCTTTGGCACACTCGCAACTGCTGAAATAATTGACTACACTCATTCGGACTATATCCCAATTTCCGATGGCGAAATCGTACTATGGGAAACTCATGGTCATCTAAAACACGTAATAAATCTTACCGAGTACTCCTTTCTAACAGAAGAATCAAGGAAATTTTCAGGCATTTTTACATCGCCAATAACAAAACTAGTAGAAGCTGACTTTAACCATATTCAAAATTTGCTAAAGATAATAAACATTCGACAGAGAAAGACTCGAAGCATAAATTTCATAGGAACAGCACTCAAAGTAATAGCCGGGACACCAGACTTTGATGATTTCCAGAAAATAACCGTAAAAACAGAGGAGTTAATAGACGCAAACAAACAGCAGGTTCAAATAAATTCCCAATTGCAAGAACAGATTTATAATATAACAAATGTAGTTAATAGAATTATAAAAGAAACAAAAAAAGAAAAAATTGATACCGGACATCTTTTTGAAATGCTTGTTGCACGCAATAGTGCCATAATTACTCAATTGGATAACATTATTCTCTCAATAACTCTGGCAAAGATAGGTATTTTGAATCCTCTATTGCTTGACCACTATGAAATAGATTCATTAATAGAAAATGAGCACCTCACAAACATAACAATTTCCGATTTAATGTTAGTTTCTAAGTTTAAAGTGTTACAAAATAATGATTTAATAATTTTTCTTATTAAGTATCCTAAGCCAAAATTAGTGTGTAAGAAACTTCTTATCTTCCCGGTGGCGCATAATAAATCGATGCTATTTTTGGAAGAGAATTCAGTAGCTTTTTGCAGAAAAACCTCATGTTCAATTAATGACTGTGCTGGAGCTACAAAGCAGTTCTGTAAGCGGTCATCAAAAACTGGCTGCTTACAACAATTAACGTCCGGCTTCAAAGCTCAATGTAAAACAACATTCAGCCATTTGCTCCCCATCAACGAAGTTAATGACGGCCTAGTCATTGTTAACGACGTACCTTTATCAGTAAAAGAAGAGAACCGAACCACCAATCTATCTCAGGGCACTTATGTTATAACATTCAGCAATAAAATAAGCCTAAATGGGTCTGAATATTTCAACGAAAATGCTTCGCCCACGAGAAAAGCTGAAACACCGCTAAATGTAAAAATAGATTTAAGCGGATACAAAGACTTGATCAGCTTATCATACTTACAACATCACAGTACACAGAATAGGCAGCTCATCAAAAGCCTATACGCAAATCTTGAAACACGATCAACTGTGACAATAAGTAGTATTGTTATCATTGTCAGTGTTGGCGGAATTGTTTACGCAATTTTTTGGAAACTTAAGCAAAAACGAAAGGAGCAGTCCGAAAAAGTGCTGAAAATGGCTATAAACAGAGCATTGGGAGGGACCGAGGACGGCCCTCACTTGGCGAGGGAGGATTTATCGTCAGCTTCCCAGCGATTCCCATAAATCGTGGGAACACATATGTGCTGACGCTGAAAAATGAACATCTAGCGACTGCAACAGCACCCACACAAAGATGGATAAACATAAACATCGAACAGCGCAGTCGGCAAAACTAAGTACTGCAACAGCACCCACGCAAAGTTGGATAAACATAAGCATCGGACAGCGCAGTCGGTATAACTAAGTTAGAAGTAAGATTTTTGGTATATTATAGTCAGTTATATATATATATATATATATATATATATATATATATATATATATATATATATATATATATATATATATATATATATATATATATATATATATATATATATATATATATATATATATATATATATATATATATATATATATATATATATATATATATATATATATATATATATATATATATATATATATATATATATATATATATATATATATATATATATATATATATATATATATATTGTCTTTGAGTTTATAGTATATTGTCTTTTATTGTCTTTGATATTGTCTTTGTAACGACTTGGCAATTTAATAATTGGTTTAATCATTGAAAAAGTAAGCAGTTGCCTCTCTTTCACTCAAATGCAAATTATATGAGAATGACTGTGAGCCATTTAATGTGCCAACCGATCTTTCAGCGAGTGTTTGCTAAATCTAGTATAACGAATACTTGTGTGACATACTGTATATATATATATATATATATATATATATATATATATATATATATATATATATATATATATATATATATATATATATATATATATATATATATATATATATATATATATATATATATATATATATATATATATATATATATATATATATATATATATATATATATATATATATATATATATATATATATATATATATATATATATATATATATATATATATATATATATATATATATATATATATATATATATATATATATATATATATATATATATATATATATATATATATATATATATATATATATATATATATATATATATATATATATATATATATATATATATATATATATATATATATATATATATATATATATATATATATATATATATATATATATATATATATATATATATATATATATATATATATATATATATATATATATATATATATATATATATATATATATATATATATATATATATATATATATATATATATATATATATATATATATATATATATATATATATATATATATATATATATATACAGTATGTCACACAAGTATTCGTTATACTAGATTTAGCAAACACTCGCTGAAAGATCGGTTGGCACATTAAATGGCTCACAGTCATTCTCATATAATTTGCATTTGAGTGAAAGAGAGGCAACTGCTTACTTTTTCAATGATTAAACCAATTATTAAATTGCCAAGTCGTTACAAAGACAATATCAAAGACAATATACTATAAGACGTTACATTGCTCTCTTCACTCAGCGAAATGAGTTAAAAGACCGTGGCTGCCTATTGGACCAAAACCCGAAGTGTGCTCGGCAATGCAAAGGCAAAATATGTCGATACACATTCTGGTGTTTGCGTTCTATATGAGCGTGTGTGTTTACTACATATGCGAATGTTTGTATGCTTGCCTTCATGTTTACGGCATGCATATGTGTGTATAGATATGAATGTACGAATGTTATTTTTATTTATTTGTTGGAATTGGAATGAAAACGAATTTCAATCATTGCAATCGAAGACGAGGCATTATAACTAATTATGGGAATATTTTTAAAACTTATATTGTAAATTATTAAAAAAAGAAAAAATTGGTGTATAAAGTTAATAAATAATAATATGTATTTATTTAATTTATTGTTTTATCCCCAAAAAGCCACCATCGAATTGCACAGCAAAACTTCATGGCTGCACCAGCAGAAGACTAAAAGTTATTTTTTGGGGAATGTTATGTACAGACTCTCTAATGTTCTCCAAAATCAACAAATATAGTATGGGTGTCTTTAGCTCAATGGTTCACGCGTTGGTCTAAAGCTTTTGTGGCTTAGGGTTCGAGCCCCAGCAAAATGCTGTGTTTTATCGGATTTTTTTTTATATTAATAATCAGTTTTATAAATAGTAGTAAAAGTATTTTACTATCTTCCATAAATTAACCAGTATTATATCATTTTACTGGACCAAAACTAGAGCAGAATTATTTCATGCCTGTTACTGAAGATAGAGTATTATGCAATTCAACCTTGACAAATCATATACATCCATACATGCATATGTACATATGTATGCACATATTTGTCTTTTGATCATTTGTCAGGTAGCGATTTGTGCCATAATAAGAATGAAATGAAATGAAAATAAAGCGCCTTTTTGTCTGGATTGGAGTTTTTGTTGTATGATGTGCGGTGTGGCTTCTTTAAATATAAAGTGAAGCAGAATTAGAATTCAATTTGTCATGAAGTTTTAGATATGTCAATATTTTCAGTATGGACAAATATCAGCACAATTTACTCTTTCGATCTTATATATCATATTTTCGCGTTAGCAGCATGTGATCAAACATTTTTTGAGTCTATCCGAAGAAAGAATAATTATGTACAAAAAACCAATTTTGATAAAATTAGTGTTAATATTTTAATATTCTTATGTTCGTCTGTTGCCTATTCCATCAGAAAATGTATCTAAATAATTTTTAGATAAAGGGTACAACCAACATAATCAAGGTTTTAAACGTTTTTTTTTTACTTTGTCAGATCAGCTTGAAATACTATAACCACATTCTATTACAAATTAAACCACTCGTACGTACATGAATATGTGCATACAGATCTATGAACACTGATTCTCCGCATGTACATACTATATGATGTTCAGGTTTGAAGTAAATTTTATGAACTTCAATATCTAGTATTAAGTGCATATCTTCTTTTTATCAATTGATTTACAAAGTTTTGTAAATAAAACCGTATACAATACAATAACCTATATATAAACATTTATTTCCTATGGAAAAATGTAGTTCAACAATGATTCTGTTCTATCGCATAATAAACCACTTTATAATCGAAAATTATTATAATCAAAAATCTATAAAAAATTATTTCAAGTATTTAAAAATCCACAAATTTTAAATTTATATTAGGATAAATAATGTTTAGTAAAACATATTTTAATATAAGGTGCGTCTTTTTGCCCATTACATTTGACATTTACCTCTAAAAATGCATACATGATGTCTTCAGGGCTTACCCAAGTCGACTTGCTTGCATGTTTTTTCACAAACGCCATTCGAAATACTACAACCGGCAACACAATCGCTTTGATGTTGAGACTTGAGTTATGGAGACTAATAAAAATGTGCAAAAACTTCTTTCTGCTTTGTGCTTCTTTGTGCGTGTGAACTTGTCTTTGGATGTGTATCCACTTACATACATACATATGTATATAGAAAATACTTTAAGTAAAATAATCTGTCGTGACCTATATTCGTGAATAATAGTTGAGATTTCTTTTCAGTTTTGTTTTTTAATTATTTGCAGTCTAAATTCTTCTATGCAACTGCATGTTTTTTATATATTATAATGATATTAATTTAAGTTAATTATTATTTTGTAAATAATGTATTAATATAAAAGAAATATGATATGAAATACATCTGCAAAATTCTTCCTTTTCCTACCATAAGATTAAAATTCAATATACGAAAAACAAAAACTTCCTAAAATTGCACATATTCATTGACGAACGAAATGTTGGATTGGATTAGATTTTGTGAAATTTATGAGCTTCGTCAGACGAATTGCACAAAAGCATCAAAAAACGAACAGAAACAAAGGTATTGAAATCGTACAAAACTAACAGAGTTTCATGCGCACATGAATTAATGTAGTATGTATGTGAGTTAAGAAACACCGTTATGACTATTTTTAGAAGATATAAATTTCTTTGCTGTAATGATCTGCTAGAGCAGCAGCAGTTCAATGTGGTATAGTATAATTATTTAATACTGGATAATTTATGATACAGTAGAAGCTATTCTTATAATTTTTTATAAAAATAATTATTAGTTTGCTTTCAAAAAAAGGATGAACAATTAAAAAAATAAACATATTTCTCAGCAGACTTGAACTCGGCATCATAAAATTGATAGACCAACGCTTTACCACTTGCGCTTCGATCTTTTTAAAATATCCTATGCATGCATATTTATTTTATATTGTCAAGTGTTCTAATATGCACGCATTATGCTTCGTCATGACATGGCAAATCTTTCTTATACGCAAAACCACAAATGCTTTGTTTTCAGCCCCACTTTCCGAATAAGAAACCTTTGCCATACAGAAAATTCATTCTTGTGTATTTTACCCCAGCCACACAGAACAGAAAATAAAAATTTGATTTCAAATTAGTCGCTTCTGCTGTAAGCACACACAAAAACACACACACTAAATTATTCATACGAATGCAATACAACAATAGCCATGTGTGTGACTGCCGATGGATACATATTGACGACTGCTTCGTGAAATTGCCGATCTGAATTCCAATGTGGTTGCCAGCAATTTCAATATATTAATTCTCACTCAAGAGAGCAATGTAACTTCTTATAGTATATTGTCTTTGGTTATACTAATATAATTACTCAATTTGAGCAATTTTGAGATGTTTTATTTCATTTCTTTCTTTACTATATTTATAGACTAATCCGATACCAATCTGCCAATTGGTATCGGATCCTAAGTGCTCTACGCACCTTGCATATCCCTGGATACCTACTAAGAGTCATAAAAAACTATTTCAAGGATAGACTATTGCTATACGACACAGACGAAGGCCCAAAAGAGTACAACATCACAGGAGGAGTTCCACAAGGATCGGTGGAACGCCATGTACGATGGTATTCTGGAAATTGAGCGACCAAAAGGTGTCGATATTATAGCGTATGCGGACGACATAGCCATAGAAGTAGTAGCCAAGAAACTTGTGGACGTGGCAGCCAAATGTAATGAAACCATCGGAAGAGCCAAGATATGGTTGCAGATGGCTGGATTACAACTAGCCGACCACAAAACGGACGCAGTAGTAATGAGTAGCCGCAAAAAGATTGAGTGCCTAGAAATAAGGGTAGGAGGACATATGATCACGTCACGCCCATATATAAAATACTTGGGAGCCCTTCTAGACCATCAGCTCAATTTCAAGGAACACTTCCAAATATTGATTCTGATCTTAACGAGCTGAATCAGAGGTCTGTTAACCTCCCGATCGAACCAGTGCATGGGAATAGTTATTTAGATTATTGTAGTCTTATGTCTTGTGTCTATAGTGTATGTTTGGTTTTGGTGGTGTAGAGGAGTCGGATGTGTTGGAGTGTTTTTTGAGTGTAAAGTTGAATGCTTGTGGTACTGATGAGATTCATCCCGTTTTTGTTAAGGCACTTCTTCCTGGGCTACTTCCGGTCATTACCCATATTTTGAATACAGCGATAATGACATCAACATTTCCAACATGTTGGAAGGTAGCAAAAATTCTGCCCACACCAAAGCCAGACAATGACTATCGACCAATTGCTATTTTGTCATATTTATCTAAAGTATTTGAATTACTTATGGCTAAACAAATGAGGAAATTTTTATCGGGAAATGGAATTATCACTGAAAGACAATCTGGTTTTACACCAAGGCGGAGCTGCATAACGGCCCTAATTGATGTAGTGGAAGATATTCGGGTGACACTTGACTCTAATAGGATGTGTTTCTTGACACTGTTGGACCATTCTAAAGCGTTTGACTGTGTTGACCATGATATTTTATGTACAAAACTATCGAAAATGTATAACTTCTCACCCACTGCGGTAAAGTTATTAAAATCGTACCTCACAGATAGAACACAGGCGGTTTACCAACCGTGTAGCAGTACTGTTGTGGCATCTAATTTTCTTTCTGTGGCTCGAGGTGTGCCACAGGGCTCCATTTTGGGTCCACTTCTCTTTTGCATATACATAAATGACCTGCCGACTGTCTTACAATATTATAATATTCAAATGTATGCTGATGATGTTCAATTTACATCAGTTGTACACCGAACAAAGTTGCTGATTGTGTCACCAAAAATTAATAAAGACCTGAATAATATATATGTATGGGCAGGATGGAATGGTTTGTGTCTTAATCCGGCTAAATCTAAGTGTTTTGTGATCTACAAGAAACTCATCGTAACCGCGGGCCTCCCTGGGATATTTATGTATTCATCGGCAATTAATTATGTAAATGTAATTAAAAATTTGGGGGTCATATTTGATGGTGCTCTATCGTGGAATAATCATATTGCAGTAACGGTTGGTAAAGTCTATGGTATGCTACGATCCCTATGGGCTACGCAATATTTTACTCCTTTCAGGATTAGAATGATACTAACCAAGTCCTACCTTCTCCCAACTATGTTGTATGGTTGTGAAATATTTGGGAATTGTGATGCAGTAAGTAAGCGAAAACTCAATGTGTTATTTATCACTATAACGAGGTACATTTATGGTTTAAGTCGAAGAGATCATGTGTCTGGGCGCGCAATAGAACTTTTTCATATCACATTCGACCAGCTTCTTGACACTCGAAGTATTGTATTGTTGCATAAGATTATTTGCACTCAGGAGCCTCCATATTTGTTTTGGCGCCTTAAATTTACTCGCTCTGGCCGTTCTAATCGGCTTGTCCCGTTAAGATATTCCTCACTTATGTCTGGTCGTCAATTTTTCGTTAATGCTGTGAGACTTTGGAATTCACTGCCTGTACGGATTCAAGATATTGGCAATGCTAATCTATTCAAAATTGAGCTTAATAAACACTTCCAGGGGCAATGAATTTATGAGCTGAATTGGGTTGCGCTATGAATTGTGTATGACCGCGTACACTGTTTATATATTGTTACGAAATTGCCCTCTTGACAATTTACTCTGTTACAAAATTGCCCTCCTGACAATTCCTCTAACTCTCTGTACTCGGACTCGTACCACTAGATTGTGTAGTAATCAAACAATCGCCGGTTAAATTAAAATAATTAGCTTTATTTAATTATTGCTATTCACACATTTAATATTAGGCTTAAAGTTTACATAGTTATTATTTGCACTTTATTTCACAAACCATTAGTCACTTTATTTAATAAGTAATTTCATCACTTTATTTAATAATGAATTTCATCACTTTGCAAAATTACAAATACTGCTAATACTGCTGCTTAGATTAAAATGCCTGATGTATACACTTTTACGATCTCTGATCTACTGTCTTCGAATTTGAACAGTCTTGTCGCTTTTATAGTTTTCGAATGGTTGCGGTAGAAACTTCTACGCTATTCTCGTAGTTTCTAGAAGCTTCTATACTCTTCGACAGAAGTCGAGAATATTCTTTTTGATATTACCGACAGATGGTTCTTGAATAAACTTTTATTCGACTAGTTCGCATCTTGACTCACAGGGGGCACTCATTCTCCAGATGGGAGAATCCCTTTTCACTGATATGCAATCACGTTTCAATATATTGAAACGTGATACCTCAGTGAAAAGGGATTGCATACTTTTAGGATCCCATCTGGAGAATGAGTGCCCCCTGTGAGTCAAGATGCGAACTATTCGAATAAAAGCTTATTCAAGAACCATCCGTCGGTAATATCAAAAAGAATATTCTCGACTTCTGTCGAAGTGGATAGAAGCTTCTAGAAAATACGAGAATAGCGTAGAATTTTCGACTCCAACCATTCGAAAACTATAAAAGCGACAAGACTGTTCAAAGTCGAATACAGTAGATCAGAGACCGTAAAAGTGTGTACATCTAGCATTATAATCAAAGCAGCAGTATTTGTAATTGTGCAAAGTGATGAAGTTCATTATTAAATAAAGTGATGAAATTACTTGTTAAATAAAGTGACTAATGGTTTGTGAAATAAAGTGCAAATAATAACTAAGTAAACTTTAAGCCTAATATTAAATGTGTAAATAACAATAATTAAATAAAGCTAATTATTTTAATTTAACCAGCGATTGTTTGATTACTACACAATCCAGCGGTACGAGTCCGAGTACAGATAGTTAGAGAAATTGTCAGGAGGGCAATTTTGTAACAGAGTAAATTGTCCGGAGGGCAATTTTGTAACAGAGTAAATTGTCAAGAGGGCAATTTCGTAACAATTGGTGTCAGAAGTGGGATTGTGTATCTGTAATAAACAATGCTTAAATTTGAAAAACTGAGATTGGAGCAGCTCAAGAAGGAGCTTGAGCGTTTAAATTTGCAAACACAAGGGCTTAAAGCGGAGCTGCAGGTGAGACTAAGAAGCGCTTTAGAGGAGCAGGGTATAGATGTCGATGAGCATGAATTCCAATGTGAAGAGCCAACGACATCTCGACACGAAGAAACACCGCAAGAAACTAACACGGGTAACTTTGACATGAGTGCACTTATCGGGCTAATACAGATGCAGTTACAACAAAATTCTCAAGCAGCTGAAGAGAGGATCCAACAGCAGTTACAACAAAACGCTCTGGCAGCCGAAGAGAGGATGCAGCAGCGAGATGAAAAGATGCAGCAGCGAGATGAAAAGATGCAGCAACAATTACAACAAAATGCTCAAACCGTCGAAAAGAGTGTTGCATCCGTCAAAGAGGACGTAGAAAAGAGTGCTGAATCGCTCAAACAAGCAGTCAAAGAGGATGTCAAAGAACAGTTACAGCAGAGTGAAATACGACTTACTCAACTAGTGGAAAAGAACTCACAGCAGATGAAAAAAATGTCCGAGATGGTAGACAGGAAGGTTTGTGAAATTGAGACACGGCAAGAATCGTTCGAAAAATCTTTAATACAAAGGCAGAATGAATTTAAGCAACAAATAGAACAAAGAATTAATCTACTACAGGAAGGTGCATTGCCTGTGCCAGCTTTATCCTCAATAAAACTGAAGCCTCCTACCTATGATGGAACCACGACATTTAGTGTCTTCAGAATGCAGTTTGAGACTACCGCTAGCACAAATGGTTGGAGTGCTCGCGAAAAAGTGGCTGCATTAACCGTTTCATTGAAAGGTGCTGCCGCTGATGTGCTTCAAACTATCTCAGAAAGTGAGCGAGACTGCTATGAGAGCTTAATGAATGCCGTTCAGCGCAAGTATGGTAGTGAACACCGGAAGCAGATGTACCAAGTAGAGCTACGAACACGTGTACAGAAGAGTGGTGAGTCTCTACAACAGTTTGCGGCGGAAGTGGAACGGTTGGCTCATATGCCTACCCAGGAGAGATCACGGAGAGGTGTATGATGGACACCTTTGTATATGGCATTCGCGAAGCGGAGATAAAGCGTTCTGCAATAACCAATCCTAAAGCTACATATATGGAGACAGTAGCTAGCGCTTTAACCTCAGAGACAGCAGCCTTGGTGTGCCAGCCAGTATACAGAGCCCGTCAGGTACAAGTCGAAAGCGGACAAAGTTTCACGGGCAAATGCTTCACCTGCGGAGAGGTCGGACACATGGCCCGTAATTGCCAATCGAGACGGAAACGTTCTAGATCACGCTCACCGGTAAGACCTCCAAAGCAAGTCAGATTCCAAAATAGGGAATCAGAAAATGATGAAAAGTCGTCGACAAACTAGATGGAGTCAGTCTCGAGGGGCTTGATCTGACTCCCACAACATGTAGCCCCAGAATCTTCGTTTCTCAGATGGCACGGAAAATCAACAGCCTAACTGTCGACAGCGTAGTAAATGGAAGAAAAATCGTGGTAACATTGGATACGGGTGCATCACATTCCATAATTAGAAGGGATCTCGTTCGGGGAATCGAGCCGCTTCAGGGAATAAGTTTGCGTACGGCAACTGGAGATGATGCACCGGTACTTGGAAAAGTTACACGGAAAATCACTATCGGTACCACAACAGTGAAGCACGAGTTTGTAGTTGCGGATATTGTGGACGAATTAATCTTAGGTGTGGATTTCATGATTCGGAATGGATTCACCCTAGATTTGAAATGCCGAACGTTGAAGTATGCGAACACCGAAATACCGCTATCCGTTGGTGAGGATAAGTATGGAGGTATCCGACAAGCCATTGTATCGCGGCGGACAAAAATCCCAGCAAAGTCAGAGGCAGTCATATGGGCCAAAATGGACGGAGATGTGGAGAAGAACAAGTTGTGGGTTGTGGAAACGGATGAAAAATTTGTACTGGATGACATCATCATTGGAAAAACCCTCGTAGAAGAACAGCAGAACAGAATAGTGCCAGTAAGAGTGGTCAATCTTGCAAATTCCGCTAAAACCATAGAGAAAGGACAGATAATTGGAAATTGCCGGGCAATTTCGGCAATTGTAAACTGTGCAAGCCAGCCGCGAGACACAAAAATGAAGATACCAGCTGATAAAAAGGTACTCGACGATCTCACGAAAGAATGGAGCAAAGACTTATCCACAGAGCAGAGGAAGACTGCCAGCCAACTTTTGGCAAGACATTGGTCAGTATTTGCTGAAAAGGGTAAAAACGAAGGCAGAACAAAAATGGTGAAACACACAATCAACACTGGTGATGCCAAACCCATTCGTCAAGCGTCAAGAAGAGTACCTCTGGCAAAGAGAGAAGAGGTGAATGTATTGCTGAAGGAAATGCATCAGAACAACGTCATAGAGCCATCAGCGAGCCCCTGGAGTTCTCCAGTGGTATTAGTCAAGAAGAAGGATGGCTCCACACGTTTCTGTGTAGATTATCGTAAACTAAATGAGGTAACGAAGAAAGATAGTTATCCATTACCTCGAATCGACGATACGTTGGACACACTTTCTGGTTCAAATTGGTTCTCAACGCTGGATTTACAAAGCGGATATTGGCAAGTGGCAGTAGACGACCAAGACAAGGAAAAGACAGCATTCAGCGCCGGTGATGGACTATGGCAATTTTTGGTGATGCCATTCGGACTGTGTAATGCTCCAGCTACATTTGAACGCTTAATGGAACATGTGCTAAAGGGCCTCCACTGGAAAACGTGTCTGGTGTACCTAGATGATATCATCGTTATGGGAAAGGACTTCGAGGACCACTTGAAGAATTTGGAAGAAGTATTGATGCGATTAGGAGCTTCAGGGTTGAAGCTGAGCGCAAAGAAATGCTCGTTCTTCAAGAAAGAAGTCAAGTACCTTGGACATAAAGTCACACCTGAAGGAGTACACACAGATCCAGATAAGATAGACTCAGTAAGGGAGTGGCCAAGACCAACTAGTTTGCATGAGCTACGCAGCTTCTTGGGTCTTTGCACCTATTACAGACGCTTTGTTCCAGGCTTTGCAGACGTGGCTGGTAGTCTGCATGCATTAACGAGGAAAAATTGTCCTTTTGAGTGGAAAAGCGAACAGGAGAAGGCATTCAACAGATTGAAAGAGCTATTGTGTACAGCTCCGATTCAATTCGTATCCAATACCTGGCGAAAAATTTATTTTGGATACAGATGCAAGTGGATTCGGGATTGGAGGTGTCCTGTCGCAAATTATTGACGGACATGAAAGAGTCATAGTCTACTTCAGTAAGATCTTATCAAAGCCAGAGCGAAATTACTGTGTAACACCGAGAGAACTTTTGGCGGTTATGCAGTGCGTGAAGCACTTTAACAAGTACCTGTATGGACAAAAGTTCTTGTTGAGAACGGATCACGCTGCTCTGCGCTGGCTATTACAGTTCAAAAATCCCGAAGGTCAGGTTGCGAGATGGATTGAGAGACTCCAAAGCTACGATTTCACAATAGAACATCGCAGAGGCGGAAACCACGGGAATGCTGATGCACTATCACGACGTCCTTGCAGTATGGAATGTAAGCACTGTTCTAAAGCTGAAGGGAAAGAAGGAGTAGTCGATGTGCGCTTAATGGCTGTTTTACCAGACGATGAATGGACAGCGGAAAAGGTAAAAGAAGAACAACGAAATGACCCAGATTTGGCAAAAATCGTATCAAGTAAGAATGAAGGAAAACGGCCTGATTGGAACGAAATCTCGACTGAAAGCCCCATAACTAAAGCATATTGGGCTCAATGGAATAGCTTAAAGCTGCAAGATGGATGCCTATTCCGCCTATGGGAGAGCGAAGATGGAAAAACCACGAAGAACTTGATTGTGGTACCCAAGGCAAGAATAAGCGAAATTCTCAAGGAATACCATAGTGGGCCAAGCGGAGGGCATTTGGGAATAACAAAAACAGTCGAGAAAATTAAAACACGATTTTATTGGGTTGGTTGCCAGCAATCGGTAGTTGACTGGATTAGTGCTTGTGAAAAGTGTACAGCTGCCAAGGGACCGAGCCGTCGCAGCCAGGGGAAGATGCATTTATACAACGTGGGAGCGCCATTTGAGCGTATTGCAATGGACATAGCAGGTCCGTTTCCAATTAGTGATTCCGGCAACAAATATGTTCTCGTCGGAATCGACTATTTTAGTAAATGGCCAGAAGTATACCCCATTCCCGATCAAGAAGCTAAGACCGTTGCAGATGCATTTATCAATAATTGGGTCTGCAGATTCGGAGCTCCCCTCGAGTTGCACTCGGATCAAGGCAGAAATTTCGAGTCAACAATATTCAGGGAAATGAGTGAATTGATGGGCATACGCAAAACTCGTACAACCCCTTTGCACCCACAATCCGATGGAATGGTTGAAAGATTTAATCATACGCTTGAGGAACACCTAAGAAAAGTCGTGGACAGAAACCAGAAAAATTGGGACCAACACATACCCCTCTTCTTAATGGCATACCGATCGGCAACTCACGATACAACATCTACAACACCAGCTAAGGCTATTTTCGGTTGTGACATAAGATTGCCTGCAGATCTGAAATTCGGTGCCTACTCATCTACGGAAGTTTCATGTAGCAGTTATGTAGCTGACAAACGAAGACAGCTGAATGAAATTCATGGAACCATCAGAAAGCGCACACAACTGATGAGTGATAAAATGAAAGCCAGATATGATCTACGAGCAAACTCCAAAGGATTTCAGGAAGGGCAGCTAGTTATGCTTCATAATCCGCAAAGGAAAAAGGGATTATCGTCAAAACTGCAAACACACTGGGAAGGCCCTTATAAGGTGATAAAGCGGCTCAACGATGTAGTATACCGCATCCAGTTGGCGAGAAATGCCAGGAGCAAAATGAAAGTCGTTCATTTAGAGAGGTTATCTCCTTATAAAGGTTGCAGTACTATCCTTGTTCGGGACGAACAAGTTTAAGCGGAGGGCAGTGAAACGTGATAGCTCAGTGAAAAGGGATTGCATACTTTTAGGATCCCATCTGGAGAATGAGTGCCCCCTGTGAGTCAAGATGCGAACTATTCGAATAAAAGCTTATTCAAGAACCATCCGTCGGTAATATCAAAAAGAATATTCTTGACTTCTGTCGAAGTGGATAGAAGCTTCTAGAAAATACGAGAATAGCGTAGAATTTTCGACTCCAACCATTCGAAAACTATAAAAGCGACAAGACTGTTCAAAGTCGAATACAGTAGATCAGAGACCGTAAAAGTGTGTACATCTAGCATTATAATCAAAGCAGCAGTATTTGTAATTGTGCAAAGTGATGAAGTTCATTATTAAATAAAGTGATGAAATTACTTGTTAAATAAAGTGACTAATGGTTTGTGAAATAAAGTGCAAATAATAACTAAGTAAACTTTAAGCCTAATATTAAATGTGTAAATAACAATAATTAAATAAAGCTAATTATTTTAATTTAATTAATTACTACACAATCCAGGGGTACGAGTCCGAGTACAGATAGTTAGAGAAATTGTCAGGAGGGCATTTTTGTAACAGAGTAAATTGTCCGGAGGGCAATTTTGTAACAGAGTAAATTGTCAAGAGGGCAATTTCGTAACAATATGTATCCTTTTGTGACTAATAACAAATTTAAAGCTGTACATTTTTATTGATTCACAGGTGTATTGTATTGACGAATTGAAAGATGAATTGTTGAAATGCATATTGTAATGTTCTGTTCTTGTACTCTGTGAGCTATTGTATTTTATAGTATAAGTTAAATTATGTCCGGATTATTGTACTAAATGTATCATTTCATGTTATTGGGACAATCTTACAAGGTTTTGCCTTAATGTCCCAAGGTGAACGTAAATTAATAATAAACAAATAAATAAATAAATAAACCTGATAATTGCAAGTGATAAAGCCATCAGAGTAGGAGCAGCCTTGGCAAGGTTAATGCCAAACACTGGAGGACCAAGGTAAGGAAGCTACTAGCCAGCGTTAATACCACCATTTTAATGTACGCAGCACCCATATGGGCTCCAGCAACAAACTGCAAAGCGTATATGAGAGGTGTCACAATGGCGTACAGGCTAACAACAATCAGAGTGTGTTGTGCATTTAGGACCATATCCACTGATGCAGTCAGCGTCATCAGGGGACGGATGCCAATAGATCTCGCCGTAAAAGAGGCCGCGGCCATTCGAAACTTGAATAGCCAAGACAAAATGGATCCAGCCAAAACTGAGTTAATCTAAAAGAGCTCACGAAATGAATGACAGGAAAGATGGGATATATCCACCAAAGGACGGTGGACCCGGAGCGCTAGAGGTTTAGCGAGCTAAAGCCGTTATAATGACTAAGATACGAGAGTGAGGAAAAACTCTCAGGCCGCCCCGTGAAGGAATACCTTAACTGAATGTACCACGGGGACCCACGGGATCGAAGCAAAGGTGGTTTTAGTTGGGTTAGGGTCCTACACATCGGCATGATGCTTTCCACCTAAAGCAAAAAAAAACATATTGTTACGAAATTGCCCTCTTGACAATTTACTCTGTTACAAAATTGCCCTCCTGACAATTCCTCTAACTCTCTGTACTCGGACTCGTACCGCTAGATTGTGTAGTAATCAAACAATCGCTGGTTAAATTAAAATAATTAGCTTTATTTAATTATTGCTATTTACACATTCAATATTAGGCTTAAAGTTTACTTAGTTATTATTTGTACTTTATTTAACAAACCATTAGTCACTTTATTTAATAACTAATTTCATCACTTTATTTAATAATGAATTTCATCACTTTGCACAATTACAAATACTGCTGCTTAAAATGCCTACTGTACACACTTTTACGATCTCTGATCTACTGTATTCCACTTTGAACAGTCTTGTCGCTTTTATAGTTTTCGAATGGTTGGTGTAGAAACTTCCACGCTATTCTCGTATATTCTAGAAGCTTCTATCCTCTTCGACAGAAGTCGAGAATATTCTTTTTGATATTACCGACAGATGGTTCTTGAATAAACTTTTATTCGAATAGTTCGCATCTTGACTCACAGGGGGCACTCATTCTCCAGATGGGATCCTAAAAATATGCTATCCCGTTTCACTGATATGCAATCACGTTTCACTGCCCTCCGCTTAATCTTGTTCGTCCCGAACAAGGATAGTACTGCAACCTTTATAAGGAGATAACCTCTCTAAATGAACGACTTTCATTTTGCTCCTGGCATTTCTCGCCAACTGGATGCGGTATACTACATCGTTGAGCCGCTTTATCACCTTATAAGGGCCTTCCCAGTGTGTTTGCAGTTTTGGCGATAATCCCTTTTTCCTTTGCGGATTATGAAGCATAACTAGCTGCACTTCCTGAAATCCTTTGGAGTTTGCTCGTAGATCATATCTGGCTTTCATTTTATCACTCATCAGTTGTGTGCGCTTTCTGATGGTTCCATGAATTTCATTCAGCTGTCTTCGTTTGTCAGCTACATAACTGCTACATGAAACTTCCGTAGATGAGTAGGCACCGAATTTCAGATCTGCAGGCAATCTTATGTCACAACCGAAAATAGCCTTAGCTGGTGTTGTAGATGTTGTATCGTGAGTTGCCGATCGGTATGCCATTAAGAAGAGGGGTATGTGTTGGTCCCAATCTTTCTGGTTTCTGTCCACGACTTTCCTTAGGTGTTCCTCAAGCGTACGATTAAATCTTTCAACCATTCCATCGGATTGTGGGTGCAAAGGGGTTGTACGAGTTTTGCGTATGCCCATCAATTCACTCATTTCCCTGAATATTGTTGACTCGAAATTTCTGCGTTGATCCGAGTGCAACTCGAGGGGAGCTCCGAATCTGCAGACCCAATTATTGATAAATGCATCTGCAACGGTCTTAGCTTCTTGATCGGGAATGGGGTATACTTCTGGCCATTTACTAAAATAGTCGATTACGACGAGAACATATTTGTTGCCGGAATCACTAATTGGAAACGGACCTGCTATGTCCATTGCAATACGCTCAAATGGCGCTCCCACGTTGTATAAATGCATCTTCCCCTGGCTGCGACGGCTCGGTCCCTTGGCAGCTGTACACTTTTCACAAGCACTAATCCAGTCAACTACCGATTGCTGGCAACCAACCCAATAAAATCGTGTTTTAATTTTCTCGACTGTTTTTGTTATTCCCAAATGCCCTCCGCTTGGCCCACTATGGTATTCCTTGAGAATTTCGCTTATTCTTGCCTTGGGTACCACAATCAAGTTCTTCGTGGTTTTTCCATCTTCGCTCTCCCACAGGCGGAATAGGCATCCATCTTGCAGCTTTAAGCTATTCCATTGAGCCCAATATGCTTTAGTTATGGGGCTTTCTGTCGAGATTTCGTTCCAATCAGGCCGTTTTCCTTCACTCTTACTTGATACGATTTTTGCCAAATCTGGGTCATTTCGTTGTTCTTCTTTTACCTTTTCCGCTGTCCATTCATCGTCTGGTAAAATAGCCATTAAGCGCACATCGACTACTCCTTCTTTCCCTTCAGTTTTAGAACAGTGCTTACATTCCATACTGCAAGGACGTCGTGATAGTGCATCAGCATTCCCGTGGTTTCCGCCTCTGCGATGTTCTATTGTGAAATCGTAGCTTTGGAGTCTCTCAATCCATCTCGCAACCTGACCTTCGGGATTTTTGAACTGTAATAGCCAGCGCAGAGCAGCGTGATCCGTTCTCAACAAGAACTTTTGTCCATACAAGTACTTGTTAAAGTGCTTCACGTACTGCATAACCGCCAAAAGTTCTCTCCGTGTTACACAGCAATTTCGCTCTGCCTTTGATAAGATCTTACTGAAGTAGGCTATTACTCTTTCATGTCCGTCAATAACTTGCGACAGGACACCTCCAATCCCGAATCCACTTGCATCTGTATCCAAAATAAATTTTTCGCCCGGTATTGGATACGCAAGGATCGGAGCTGTACACAATAGCTCTTTCAATCTGTTGAATGCTTTCTCCTGTTCGCTTTTCCACTCAAAAGGACAATTTTTCCTCGTTAATGCATGCAGACTACCAGCCACGTCTGCAAAGCCTGGAACAAAGCGTCTGTAATAGGTGCAAAGACCCAAGAAGCTGCGTAGCTCATGCAAACTAGTTGGTCTTGGCCACTCCCTTACTGAGTCTATCTTATCTGGATCTGTGTGTACTCCTTCAGGTGTGACTTTATGTCCAAGGTACTTGACTTCTTTCTTGAAGAACGAGCATTTCTTTGCGCTCAGCTTCAACCCTGAAGCTCCTAATCGCATCAATACTTCTTCCAAATTCTTCAAGTGGTCCTCGAAGTCCTTTCCCATAACGATGATATCATCTAGGTACACCAGACACGTTTTCCAGTGGAGGCCCTTTAGCACATGTTCCATTAAGCGTTCAAATGTAGCTGGAGCATTACACAGTCCGAATGGCATCACCAAAAATTGCCATAGTCCATCACCGGCGCTGAATGCTGTCTTTTCCTTGTCTTGGTCGTCTACTGCCACTTGCCAATATCCGCTTTGTAAATCCAGCGTTGAGAACCAATTTGAACCAGAAAGTGTGTCCAACGTATCGTCGATTCGAGGTAATGGATAACTATCTTTCTTCGTTACCTCATTTAGTTTACGATAATCTACACAGAAACGTGTGGAGCCATCCTTCTTCTTGACTAATACCACTGGAGAACTCCAGGGGCTCGCTGATGGCTCTATGACGTTGTTCTGATGCATTTCCTTCAGCAATACATTCACCTCTTCTCTCTTTGCCAGAGGTACTCTTCTTGACGCTTGACGAATGGGTTTGGCATCACCAGTGTTGATTGTGTGTTTCACCATTTTTGTTCTGCCTTCGTTTTTACCCTTTTCAGCAAATACTGACCAATGTCTTGCCAAAAGTTGGCTGGCAGTCTTCCTCTGCTCTGTGGATAAGTCTTTGCTCCATTCTTTCGTGAGATCGTCGAGTACCTTTTTATCAGCTGGTATCTTCATTTTTGTGTCTCGCGTCTGGCTTTCACAGTTTACAATTGCCGAAATTGCCCGGCAATTTCCAATTATCTGTCCTTTCTCTATGGTTTTAGCGGAATTTGCAAGATTGACCACTCTTACTGGCACTATTCTGTTCTGCTGTTCTTCTACGAGGGTTTTTCCAATTATGATGTCATCCAGTGCGAAGTTTTCATCAGTCTCCACAACCCACAACTTGTTCTTCTCCACATCTCCGTCCATTTTGGCCCATATGACTGCCTCTGACTTTGCTGGGATTTTTGTCCGCCGCGATACAATGGCTTGTCGGATACCTCCATACTTATCCTCACCAACGGATAACGGTATTTCGGTGTTCGCATACTTCAACATTCGGCATTTCAAATCTAGGGTGAATCCATTCCGAATCATAAAATCCACACCTAAGATTAATTCGTCCACAATATCCGCAACTACAAACTCGTGCGTCACTGTTGTGGTGCCGATAGTTATTTTCCGTGTAACTTTTCCCAGTACCGGTGCATCATCTCCAGTTGCCGTACGCAATCTTATTCCCTGAAGCGGTTCGATTCCCCGAACGAGATCCCTTCTAATTATGGAATGTGATGCACCCGTATCCAATGTTACCACGATTTTGCTTCCATTTACTACGCTGTCAACAGTTATGCTGTTGATTTTCCGTGCCATCTGAGAAACGAAGATTCTGGGGCTACATGTTGTGGGAGTCAGATCAAGCCCCTCGAGACTGACTCCATCTAGTTTGTCGACGGCTTTTCAACGTTTTCTGATTCCCTACTTTGGAATCTGACTTGCTTTGGAGGTCTTACCGGTGAGCGTGATCTAGAACGTTTCCGTCTCGATTGGCAATTACGGGCCATGTGTCCGACCTCTCCGCAGGTGAAGCATTTGCCCGTGAAACTTTGGCCGCTTTCAACTTGTACCTGACGGGCTCTGTATACTGGCTGGCATACCAAGGCTGCTGTCTCTGAAGTTAAAGCGCTAGCAACTGTCTCCATATATTTAGCTTTCGGATTAGTTATTGCAGAACGCTTTATCTCCGCATCGCGAATGCCATATACAAAGGTGTCCATCATACACCTCTCAGTGATCTCTCCTGGGTAGGCAAGATGAGCCAACCGTTCCACTTCCGCTGCAAACTGTTGTAGAGACTCACCACTCTTCTGTACCCGTGTTCGTAGCTCTACTTGGTACATCTGCTTCCGGTGTTCACTACCATACTTGCGCTGAACGGCATTCATCAAGCTTTCATAGCAGTCTCGCTCACTTTCTGAGATAGTTTGAAGCACATCAGCGGCAGCACCTTTCAATGAAACTGTTAATGCAGCCACTTTTTCGCGAGCACTCCAACCATTTGTGCTAGCGGTAGTCTCAAACTGCATTCTGAAGACGCTAAATGTCGTGGTTCCATCATAGGTAGGAGGCTTCAGTTTTATTGAGGATAAAGCTGGCACAGGCAATGCACCTTCCTGTAGTAGGTGAATTCTTTGCTCTATTTGTTGCTTAAATTCGTTTTGCTTTTGCTCGTTCGCAATGAATTTTTGTTCTACACATTTTTCGAACGATTCCTGCCGTGTCTGAATATCACAAACCTTCCTGTCTACCATTTCGGACATTTCTTTCATCTGCTGTGAGTTTTGTTCCGCTAATAGAGCGAGTCGTGTTTCACTCTGCTGCAACTGTTCTTTAACACTCTTTTCAACGAATGCAACACTCTTTTCGACGGATGCAACACTCTTTTCGACGGATTGAGCATTTTGCTGTAATTGCTGCTGCATCCTCTCTTCGGCTGCTTGAGAACTTTGATGTAACTGCTGCATATCCTCTTTAAAGGATTGCATTATCCCGATAAGTGCGCTCATGTCAAAGTTACCAGTGTTAGGTTCTTGTGGTGTTTCTTCGTGGCGAGATGTCGTTGGCTCTTCACACTGGAATTCATGCTCATCGACGTCTATACCCTGCTTCTCTAAAGCGCTTCTTAATCGCACCTGCAGCTCCGCTTTAAGCCCTTGTGTTTGCAAATTTAAGCGCTCAAGCTCCTTCTTGAGCTGCTCCAATCTCAGTTTTTCGAATTTAACCATTGTTTATTACAGATACACAATCCCACTTCTGACACCAATTGTTACGAAATTGCCCTCTTGACAATTTACTCTGTTACAAAATTGCCCTCCTGACAATTCTTCTAACTCTCTGTACTCGGACTCGTACCGCTAGATTGTGTAGTAATCAAACAATCGCTGGTTAAATTAAAATAATTAGCTTTATTTAATTATTGCTATTTACACATTCAATATTAGGCTTAAAGTTTACTTAGTTATTATTTGTACTTTATTTAACAAACCATTAGTCACTTTATTTAATAACTAATTTCATCACTTTATTTAATAATGAATTTCATCACTTTGCACAATTACAAATACTGCTGCTTAAAATGCCTACTGTACACACTTTTACGATCTCTGATCTACTGTATTCCACTTTGAACAGTCTTGTCGCTTTTATAGTTTTCGAATGGTTGGTGTAGAAACTTCCACGCTATTCTCGTATATTCTAGAAGCTTCTATCCTCTTCGACAGAAGTCGAGTATATTCTTTTTGATATTACCGACAGATGGTTCTTGAATAAGCTTTTATTCGAATAGTTCGCATCTTGACTCACAGGGGGCACTCATTCTCCAGATGGGATCCTAAAAATATGCTATCCCGTTTCACTGATATGCAATCACGTTTCAATATATATATACTCGTATATATATATTGAAACGCATGTAACAAAAGGCACGCGGAGCTGCAGGCAGGAAATTTGCATTTACTATATTTAAATATATAAATATATATATGTATATACACACACATATACACAAACACACACACACACACATAGATAGATGTGTGTGTGTGTTTGTGTATATGTGTGTGTGTGTTTGTGTATATGTGTGTGTATATACATATATATATTTATATATTTAAATATAGTAAATGCAAATTTCCTGCCTGCAGCTCCGCGTGCCTTTTGTTACATGCGACATAAAACTGCAGCTGATGGTGCGTGGTCCTTTGATTTTTCCTGGTTTTAAATAAAAGATAATTACAATTTTCTTCCAATTTCTAAAATTTAATCCAAATACTTACATATTCAGTTTCGACATTTAAATTCAAATTCAATGTACTCAACTTCATGAATCAGCTGAAAAAAGACACAGATAAACTTTTTCACTACTGGAGGTGAATTTATCGAGCTTTCTGCTTAAGACAGTTGGCTCTGAATGGATGTCACAAAATCGACTGACAAAAATCATGTCTCACTTGAGACAGAACTCAATTGAGATAGCTCGCGCGAAGAGAGGTGTAAGTCTTTATCGGTAGGGTTGTTAAGTAGGGTTGTTGGTTTGATGTTTGGTAGTGATTTTCTGTAGATGTTAAAGTATGTACATATAATTGCCTAATATGTGTTCAACGTTTATGTTAGGTGGTGCTGTAATGTGGTAGGTGTGCTGTTTGAATAGTTTTGTTTTCTTCCACGATACTGGAACCTGTAAGGCCGTTTTGTTTTGAACCATCAGTGTATATAAACTTAAAGATAAACTGCTTTTCATTTAAGAAAGTTCTGTATATAGATTTCATTTGGTATATTATTTTTTTTATGTCGGAAGTTGCCAGCTAGGAAATACTAAAGATTTCCTGTGTACTTTTGTGATTATGGGTACGGCAATGTTTTGGGCGGTCTTAATCACTTTATTTATTGTGGATGGTACTTGTTTGAATTTTTTAGATTTAAAGATTTGGGAACATACGGTTGGGAGTGGGGAGTGGTCGTTGATTATAGCTGATGTAATAAGCTTAGAGGTGATTAGGTCCCGGGCAAACGATATTGGAGTAGTTTTAGCTTCATATAGGAGGTTGTGAACGGGGGTTGTTCTGAATGCACCTAGTGCAATCCTCATAGCGGAATTTATGATAGTGTTTAATTTCTTTATGGTTGATTTTGGTGCATGCCCAAATTAGTATAGACCATAGTTAATTTTCGATAAGAAGAGGGATTTTGTTATTGAAATTAGTGATGCAGTTGAATTTTTTGCTTGAAAGGCATTTGACTATATTGAACGATTTGTTTAATGAGTTTATTAATTGATTAATATGTGTTTCCCATCGATATGTTTTGTTCAGTGTAATCCCAAGTATCTTTAAATTGTCAACTTTGTTTATATTTATGTGGCTGCATTTGATTTTTGAGGAGCAATTTTATTTTCTATAGATGTGAATTTGTTTGAATTTTTGTAGCTATAATGCAGCTCCTGAATATGTGCACCATCCGAAATTTTGCTGTAGATGGGATCGAAATTGTAGGGGGTGTTTTTGTTTCTGTTTAGTTTTTTAATTAGTAAGTAGTCATCAGCGAATGCGAGAATGTCAATTTATAGGTGGAGTGATAAGGTGTTGCTTAGCTTGTTATAGGCTATCAGAAATAGAATTACGGAGAGGGGGGAAACTTGGGGAATGCCATTTTGGAGAGAAAAGCTTTGAGAGATATAGGATTCGTTTTTTACTTTGATGTTCCTATTTGTTATATAGTTTTTTATATAATTTTAAATGTTGGGGCCGATTTTCCACAAGTTGAGCTTATCTAAAATAGCGTGTACTCCAATTTTATCAAATGCTTTAGCAAAATCCAGTGAGATGAGGGATATGTGTTTTTTGTAAGAGATCAAGGTAAACCAGAAAATCAGATATTAATTTCCCTTAGAGGATCCTAATTGATGGCTATTGAGAAGTTGGTTATTTGATACAAACCACCAAAGCCTGTTGGCAATGACTTTGTCTAGTACTTTGCAACAACAAGAGTTAAGGGAGATTGGACCATATGATTCGTTTATTTATTATTATTTATTTGAACAAAAGAAAAAGGATAATTTAATATTTTGTGTGGTGCCCTTTATTAGCGCAGATCGCCTCTAAACGTCTTGGCATCGATTTGACTAATTTGCGACAATATTATGGACTTATTTTGCCACATTTTTCTTGGAGTACCTACTTCAAGACAGTTTTTGAGGAAATGTGATGTGGTCTGACTATATTTTTAAGATGAGACTAAAGATTCTCATTGGGATTAGTGTCCGGACTCTGAGGTGGTGTTTGCAACTGCTTGGTGTTGTATAAAAGCCACATTCTAACTACCCAAGCAGTGTGTTTTGGGTCGTTATCTTATTTATATTTATATTACACGTTATGCACGCCTGCTTCCCATAGAATCAACTCTAAGGACCCCATCGACAATTTTCCTACCTATGCTCCTATTGATAATATATGAATAAAATGTAGCATTAATGTATATTGGCCCTATTTTAAGCTAATACAGAAAATTGGCGGTATTCTTCTATTGCCATGTCTACCATTTACTCATATTCAATATTGGAAAATGGGCGGGTAAATTGTCCACTTTTAATATATATACAGAACTGGAGATCTATAAAAGATTTATATAAGAAGTTTGACATAATGGAACAGAATTACCAGTTTCGTGGTCATGTGAGCGTAACATTTCAGACGCCACTTCCAACTACTTATAGAATTCATCATTATGAAAAATATACCTACAACGATAATCTCTTATTTTACTTGCGCGGACGGGTAAGGGTATGTCGAAGATGGTCTAACCCAACTTCAGCTTTTTTTACTGTTTTTTTTTATTTCCTTTCCAATATTTTCCAAATCGTTCGTCTCATTGGTTTTTGTATTACATAAATAATATCTTTGATAATTATTTTCCACTTAAAAGAATTCAATACTTTATACATCTATTAGTGTTGAATAAAAGCTGTTTATCAATTACAATATGCATGTTGATCTGGTAATGTTGTGACACGTCATCTTTGACGTTTTACAACATATATATATATATATATATACCTTTTTCTTTTCTTTCTATCTCTTCTTCCGGTGGACGGCCTTCTTTTATAGTTTAATTTTAAGGTGCTTGTTAAATAAAATCTACAAAAGTTTGAGCAATCTTAACAGGTTATGGGCCCAGATGCGCCAAATTTAATAATTGAATAGTTTTTAAATTTGTAATGAGCGATATTGAAGAGATCACTGAAGTTTTTGACGCAAAAGTTGATCGGAAAAATTTCAGCACGAGTGACAATTTTTCAAAGAAAATGGCAACAAACTCCGTATCTAGTTCCTCGCGAATCGAATTATTATCGAAAGATAATTACGATACATGGAGTCTGCAGGTCGAGGCGCTGCTAATCAAAAATGATCTTTGGGAGTTCGTCAGCGGCGGCTTTGTAATGCCAGTAGAGGATGTCGCAAGAAGCGCTTGGGTAAAACAGGATAAGAAAGCCAAAGCGGATCTAATCTTATCAATACAGCCTTCGGAGCTAAAACAAATACGTGGATGTGAGACTTCACGTGAAGTTTGGCTTAAGCTTGAGAGTATTTATGCTTCAAAGGGGCCTGCGCGTAAAGCGACATTGTTGAAGCAACTTATGCTGCAGAAGCTGGATGAAGGTGGCGATGTAAAAGACCACATCGCACGTTTCATGGATGTAGTTGATAAGTTAGAAAGCATGAGCATTGAGGTAAATGGCGATTTACTAACCATTATGTTGCTGTATAGCCTTCCATCAAGTTTTGAAAACTTTCGTTGCGCAATCGAATCTCGTGATGAACTACCTACTGCCGAGGTTTTGAAAGTCAAAATTATAGAAGAGAGCGAGGCACGATTGCAAGCTTCTGGAAGTGTGATAGCAATGGTTGCTGGTGGTCGCACACATGATCGTAAGTCTAATTTGGAACATGGGAAAATGGCTACGAAAGACATTAGATGTTTCAAGTGCGGTGCGATTGGACACAAGGCGAATGCTTGTTCTGCAAAGAAAAACAATAATGCAAAAGGTTACAAGCAGTCTCATCATGTTGACGAAACATACGCCGTATGCCATTCTGTAACTACTGGAATGACTGTTTCAACAAACACTAATCGTGCTTGGATTCTCGATAGTGGTTTCACAGCGCATTTATGTGGAGATGAAAGTATTTTTAATTCAATATCCAAATCTCCAAAAGTTAAGTTAAATCTGGCAAGCCAAGCCTGTGCTGAGGTTCAAGGCACTGGCGTGGTGGAGCTGACAGTGGCTGGCGATAGTGGTAATCGCTGCATTCAATTTAAAAATACGCTTTTTGTACCTGATCTTCGAACTAATCTCATATCGGTAGCAAAAATTACGGACAAAGGTCATACTGTTACATTTTCGAAAGATAGTGCGTATGTTTGCGATGTGAATGGCAGAAAATCGCTTATAGCCGATCGTAGAGGCGATTTGTTTTATGTACGTGAGAGTAGCGAATGCGCTGCTATCCAATCGAAGTGCTCCGAACTGTTGAAGTGGCATTGTCGATTGGGTCACTTAAACGCGAAGGATATGATTAGATTAATTAAGATCGGTACTTTGCCTACAGTTGATATTGATGACCTCAAATTAATCGCGACATGTGAGGTGTGCTTAAAGGGTAAGATGACCGCATTGCCGTTTACCAATTCCCACAATCCATGCGGTGAGATGTTGAAGATAATACACTCAGATGTGGTTGGTCCTTTTCGTACGGAATCTACAGAACGAGCCAGATATTTTGTTACGTTCATAGACGACAGCTCTAGATAGTGTGAGGTATATTTCTTACGAGAGAAAAGCGGTGTTTTCAAAGCTTTTAAAATGTATCAGCGATTTGTGGAAAATCAAACTGGGCAAAGAATAAAATGCTTGCAGTCAGACAATGGGCGTGAGTATTCTAATAACGATTTTAATAAATATCTTTCAGATCATGGCATTTTGCGGAGACTGTCTATTCCTCGGACTCCAGAACAAAACGGAGTCGCAGAGCGTCATAATCGTACGCTATTAGATATGGCAAGGTGTCTTTTGCTCCAATCAGGATTGAGTCAGACGTTTTGGTCATCGGCCGTGTCGACGGCATGTTATATACGCAATAGATGTCCAACAAGCAGTTTAAAATGGAAAATACCTTACGAAATTTTTATTAAAGAAAAGGGCAAACTCGACTACTTGAAGTCATTTGGATCCAAAGTAATGGTTCTCGATAAGGATCCCGGCAAAAATAAGTTTGCACCGAGAGCAATCGAGGGAATATTTGTGGGGTATCCACACGACAAAAAGGGATATCGCATATGGATGCTAAGCTCACATAAAATAATATGTGCGCGTGATGTTAAATTCGTCGATGAGATTTGTGGGCAGCAAAGCATTTCAAACAAACTCTCTGAATCCCTGCTACCATGTAGTCCCACTACATCAAGCGATAGAAGTCTCGTTGAATTCTCTCCTCGTCCACCGAGAAACAACTTTTTTTTTTTTTTTTTTTTTTGTCGGAACAATCTAGTAAGCGCAGCACTCAGACAAAGTATATATCCATTGTACTGCACTTAAGGTTCCCTTTTACTCTGTTTTAAATCTACCCGACCTCCGAAGAAGTAGAAGTAGATCCTGTGGTGCCAAGGAGCCAAGTTGGTTACTCCTCAGCACATCAGTGCCAAAAATCCCGAACCTGATTCGAGCAAAGGCAGGGCAGACGCAAAGAAAATGGTCCGCCGTCTCGTCTTCCTCTCCACAGGCTGGGCACAACGCACTGTCTGATATGCCAATCCTTTCCATGTGCCTAGCCCATAGAAAGTGCCCTGTCATCACGCCAACCAACAGCCTGCAGTCCCTCCTACCTAAAGATAGAAGGAACCGTGACCATCGGTCAGAGATAGCAGGTAGCATAATTTTCGTCCATCCGCAGCCTCTCTCAGCCCGCCATGCTCGCTTGTGGGTCGAAACAACCCACTTGTTTGCAGTGGCTTTGATGGCAGCGGAAGGGAGTGGCAGAACAGGCTCAGGGCCAATAAAAACAGCCTCGGAGCCCATCCTGGCCAAGGAGTCAGAGGTCTCGTTACCCGCAATGCCAGCGTGTCCCGGAACCCAAGTCAACGTCAGACTATTATGTTTTCCAACACAATTTAGCCTGGATTTGCAGGACCTGACTATCGTGGAAGTGGTGGTCGGACTATCCAAGGCCATGAGCGCAGCTTGGCTGTCACTGCAGACACAAATAGATTTGCCTTTCCACCTGTTTTCCACAACAAAGTCCATCGCCTCAAGTATCGCATACACCTCCGCCTGAAACACAGACGCATGCAGACCAAGGGCAAAGAACCGACGGGTCCCACAGGATTCCACGAAGACACCAGAACCTGAACCTTCTTCGGTCCTGGAGCCATCAGTGAAAATACGGCAGCAGTGTTTGCCGGGCTCGTTATCGGGATCTAACCATGAACGAGCCTCTGGCAGCAACACATTGTACCGCTTTTCTAGTATGACGGTTGACGACATGGAGTCCGGGGGCATAGACAGGATTGCAGAATCGATGTCAGTGCCTGCGCCGTCGTCCAACATCGAGCACACCCCATACCAGTGGCCACTATGTTTCACTCTGCAGATGGCCTTAATGGCCTCTCCGCGGATGAAGACATCTAGTGGCGGGAGATTCACCAAAGCATCAAGTGCCGGGCCTGGAGTAGTCGGAAATGCTCCGGTACAACATATGGCCACAGCACGTTGTAGTTTTGATAGAGCTTTTTTGACCCCTACAAGAGAGAGTCTGCTCATCCAAACCATCGATGCATAGGTGATAATAGGTCTTACCATAGCTGTATTGATCCATAGGACCTTACTAGGGGAAAGACCCCATGTCTTACCAAATATTCCCTTACACTGCCAAAAAACTGACAGTGCTTTGGATGTCTTCAGTTCGACATGTGTTTTCCAAAGAAGTTTGTTATCAAGGATGACTCCAAGATATTTGATTTCCTTGGATAGCTGGATAGTGACTCCTTTCAGTGTAGGCAGAATAAGTCCATCAAGCTTTCTCCTTCTGGTAAAGAGGACAATACCAGTCTTGACAGGATTAGCCGATAGCCCATTCGCACTGCACCAAGTGTCAATCATATCCAGAGTACTCTGCACCCCTCTGCAGACAATCATAAGGGATGGACCTGTCACAAGACAGCCAACATCATCCGCATATGCCTGAGCGTATACCCCCGAGTCATTAATGGCGTTAAGCAGGGGATCGATTACCATGCACCAGAGCAATGGAGACAGTACCCCACCTTGGGGACAGCCTCTATTAACCCCAGACGACACCAGCAAATCTTCCTCCGCCCGCACCGTTATGATTCTCTGGGCCAGCATTGAACGTATCCAATTTACTAGGACCCGGTCTACGCCATGCCGCCTAGCAGAGCCGCACATACTGTCGAAAGTAACATTGTCAAACGCACCCTCTATGTCCACAAAGACGCCTATTGCGTATTCTTTCCTGTCGATGGCTCGCTCTATCCTTCCAACAAGGTTTTGCAGAGCCGTCTCGCAGGATTTTCCGCTTTGATAGGCATGCTGAAATGGAGATAGTGGATGCGTCTTCAGAGACTCCCTACGCATGCGAAGCTCCACCAGCCGTTCTAAACTTTTTAGCATGAACGAGGTCATACTAATAGGTCTGAAGCTCTTGGGATTGGTGTAGTCGTCTCTTCCAACCTTAGGAATGAAGGCAACCCTCACCATCCTCCAAGAGCGTGGTACATAGGCCAGTGCGAGACATGCAGTGAAGATCTTCTTCAGTGTTGCCATCACTAGCTCAATGCCTTCCTTCAACACAATCGGATATATGCCATCCAGTCCGGGCGACTTGAAGTTGTCAAAGGATTTGATAGCAAATCCAATAGCAGTCTCATTCGCCACAGTTCTGGCGACATACCAATCATGTCGAGAGGGCGCAGCTGCCCTGACAACATTTCCGACCAAAGGTGGTTGTTGACGGGCTATGCTTACCTGATTTCCTGGAAAGTGTGACTCCAACAGCAAGCTGAGTGTCTCACTTTGCCTCTCCGTATAGGAGCCATCAGGTTTCCTGAGCGACCCCAGCTTAGCGGTTTGGTCCTTTTTCAGGACTTTCACCAGTTTTGCCGTGTCACTCAGGGATTCGATATCACTGCAGAAGTCTCTAAAAGAAGTCCTTTTCGAGTCCCGAATTAGCTTCTTGTAGTCCCTCTGAACACGTCGATATCGTTCCCAGTCCTCGTCAAGATTCGTCTTGAGGGCCCGGTTGAGGAGTTTTCTAGACTCACGCCTCAGCACCTGAAGCTCTCGGTTCCACCATGGAACAGGAGTCCGGCTAAGAGGAGGTCTAATTGGGCAGGCTAGCTCGAAGCAGTTTGTTAGAGCGGTGTTGAGATGCTCAACAGCCGCCTCAATGTTCTGCTCCTTGCGAAGTCTCAGTGGCGTCACGTGATTGCTACGCAGTGCCTCCCTGAACTTCGGCCAGTCTGTTTTTCTTGGGTTTCTGGTGGGCAATGGCATCTGCGCCCGCTCGCCACACTGAAACTCAATGTATCTGTGGTCCGAGCACGAGTCTTCAGCGAGGACCCTCCAGTTGTTGATCGACCACCCCAGTCTTGGATTTGACAGGGTGACGTCAATTACCTCCTGCCTTCTCGCAGTCACAAAAGTAGGCTGCCTGCCTACATTGTGGATGCTCAGGCTGGAGGAGGCAATATACTCGAAAAGTCGAGAGCCCCGCTGATTGCACTTGCTGCTGCCCCAGATCGTATGCTGGGCATTAGCATCGCAGCAAAGAACCAGACCAAGACCGCGCCGCTCACAGAACCCTACGAGAGTAGCGACCTTCCCAGGTGGTGGCGCCTCCAAAGCATCGTAAGGAAAGTAAGCAGATGCAATCACAAACCTCGACCATCCGTGCATACTCTTAAAACTAATCTCTGCCGCAACCAGATCCTGACAACAGAATGCGTCAAGGCAGGTCGCTGCGAGATGGGATGATATTATAAGGCCGGCTCTTGGTCTAATCGAGTTTCTGTCATATAATATCGTGGCCCCTTTCAACAAGCCAAGGCCACAGAGGCGACCCCTAAAGACCCAGGGCTCTTGTACTGTTGTTATGTGAGGTGATGTGTGCAGCTGGGTGAGTCGTCTACTTAGGAGTACAGTAGCGGCTTTAGAATGCTGCAAGTTGATCTGCGTTACCGTCAAAGGACGATAGCTACGAGAATCGTCCGAGCCACTCATCTGGGAAAGACATGAAAGGTCACAGTCCCAAAGAAGAGACTCAGACGGCTCCGGTACCGAGAAACCATGACATCAACAGTGGCCTCGTCCACTCGCACCACAAGACTAGCACCTTCTTTACCATCCCGGTTGCTACCCCTGGTGTGCGAAAGAACTCTCCAAAGCCTCGTGTTGATGCCAGGGTTCTGAGCACGCAGACAAGAGAGGACATCTGTGGTCGTCAGATCGGGATCCGGAATCCAGCAGATGGCCTTCCTGAGGGACACGCCTGCTTCGCTATAGACCGCGAAGCGAGTGGTCCCCATGGGGGGCACGTCCTTGACTGCACCCCTGAGCCAATCAAAGTTGGCCTGAGACGCGCACGACACCTGTAGAGTGCCGTCCTTTGTCTCATAGCCCCTCGCATTAGCTTCAGGACCGGAGGCAATGACGCGACGCATCAGATGACCTTTGCAGTGTTTTATTTCTGCATCAGTCAGCTGATGGTCAGGCCCCAGCTTCCCAATCACCGCCATTGGTTGCGGGCCGTTAGCCTTCTCGCTGTACGATGGCTTGGCTGCACCTTTGGAAGTGCTTGGGCGAAAGTCCAGCTCACCACCCGCCACTGGCAGAGATTTCGCCGGGCAGATGGTTTTGCTGGATACGAGGGGCTGGGCAAGTTGCAGCTTATTGGCAACATTCTTCCCCGCCACATTAGCCGCCACCGAGGTTTCGCTCGTACCCTTTGGGGTCGTGGCGCCACCAGCAGTAACAGCTGCAGGGCAGGTGGGAATGCTGTTTTCAGCAACAATCTTCCGCCGCTTACCTCGCGAGCGAGCTTTCGGAGCGGTCAATCCCTCCGCAGGCTCGGTGGCTTCCGTGGGTGTCACTTCCGCCGACCTGGGCCTTTTGGAGGGAGTCGACACAGAAGGGCCGGCAGAGCCACGTGAGGATTTCTCCTGCACGAGCCTATCAAGCCGCTTCTTTCTCTGTCTCCTCGCTTGTGTTCTCGTTACCCTAGAACCATTGGTAGGTCGTTCCGCCACTGTGGTGACTTCCCGACGCAGGCCCTCTGGATCCAGGGTACGTTCCTCCGTCTCTGAAGAAGAAGAGATTGCGGTAACAATCCCCGTCTCCTCCAGGATGCGCTCTCGCTGATAAAGGCGAGAGACTTTAGCGATGGTTGGGACCTCCAGAATCCGTGCCCCTGCCGCCGAAGCGGGTGGATTTCCACATGCGTGGGTTCCACCTGGAGTAATAAATATTTTTTTGTCCATCGCCAGACAGTGGTTTTTGTTCGGGACTCCTCCCTAGCCAGTTTGGTCCGCGGATGGTACCCATTCTCTATACCATCATTGTGATAGACAGACAGCCATAACTCCCGCCCCTCCTAAGAGGTTCAGAAGTAATGTCATTTGCCTACCAAAGGTCCCCCTATCCGCCACCTGGGGACGCGTCCGATGGGATGTCAGGCAAATCCAACACGGAGAGAAACAACATGATTGCTGACAACAGAACTCCAGTGGTAGCAGTGAACAGCCAAGAAGATGAAGGTAGAGCTCCTGGTCGGCCAAAGATGTTGCGCACAGGGCGTAGAGGACGACCTCGAAAACTTTTTCGCGCTCGCACGTTGACTTCAGAAGAAAAACCTCCAGAGGAGCCTAAAGTTGAATCATGAATGAGCTGGAGGACGATGTTGTTGCTGGCGTAGCCGAAATTAGTATACGAAGTGCTATGAACGGGCCTGCGTGCGAAGAATGGATGGATGCCATCGAGTCAGAAGTGGTGAGTCTTATTGAAAATGATACAGCTTGTAAAATCGCCTATTGCACGAAATGTTGTTGGCTGTCGTTTCGTACTTACAAACAAATGTGGATTAGATGGCAATATTGAACGACGAAAGGCACGACTAGTAGCAAAAGGCTATAGCCAAAAACATGGTGTAGATTATCACCAAACATTCGCACCAGTGGCCAGACTGGAAACTTTGCGACTAATGCTTGCTTTATCCGTACAGTTTGGACTCGCGATCTGGCAATTTGACGATGTGACTGCTTATTTAAATGGTACATTAGAAGAAAAGATATTTATGAAAGTACCAGACATGCTGAGTGAGATGCTGGAGCGTATTGTTTTAAGACAAGGTAGAAGCACTGATATTGGTATACGAGCGAATAAAATGTTAAACGATTTTCGTGATGGTGGTAATGTTTGTGCACTTAAAAAGGCTCTGTACGGGCTCAAACAAGCAGGTCGTCAATGGTATAAGAAGTTGAAAGCCAAACTTGTAAGTATTGGGTTTAAGCCAATTATGAATGAACCATGCTTATTTTATTGTCACGTAAATAACGAACTCACATTACTGTTGGTGTACGTCGACGATATTCTTATTGCATCACAAAATAGAAAAGCTGTAAGAAAATTTAAAGATCAACTTTTGAAGGACTTTGCAATCAAGGATCTCGGTTTCTGCCTTGGTTTGGAAATAATCCAAAATGACGCCGTTATAAAATTAAAGCAATCAGGATATATAAAAGAATTGCTCAGAAGTTATGGCATGTCTGATTGCAATGCCGTGGCCATGCCTGCAGACATAAACATTCAATTTGATAATTCATTAAGCAAACCATGCGAAGGATGTCCCTACCGAGAGCTAATTGGTGCTTTGATGTATCTATCAGTGGCAACGAGGCCTGATATTGCGAATATCATATCAAGATTGGCGCAGTTTTTGAATAACCCTCTTGATTGCCATTGGCAGGCTGCTAAAAGAGTTTTGCGGTATTTGGCTGGTTCGGCAAATAAAGGCTTAGAATATAAAAGGACGAATAACCCACTGCTTGCTTACACCGATGCTGATTGGGGTGGATGCGTTGTGGACCGTCGCTCTTATACAGGCTACGTGTTTATTCTCAGTGGAGCTGCTATAACCTGGAAATCGCAGAAGCAACGTACCGTAGCACTTTCTTCTACCGAAGCCGAGTACGTCAGTTTAGTTGAAGCAGCGAAAGAGGCAATTTATTTGCGAAGTGTCTTAAATGAGCTTCACTTAAGTGATCTCGCTAGAATTACAATTTTTGTGGATAATCGAGGAGCACAGTGTTTGGCGAGTGATTCTGTATTTCATGCTCGCACGAAACATATAGATATGAGACATCATTTTGTTCGAGAGTCGGTTGCCGCTAAGATGTTTGTATGTTTGCATGTTTCAACATGTACCAACACAACAAATGATTGCCGATATAATGACTAAATCACTGCCGAGAGCAACTCATGAGAGATGTCTAACAGGACTTGGTTTCTGCACTTAAGACAACCTGCATATTGAGAGGGAGTGTTGAATAAAAGCTGTTTATCAATTACAATATGCATGTTGATCTGGTAACGTTGTGACACGTCATCTTTGACGTTTTACAACATATATATATATATACCTTTTTCTTTTCTTTCTATCTCTTCTTCCGGTGGACAGCCTTCTTTGATAGTTTAATTTTAAGGTGCTTGTTAAATAAAATCTACAAAAGTTTGCGCAATCTTAACAATTAGGAAAATGTACTATTATATATAAAGCCTCAATGGGTTGAATGAAGCATAATGGTGTACGTAGTCAGCCCAAGATATGTATTGTATTTGGAGCATATATTCATATATATATATCGGTGTGTCTTTTTTTCAATGGTGCTGAAAGTGTAAGCTGGAGTCCTTCGGGTAATATTGGCCATCGCGTCAGCATATTCAATAAACAACAACAAACACATCTCTACCTCGCAATATTAGTTAGTAAATGAAGAGCAAATTATACAAAAATTTTGCGTCATCGTTGCATAGGTGCCATTATCTGTGATGATGTTAAACCCATAGTCTGTGCGCTGACATCATTATTTAATTCAGTTTTGAGTGAAGTGACAGGAATTTGGAATGACTGCAAAAGTGATCAGTGAGGTTGTAATCAGTCCAGTAGTTGTCTCTGTGGTCTGAGCATATATTTAATTAACAAAGGTGAGTGTGTAATACAGACTCATACGGCTTTAGAGACACTTTCAGTTACAATTTCTGCCGATTTATATTTAAAATTATTGCGCACTCGCTTTGTTTTTTTCCACTCGTATTGCATTCACAGATTTTCCTGTCATTTCATAGTGTACGGTTAAAGTAGAGCTCTGCGTTACATTTATTTTAGACTAATTTTTGCTTTGCGTATAACAGCAGTAAATTATGTTTACATCATATATATTAGTGACATTTATTTTAAAATGTCCCCTTTTATAGGTGTTTTGTCTCAAAGCGAAATGCAAAAAGCCATAAAAACAGTATTCAAATGAGGTTGCATTTGTGAACGGAATCAATGTTTAGCAAAGTTTACAAATAGTATTTCCGTTGGTATGCCTTCTAGTTCTAATATACATATGTAGGTTCAGTTAGAGCATGATGTTATTCCTCTGAAAATTAATCCTTCTCGCACTTTGTTCAAATACTCATGCAATAGGAGAATCGTAGAGAGGATAATTACAATTTAAATAAGAATCTTGAATTTTTCTGACTGAATTGCGTACTTTTCTATAATTAAAAAAATAGCTACGCTCTGTTAACTTATACTTGAATAATTCGAGACTTGCTAGTAGAATATCATCTATGTCATTTTTCTACCATTATTCTGCACAAACTCAGTTATTCACTATAAAGAAAACAGACAAAATGTGAAACCACGATGGTTGGATGTATACAATGGCCTAAATGACTATTATGCTTTCCAACATAATTTAATCTGTATTTGCACAATAGCACAGCTTGGAAAAGATAAGGGGGCTGAGCAAGGTCTTCAAGGCAGAAGAAATATTTGTCACTGCAGACACAAATACTTCTGCTTTGTCATCTGCTGTCCACCACATAGTCCCTCGCCCTTAGAATCGCATAAACTGCCGCCTGTTTGAATTGAATTCTACAGATACCCCAAACTACGATCCAAAATCTGTCCTGGAAAGTACGACTGTATTGCCTACCGGGCTCAGTAGTACGATCATACCATACATGTAAGTGAGCCTCTGAAATTTTTTTGCAATACTATTATTATTATTATTGCAGATTTTCTATTATCAGATACGCAGGCAATGAATCATTGGGCATAGCACGGATACGAATAGCAGTATTCATGTCAGTGCCAACAATATCTTCAAGATGCCAAATATATTTCGAAGTCAACATAATTTATTTTTATTGGACTTTGTAAATCATCATGCAACGTTTTATACAACAGCAACGTTGCAAAAAAACTATTTCTCATATCAGTGTTCAATTCCACAATCTTGCAAAAAGTTTTATACATTTAAAATTCTAAACTGTTCTGCAGATATGAAAAGCACATCTGGCTTAATGAGTATGTAAACAAAATAAATTGTCAAAGTTGAAGTGAAGATAATCTAAAAAAGGTTCATGAATAGGTTTGCTGCTGGCATCTTACTTACTTACTTCTTACTTAGGTGGCCATTACAATCTGTGGTCGGTTTACGGCCAATTTGAGCAGCTCTCGCCAGGCGCCTCTGCTTCGGGCGCGCCTCCTCCAATCACTTACACTAAGCGTGCTTCCTCAGCTTGGTCCATCCACCGGAGGCATGGTCTCCCTCTTTGTCGTCGACCTTCGACTCTCGCCTAAAATACCTTTCTCGCCGGAGATTCTTCATCCATACGATGGACATGACCCAGGCAGGGTAGTCGCTGAATGTTTAACCGCTGAACTATGTCAATTCAAATGCGGTAGTCGTCGCCAAGTCGAACCAAAGATTTTACGAAGAGCTTTCCTCTCGAGCATCCCAAGAATGGCTGCAACTGTTTGCGATACCACCCATGCCTCAGCACCATAAAGAAGCACAGGTAGAATGAGCGTCTTGTAGTGTCAGTTTCGTCGATCGAGAGAGAGCTCTGCAACCTAATTGCTTACTGAGCACATAGTAGCACCTATTAGCAATTGTAATTCTTCGCGCTCCCCTGTTTGTAGGCACCATATACTTCGTCTTGCCCTCATTTAATGTCAAGCCTACTTTGGATAATTCCTTTTCAATATCAGTGAAAGCAGCAGTAATATCTCTCTTGGTCCGACCGATAATATCGATATTGTCAGCGTACGCAAGGAGCTGGATCCCTTTTCAGAAAAAGGTGCCTTTGCGATGCACACCGGCCTTTCGTAGGATCCCTTACATGATGAAGTTGAAGAGGTCGCAGGATAACGGGTGCCCTGTCTGAAACCTTGCTCAGTAATAAAGGTTTCGGAAAGGTCATTCCCTACCTTGACGGACTGCTTGTTTTGCTCAACGTCATCCTTCAGATTCTTATCAACTTTGCAGGTATACCGAACTCAGGCATTGTTGCACATAGGCAATTCTGCATCGGGTATCGAACGCAACTTTATAATCAGCAAAGAGATGATGGGTGTCGATTTAATTTTCGTGGGTCTTTTCCAGGATTTGGCTAGTGTTAAAATATGCTCCATGGTGGATTTACCAGGTCGAAACACACACTGATAAGGTCCAATCAATTGTATGTGGTTTTAATCAGATGGAAATGAGACTGATTCCTCGGTATTTGGCACAGATTATTGGGTCTCCTTTCTTTAGTACAGAATAAAGCACGCTGAGTTTCAATTCGTCGGGCTCTAGCCATTTTTTGCTGATGAGTTGATGGACACATATTATCAATTCATCGTCCGCGGCTTTAAACAATTCGGCTGGCAGGTCGTCAACACCCGCTGCCTTGTTGTTTTGAGCGCTGCGTTTTTTGCTGCAGTCGCATCGCGACACTCCTGGTCGTACCATCGATTTCGAGCTTGTGGGCGCCGGAAACCAATGACTTCCTCTACGGCAACGGAGTATGGATGCTGCTGGCATCATCCGACATTATTTCATCAAAAGAAAGGCTGCAACTAGCGTTACACTCAATGGAGCACATTAACGAACACTGAACAGCAAATAATTGGTTCCAAAATTCCGAGACATGGAACTGGAAAACACATGGTTTGAATAAGATGGCTTCCCAACTATGTAATTATTGTCAAATATGTTTAGTCATCAAAGACTAAAAGCGTGAGATTTAACTACTGCATTATCTCATGTGATTATGTGTTACATCGCTGGTGTATACCGACAATTAAGCAACGATTGATATTTTAAAACCCACTATTCCGCGCATTATAGGTGATAGGAAAAGGGGTTAGAAAACTGCACATGTAGGTCCAAGAGGTAAGGTATTATGGATAAATAAATTAAATATTCGCCAAGTCGCTTACAATCCATTCAAACAATATTAACCCGCAGCTCAATGACACACCTTAATCTTTTATTGGTTTTATTCAGGCAGAAAACACAGAATTACTTTATCAAAGGGCACAATACGTGTCAATATATGACTTAAATCCAACAGACAAGTATCTGTGCAGATGTCCGGCTTTCACATTGCTCATTTCCTCTTTCCTGTATTTGTTGGTTCTCCCAGTACTTACAGGGATCCATTCGTAAGTTTGCGGGGAATAATATTTCTACCTTTCCTATTATAAATAATTCCTTCCATCTATTTGAGCAAATTCTACAGTTCTATAAAAAACCACTGAACTAAAAGCACTCACGCAATCTCCCTTCAATATAGACTCTAAACACTAAAGTGAAATCTACGATAAATTCTCACTCTAATTTATAATCTCAATAATAATAATAATAAATGAAAATGATCAAGTTGCCGCAAATTAGATAATTTAAAAAAAATTCCAATCTAATTATTGTACGTATGGCCTTAAGTATGATGCTTAGATCTTGAATAAAAATGTAATAAAATCAAATAGAATATGATAAAATCACTACAATTACAAGCAGAAAGCAGACAGAACTTGGAATTGGTTTGGCCCACGGTTATAACGCCAATGATGATCTAAAAAAAAATTTTTTCAGTAACTGGTGTAAAGACAGTCGAAAACGCCAGTAACGCTCACCTTTCATCTCCCACAGCGTTTTCCGCACACAGTAGTGGAAAAAGTGAAATAGAGTGGAAGCTGCGGCCACAAATAGCCTCAGGTATCATACAATTCCTAGAATCAACACGCTCAGATACGTACGCACACTTACTTATTTATTCGGTTCATTCATGAGATGGATAAGTGGATGGAGCTGTTTACTCGTACGTTAAACATTTTTAAAACTGTTTATTATTATTTTTGCGATATTTCAACGTGTTTCTATGCAAATTTTTCCGAGATTTATCTTTGGAGTTTCGTATATAAAACTTTAACATACTAATACAGTATCGAGGTTAAGTATAGAGGATACTTGCGCTCAGAACCTTTTATTTTAAAGATTCGACGCCGTCAGTGCTTATACTCGGTTCTTCAGTGAAGTGTGGTTCATTGAACTCCTTTTAACCATCGCTTTTAAATTTATCTTAGATTGCCTCATTAAAGAAACATAATTATGTGTGAGGTTTTTTTCCCTTTTAATTATGATTTTAAGTTCAGCATATTCTGTGAGAAAATAACCCAAAAACAATAAAAAATAAAATAACCAAATGTGGTGGATAGACGCGGTGCCAAGACGTGGTGGCGGAAATCTTACTTAATCGGCAGTTAGCTCAAGTGTAGATTCTTTGGCGGTTCTTGACCAAGTGCGTCGCTGCCTGTAAATACTGAGCTACTCGAAAAGCAATTTAAGGCGGTTGAAGTGAGTGAGCTACTGTAAGCTTCATTATTTACTTCGCTTTGGAAGGCGTTTGGCATAATATTTCAATTTCAACTTTTAAACATAAAAAACTGCTTCTACCTTAACTAGATTACAAAATAAATTACGCACACCATCAGCTCCGCAGTCTAAAAGTAATAGTAGCAACATCCCGTAACCTCTTCTTAATTCCTTGTCTTGGGTTTGACTCTAAAATATTCACAATCCTATACAAGGAACTGACTTTGCTCTTTCATTCGCATTTTGGATTTTGACAATACCTTACAGCATACTTAATTGAAATAATTCGGTTTAAGGGTACTGACTACTAGTAATATGGTAGGAGTATTCTGCTAGTAACTAAAAATGAATAATAAACTAAATCGGTTATCAGAATACTTCATCGGTTGTAGTATTCAAAATATTTTAAAACATTTAGAATGTGTAGGGCATTAAGATTACGGTAACGCCGCTGCACTCATAATTTGTGTTGTGGCTAAATAAATCACAGTCAGAGGATTCACTTAGTTATTATCTTCATGCAGAGAAGAGCTCTGCTGGTTCTAAGGTAATTCCGCAATGTCTTAATATTGCAGGAAGCCAACTAGGTTCAACATCGAATGCTGCATATGCCTAGGTAATTAAACCCATTAAAAATTGTGTTTATCTTAATAGCCTCTTGAGCTTAATCAAGCACGGGCAGAAGTATATAAAACCAGCGTGTCCTCGAAAGAATGGCATTATTTATTACATTCTCAAGGGCAGCAACAAACGAACTGTACCTATGAAGTTGCAGCATGAAAGGGTTTTTCCTTCTGCATCATCTTCACCACTTCCATCTTCGTCAATGTGTTTGCGCCAAAACTAAGTTTAAGCAGCTCAGTTCATGTTTTACGCTCTTATGAGCTGTTTTCTGTTTACAAGCGGGTTGTTAACATTTTGGTTTTATTAATTTATGAGTAGTACATTTCAAATTCTTGGAAGTACGGAAAATATCAGACTTTTTCAATATTTAAGTTGTGGAATACGATAAGAATGTAATTGATGGCACTCTTGTTTCGTAAAAAACATATAAATAAGTCCCAACTGCCTTCAATTTATGTTTCATTTAAAAAACATTTTAATAAATATTCTTCAATATGCGACGTGATCTGTGCTGGAAGAAGTTGTCCTGAATAAGTACGACTGATAATAATTTCCTTCACGAAAAATCTCCAACTGTCTGTCACAGCACTTGCATCATCCACTCACCGAAAATCTAGGATATAATTTGAACGGTTCATGGCTAGATTGGGTTTGCCCTTTAATGACTTCTACCGTGGGTGTGGTACTGAGGAAGAAGAAGAAAAAGTGCTACACTATGTGTCAGTGTCCATCCTAACCAGACGAATAACGCACATCTTCGGGGCTCCTTTCTTAATCAGCTTGACAGAGCTCCCAACCTGTATGATTGGGGACGTACCCAAATTTATCAACATGTCAGGTTGGTTCCACACTTTGTAATAGGGGGAGTGATACTACCTCATGTGCTACATAGGCGCTCAACATCTAAACGGTAACTATACTCGGCTTAGGTGGTCAGTACATGTGCAGCTCCCCATCTATGGTATCAGAATGGGCCATTATATGTGCCTGAGTGTGCGTTTTGCTACCACTCCAACCAAAACCTAAACCTAATGGCTAAAGTGAAAGAAATGAAGAAATCCAGCAAATCAGAAATACGCCAACATACACAATTAAAGAATATTACTGGTCGACAACACCATGGCACATGAGTACACTGTTAGTTTTCCCTTTTAGCTAATTTGTTCATTCGTTTTTGAGAAATGCCAAATTCAAGAAAATGGGATCATAGAAAGTGGACATGATAATTGCCTATTAAACAACTTTTATATAGATCATTTATGGGTTCAAACTCAAATGTACATAAATAACAGAAACATTTTTCTTTTTGCTCTTAATACACATACAGTTCATATGAGTGTTCAGATTAGACTACATATACAATTTGGGCAAAATAGCTCTTTTAAAATGCCATCTAACCGGCCTCCGCGGTCTACCGATCAGGATGCCAGACAAGCACTCGGGAGTCGAGGGATCAAATACTACCCCAGGCATGAGATCTTCTTTATGTTTGTCTTCGGGATGAAAGCCTTAGTTGTTAATTCCCTTGTCCCTTGCAGGCATAATTGATTATAGTGTTATTAAAAAAAATTTTAATTTAATATATAACGTTGAATTACAATTGAATTATATGCAAACCTATACTTACGAAAGAAATATAATTTCTGCCCAACGTTAAAGAAATTTAATGAATAAATTGTGTCAAAAAGGTAATCTGCCATACTACTCGACCTAACGTAAAATAGGTATAGATGAATAATAATTCCTGTTTTAAATTTGTACACTCTATTATTTCATTAATTTCGCAAATATTGACAACTTTAAAAACTACTTTAAAATGAATGACGCAGGCGCGAGTAGATCAGCTGGTACTATGTAGGATGCATGTACTTCAAAAGTATATTATATGCCTTATAGGTAGCAACAGAGCTAATATGCATGTAACACATGTAACAGCCAACGTGTGCATTCCTGTCATCTGCCAACAAATGAGCCAAGCTAATTAATGAACGCACTGTGGCAAAAGGACCGTAAAAAACTTTGCTGACTATTTATACCCTTTACCTTTAAAAAAGGTAAAAATGGTATACTAATTTTGTGCTTTTGAGAGGGGTTGCAACCAAAGTTCCTTCTAACCTGCTCGGGTGCGCGGGGGTGCACTAATTTTTCATAAGTTGCGCAGCCGTTTTTGTGTTCCGCGCACAATGGCCTTGTTCACTATATTTTTTATATGATCTTAAAAAAGAATTGTCTGAGCGCCCCGCATCGCCAGGCCAAAAAAAAAACGTTTCCAACTATTTGAATAAAATTAAAACATTTATTGCAATGCTTTTAGATAAACAACATTATTGATTTTTTTTCAACATCGCTCGTGTAAACAAATAGTGCAGATGGTTTTGCGTCTCGGGATCATGCAGCGTAGAGAAAACTGGATTTTCCAAATTTATACCGCACATTTCTAAAGATTGTCCTTGCGACTTATTAATGGTAACGGCGAATGCAAGGCGAACAGGGAATTGAAGAAGCTTAAATTTAAATGGCACATCAGATGGTATCATTGAGATGCGAGGAATAAAAACCTCTTCGCCCTTGTATTTTCCATTAAAAATTGTTGCTTCTGTCACATTTCCAAATATTTTTTTGACGGCAAGCCTGGTGACTTTACAAAGTTTTGGTTGGTTGCTGTGGCGAAGCATAATAATCGGCGCTCCAATTTTTTTCCTGGCAAATCAACTGCGTTTAAAAATTCTGTGGGATAATTCACCACCCCATCCTGATGGTATCCACTGATTTGAATGTGAATAATGGACCTGGTATTTCTATTAAAATAGCCTCGTTAAGATCATTGACATCTTTGTTCTTTCCGTCCAATATTGCTCGCTCGCTTAACCAAACATGATTTTTGTACTATTGTGCTATGTTTGGGAACACGTTTTGAATCAATTCTTCTTTTGATTGAGTGAAACGACAAAAGTCGTTTGGTAGTGTTATCATACCTGTATTCCTGTCGACTGGCTTTGTACAATCCCCAAATTTTCAACAATTGCTTGGAAAATTCAGCTGCTGATGGATCGTTTTGCAATTTGAACGCGTACGTTTGTTTTTAGTGGGAGTATTCTTACATTTTTCCACAGAATTGAAGATTTCAAGCATACGTTTATTTAATCGGTAGCAGTAGATTTAGGAATGACTGGTAACGTTTGTCTTAAATCTCCAGCCAACAGTATCAAAGCCACCGCCAAACAAATCTTGATTTCCTCGTAGATCTTTCATTGTTCTTTTCTAATGATTTTTTGTTAGCAGTTTAAGAGCAGAGTGTGCTGTTCGACCGCCAACCAATAAAGTAGCAGCAATCCCAGAAGAAACCAATGCCAGTGCTTTTTTACGTTGCTAGTAGCAACGAAATCAAGAATGTTTTACCGGTTCCTCCAGGCGCGTCCAGAAATACACCACTTTCATCGTTAACAACATATGCATAATCGTGTCGTATGCATGCTTTTATTCATTATTCAATTTTGGAATATTTGCTTGAGCATCCAAAAATTTGCAATCGTAATCTCGTTCACGCTGCAAATATTGGTTAACAAGATCATACATTGATCGATTTGGTGACACCATGTCAAGTTGTGCCAATGCTTTGTTTGCAATTGTTAAGTAAATGTCTTCAATCATGATCAATGCTTTATTATGCATTTCCGGTGTGTACAGCATGTGTGGATTTGACGTACTACGGCGAAGTCTGTTGAAAATGTCTTCCGTCATGAAATCTTGATAATTTCTCCATAGTCCAAGTGGATTTGATGGGAAACGTAGTGATACAATTATTGCAAATAGTGCTCTTATTTGATGAGGAGTAGATGAAACTGCAGCATCGGCAAGGGGCGTCATCTTCCAGTAAATGCAATCGTTGACACGCCTCACGATATGTTGCACACAATAGTCTATCAACTGTTTTAAAACTTGTAACGACTCAATTTTCCGCCGGGGTAACCTCGCCGGATAACCAGGTATCGTATACAGAATTTATACCCAGAAACCTCAAGGATCCTTGAAGTTCTTCGTGGGTCCTTGAAAGTGCCTAATCGCAACAAGTCCTTGGATTATCCTTGGATATTATTTAGTCCTGCACTTGTATTACCCTTGGATATTATTTAGTCCTTATTCGCAACAAGTCCTTGGATTATCCTTGGATATTATTTAGTCCTGCACTTGGATTATCCTTGGATATTATTTAGTCCTGCAACGCACTTTCCAGAGCTGAGGGAAAAACTCAGCAACTTTCAGGGGTCGTATACAAAAATTATTAATATAAAATCCTGTGAGTTCAATTTGCTCGGTGTCTTTGTTTAAAATACCGATTGTGGAGTGTTTTTTTATATTTTCCGCTCTCTATTCTTCCCAATCCCCTCACTACTGCGCGTTTAATCGACTTTATAGCTTTCTTTCGCCTACTAGTGTTTTTACAGGTTTTTGTGTGAGTGAAATTTGTCAGTTGGCAAATTTCATCTTCACACTCCTTCCTTACTTCGCGGTGGGAAAGACACGGTGTAGTAGGGTTTCAATTCACTGATATGGGCTGTTTTCGTCTCCTTGCTTCCCTCCCTTTTCATCAGGACAATAACTGGGGAGGTGAAGGTGTCTACACGATACGGTCCATCGTAACGTGGGGCCAACTTGGCGGGTGAAGTGGTCGGTGGCCTTGGACAAATAGTGCTGTCTTACTAACACCAATTGTCCGACTTCTGGTTTCCACATTCGGCGTCGCAGATTATAATATCTTCTTTGATCCTGTGTTTCTCGTTCCAAGTTTTGCCTCACGATGCGATAAGCTTCTTGTAGTTGATCTACTCGTTCGTTAGCAGTCTGTGGGGTTAGCCCTGTACCCAACGTTGTCTCATCGTACAGCGCCTTTGGTAGTCGCGGTTCACGCCCCTGTACCAGATAAGCCGGACTGTATCCCGTTGTCTCCGATACACTAGTATTAATGGCAAGAGTCAATTCGGGAAGCAAGTCGTCCCACTTCTGCTGCCGTTGACTCGCAAATTGGGCCACCATAGTCTTGATGGTGCGATTGGTGCGTTCCACCGCATTTTCCTGCGGAGTGTAGGGCGCCGTGAACTGGTGTTTGATGCCATAGCCCTCGGTAAACCGGCGGAACGCTCGACTACTGAATTGAGACCCATTGTCCGTCACTAGGATTTTGGGTACTCCAAAACGAGACAGGATGAGTTCCCGGAAAGCCCGTTGCAGTGTCTCGGTGGTGGCTTTTCGGAGGGGGGCCATCTCGGTCCATTTGGAGAATTTATCGAAGAACACGACTAGCATGGTGTTACCATGTGTGGAACGGGGTAAAGGTCCGACAAAGTCGGCGCACAAAACAGACCAAGGCTCAGTGAGGATGTGGCTCAACATTTTCCCAGCTGGTTGCTGGTGGCTGCTTTTATATCGTTGGCAGGAGGAGCATTGACGCACGTATCGACTTGTATCGCGGAATAGCCCCGGCCAGTAATATTGGCTATCCGTGCTATTATTTTTCTGATGCCTAAGTGTCCTGCCGTAGGTGCATCGTGATTTTCCTGTAGGACCCGGTTCCTGAGCGTTCTTGGTACACACAGTTTCCACGGGATGCAATCTTCGTCGCCACGATAACTCGGGATGTGCCTGTATAACTGTCCACCTTCCAACTGGTAGTCAGCATATTTCTCCGGCCTAGCGATGATCTCTGCTTTACGTTTCCGCCACCAGGGGCAGTCTGGTTCTGTTCGGTCCTCAATGGTAATGGTGCAGGCGGTTTCTGTTGGCTGTCTAGACAAGGCGTCGGCTAACACGTTTAATTTTCCCTTCCGGTATTGCACGTCGAATGTGTACTGTTGTAGTTCAAGGGCCCATCTTGCGATACGACCTGCAGGGCTTTCTATGGAATTCAGCCACTTCAGTGACAGGTGATCCGTAATGACCGTGAAGTGGTATCCCTCAAGGTAAGGTCGCATCTTTCTGATACCCCATACGATGGCTAAGCACTCTTTTTCTGTGGGTGAATAGTTTCGCTCTGCATTATTTAAGTGGCGGCTGGCGTAGGCTAACACGCGCTCCACCCCATCGACTTCTTGGGTGAGCACCGCGCCCAGTCCGTAATCGCTTGCATCGGTCTGGAGCACAAACTTCCTAGTGAAATCCGGACACGCCAGGACTGGTGCCTCTGTCAATTTCTGCTTCAACTATTCGAACGCGTTTTGCTGCTCTCCAGCCCACTTGAAATGTTTACCCTTTTTTAGTAATAGTGTTAACGGGTGTACCGTCTTGGCGAAGTCTGGGACAAAACGCCGATACCATGACGCTACTCCCAGGCAGTGTCGCACCTCTCGTATATTTTGGGGTGGTTTTAGCTCTCTGATGGCCGCGATTTTATCTGGGTCAGTTTGGATGCCTTGGTCACTGACCACGTGTCCCAAATACTTCAATTTCTTCTGGAAGAACACGCATGTGTCCTTATTCAATTTAAGGTTGGCTTTTCGTAGGCGACGGAATACTTCGGCTACATTCTGTTGGTGCTCCTCTAGTGTGCGCCCTGTGATGATGATATCATCCAGGTATGCGAAAGCGTGCGGCTCCATTTCGGGACCTATTACCTGGTCTAACGCTCGTTGAAATGTCGCAGGTGCTGAATGTAGCCCGAATGGCATTACCTTCCATTGGAAGAGTCCGCGGCCTGGCACCGTGAATGCGGTATACTCTTTGCTGTGGTCATCCATGGGTATCTGCCAGTACCCATTCTTCAGATCGTGGCTGCTGATGTATTTCGCCTCCCGTAAGCGCTCCAGTATTTGCTGTATTCTGGGCAACGGATATGCATCGGGTATATATCTGGCATTCAGTTGTCTGTAATCTATGCATAATCTCCACGTCCCATCTTTCTTGCGCACGAGGACAATTGGTGCACTATGTGGACTATGTGAAGGCTCTATACATCCCTTTTTCAATAGTTCGTCCACTTCGGCGTTGATTACTTCCTGCTGTGCGGGGTTCCTGGGGTAATAACGTTGCTTTATTGGCCTGTCATCGCGCATCACAATTTTGTGTGTTGTAATGTTGGCTACTCCAGGTTTGTCTTCAAATTTATCTAGCTCGGTCTTCAGAAATGCTTCGATAGTCTCTTTCTCCGTGATGGCCTCTTCTTGGATGGTCGTGCACTCTGTAAAGTCGCTGTTTTGCACGCCCCCAACCTGAGGTCCCAGCATGATATCTTGGTCACCGCATTCGATTTTTGTTCCCATTGTCGACATGAAATAGAGTCCCAGAAGGAGGTCGTCTGTGGCGTCCGGCATTGTGAGTAGCTCGAGGTCGCAGTTTCGCCAGTTAGCGCGCGACGTGTCCATTCTGTCCGCAACGCCGACAGGCAGTGCGTACGTCTATCATGGTATTAGCATTGGTTTCGGTCGTTGGCAGGACCTGCCGACTCCGAGTCTCCCTTGGTGTGGTATGCTCGATTCTGATTTGTGGAATAAGTCCTCTTGGTTGTGGTGTAGGTGCTCTTGGTTGTGGCATATGTGTTCTGGGTTGTGGCGTGGGTGTTCTGGGTACATCATGGTCACTCCATATGCCCTCCAAATCTTCCGCCATGCTCACTAGTTCCTCCAGCGTCGTAAAGTCTTTTCGGCGCACGTACCATTGGTACTCCTCCAGACTGTTCTTAAATATTCGTTCTAGCTTCTGTTCTTCTGAATACCCATCGTGTCGCATGAGGTCCTGGACTTCTACCACATATAGTTTGAATGGTTCCCGGGGCTTTTGTCTTCGCTGGCGAATCTCGTCATCGAGTTTTTCAAAGTACCTCGCTGGTAGAAAGAATTTCAAGAAGTCTTTCCTGAACGAGTCCCAGTTGCTCCACGATCTGTTGTTGTTTCTGTACCATAACAACGCACGCTCTTTCAATAATTCTGGCATGGTACGCGGGAGTAGATTCTTGTCGAGTCCGTACACTTCCGACAGCTCCTCCACTCGTTCCAGAAACGCCAGGGGGTCACGGCCACCATCATACTTAATGGACCATTTCCTTACATGATCAATGATAACGGCGTGTGGTGCGGCTACATGGCGTGGCTGTTCCACGGCCGTTGGTGACACAGCGCGATTAAGTGAGGTCCTCCGAAACTCTGCCTCCCATGCCGCTGGTATTTCACCTGTGAATATATGGCCTAGCCTGTCCACGGTCAGCGAATCGCGGGTACCTATGGGCGTAGCCAGGTTGGGTGAGGTACTCCTGACGTACCTGGATTTTAGCTTCTCTAAACGGTTTTGTTGCTCTTGAGTCAATTCTGTCTCCGTGAAGAACTCTGAGAGTCGCTTACGGAGTTCTTCCACGGTACCTGTAGCTTCTACATCGAATTCCACACAGAAAAGCACCAGCTCCTCCTTGCGTAGCGAGTACAGCCAGCTTGTTTTCACCATCCTGTGCTTCACTTAGATGATGATGAAGACAATGGGTGTGCGTGTGTGTTGTCAGCAGGTGCTAAATCGGCATTCCTCTGTGTGACTGCGTAGATCGACGTAGTTCTCTGGCACTCTTTAGATTTATTACGTAGGAGTTCTATGCGTTGAATTTCTGTTTTTTTTTATTAGTCCCTGCTCGTGCGCCACTGTAACGACTCAATTTTCCGCCGGGGTAAGCTCGCCGGATAACCAGGTATCGTATACAGAATTTATACCCAGAAACCTCAAGGATCCTTGAAGCTCTTCGTGGGTCCTTGAAAGTGCTTAATCGCAACAAGTCCTTGGATTATCCTTGGATATTATTTAGTCCTGCACTTGGATTACCCTTGGATATTATTTAGTCCTTATTCGCAACAAGTCCTTGGATTATCCTTGGATATTATTTAGTCCTGCACTTGGATTATCCTTGGATATTATTTAGTCCTGCAACGCACTTTCCAGAGCTGAGGGAAAAACTCAGCAACTTTCAGGGGTCGTATACAAAAATTATTAATATAAAATCCTGTGAGTTCAATTTGCTCGGTGTCTTTGTTTAAAATACCGATTGTGGAGTGTTTTTTTATATTTTCCGCTCTCTATTCTTGCCAATCCCCTCACTAATGCGCGTTTAATCGACTTTATAGCTTTCTTTCGCCTACTAGTGTTTTTACAGGTTTTTGTGTGAGTGAAATTTGTCAGTTGGCAAATTTCATCTTCACAAACTTTGAAATGATGTTGGAACACGAACGTTATCCAACAATAAACGCTAATAAAAACACTCAGCAATGTGGGGGTGAATTGTGTAAATAGGTCCCACAGTATCTGTCGAGAACACATTTGGGTGACTGTGCGCTGGCGAATGTATCTGATGCACACAATTTAAAAAATTCGCCTAATGTTGTGGATGGTGGTGTCGCCGCTCTTTGCTGTGCGTTTTCAGCGATAAAATAAACGCGTTAACCATTTGCAATATAGACAGCTAAATGAACTTCGGTTGGATGTCTCTCATGAATTGGTAACGTAAAAATCCTCCACAGCGCCCCATTACTGCTGACATAATGCCCTAATTGAAATTGAGTGATTTCGTCGTTTCTATTTGGTACACCAAGTATTCTCGAATCTCACTCCAGTATTCTCGAATCTCACTCCATTGTGGATTACAGGTAAAAGTGGTAAACGGGTCTGGTCGACCCTAAGAATGAACATATGCCATCGCATCCTGTGCATACTCTTGCATATGACGCAGGCTACTAGTGTATGAAGATGGCAATATCGTCAATTGGCCAATGTCATTTGGATTTACATGCTGGTTGCCATCATTGCTAATGGCATCACGTAGATGTACGTACTCTTCACCGCTTAGCCTAGCTTTTCTGATGGAACCTAATGTCAGTCAAACGGTCAGTCTCGATTTTCGCATATACTCGTATGTCGACAACATATTGGTGAAAATGTCTTTGACATTTCAGAATATGATTGTCTTGATTTTGACTATTCATCAATTTGTTCGCATAATAATTCATTGCACCGTTTTATTTGGAATTTCCACACATGTAATTGAATTTTAGACTTTTGTAAAAATTGTGTTACACATTTGTGAGAATAAATTTCACTGACCAGTTGCCGGATTGACCAACTTAATGTTAATTAGATAGCCGTCTTCCCCTTGCGAAAACAAAATCGGATATTGCAAAGCATCATAAGAGCGATGAAGTTAAGAGACACGTTAAAGTTGATCATTTCCACGATGAAGGATATCGTGTGCATTAAATTCTTCACCATCGATTATCACTGCTATTCCAATAACTTACGCACATTTATACGAATGTGTCAACCTATAATCCAATTTTAGCTTCGAACAGGGAGCACAAATCGGTGTACCCTGGATTTGAATTTGAATTAAGATTTTGCGATTTTGATAGTGAGGAAAATTAGATAAAATTAGATAAATGTAAAACAGAGATTTCTGCAAAATTAAATTATGTTCAAAAGTGAAAATGTTTAAAATAAGTGGAAATGTAAAAATATTTAAATGAAAAAATGTTGAATATTGTGTGTGCTAGCGGATCAGTGGAACAAGTGGCCCGACTACTCCCGCTGTACACAATATTGTGTGGGAGGGGTACCAAGTGACAATGGGCGGCCACCAGCGGCAGTGAATAACAATATGCATGTGCAGTGAATTTTAGAAGATGCTTGGCCAAAGGTAACAAATGGTTTTCTTATAAAAATGCTAACCTTTTTTGCAATTATTTATTATTTAGGAAAAACAGACACGTAATTTATTTATTCAATTTAACGCAAATGCGGCATCCTAATTCAACCCCCCAACAGGAGCTGCAACTAAATGGTATAATTGCTAATTTTCAGGCAGCTTAAATTTTTGATAATTATTTACTTACAGTTAACAACTATGAGAATTATGCACAGAAGCGAAACAATGCACTGCCGAAATCGCAAGAGCCCATGCAGTAAAGTATTAATTTTTTATTTTATAACATTGTTTTCTTATTAGAAGTGTTCACTCTCTATTTAGATGTGCCCTGTTTCAAACTTTGTTTACAACCCTGATCTCAAATAAAGGCTTCGAAGCTTTTGAGGAAACGTCAAAACGAAAACAAGAAGAAAAGAAATTCTCCCTTGCGACTACCTTTTAGGTGTGCCCTGAATGTGTCTATGAATTATTTTTTACTCTATAGCTTTTGCTCGGGAGCTTGCAGTTTCTGAGAGAATACAGAGAAACGGCTCTCGTTTTGCGCAAACTGTAGTAGTGTGGCTGATTTTCTTCAAAATCAAATGATAAACAAACCTATTCAGATTGCCAACTAATGATAAACAAAGCATTTTTTTAACCATTTGAAAATTTGGCGTTTAAGTGTGGCTTCTCTGTGTTCTCTTTACGTACATTCTATCTTCCTTATACATAATCAAGAGAGTACTTTTATTTAATATCCCTTTCGCTTTTTTTTAATATTTTTCAATGTTTTTTACATTTTTCCTATTGCCTATTACCTTCGTACCGTAATTATCTACATTTTTAAAAAAACTAACCAAAAAGACACTTTTTGCCACTTTGTTTTTTATATAAGATATACGAGTATATGCATATATATAAACTCGTATATATATATATATATATATATATATATATATATATATATATATATATATATATATATATATATATATATATACATATATATATATATATATATATATATATATATATACAAGCTTAAAATAGTATTTTACGCTTTCAAACAGCAACCTCAAAGACTATCTACTATAGATTTAGCAAACACTCGCTGAAAGATCGGTTGGCACATTAAATGGCTCACAGTCATTCTCATATAATTTGCATTTGAGTGAAAGAGAGGCAACTGCTTACTTTTTCAATGATTAATCCAATTATTAAATTGCCAAGTCGTTACAAAGACAATATCAAAGACAATATACTATAAGACGTTACATTGCTCTCTTCACTCAGCGAAATGAGTTAAAAGACCGTGGCTGCCTATTGGACCAAAACCCGAAGTGTGCTCGGCAATGCAAAGGCAAAATATGTCGATACACATTCTGGTGTTTGCGTTCTATATGAGCGTGTGTGTTTACTACATATGCGAATGTTTGTATGCTTGCCTTCATGTTTACGGCATGCATATGTGTGTATAGATATGAATGTACGAATGTTATTTTTATTTATTTGTTGGAATTGGAATGAAAACGAATTTCAATCATTGCAATCGAAGACGAGGCATTATAACTAATTATGGGAATATTTTTAAAACTTATATTGTAAATTATTAAAAAAAGAAAAAATTGGTGTATAAAGTTAATAAATAATAATATGTATTTATTTAATTTATTGTTTTATCCCCAAAAAGCCACCATCGAATTGCACAGCAAAACTTCATGGCTGCACCAGCAGAAGACTAAAAGTTATTTTTTGGGGAATGTTATGTACAGACTCTCTAATGTTCTCCAAAATCAACAAATATAGTATGGGTGTCTTTAGCTCAATGGTTCACGCGTTGGTCTAAAGCTTTTGTGGCTTAGGGTTCGAGCCCCAGCAAAATGCTGTGTTTTATCGGATTTTTTTTTATATTAATAATCATTTTTATAAATAGTAGTAAAAGTATTTTACTATCTTCCATAAATTAACCAGTATTATATCATTTTACTGGACCAAAACTAGAGCAGAATTATTTCATGCCTGTTACAGAAGATAGAGTATTATGCAATTCAACCTTGACAAATCATATACATCCATACATGCATATGTACATATGTATGCACATATTTGTCTTTTGATCATTTGTCAGGTAGCGATTTGTGCCATAATAAGAATGAAATGAAATGAAAATAAAGCGCCTTTTTGTCTGGATTGGAGTTTTTGTTGTATGATGTGCGGTGTGGCTTCTTTAAATATAAAGTGAAGCAGAATTAGAATTCAATTTGTCATGAAGTTTTAGATATGTCAATATTTTCAGTATGGACAAATATCAGCACAATTTACTCTTTCGATCTTATATATCATATTTTCGCGTTAGCAGCATGTGATCAAACATTTTTTGAGTCTATCCGAAGAAAGAATAATTATGTACAAAAAACCAATTTTGATAAAATTAGTGTTAATATTTTAATATTCTTATGTTCGTCTGTTGCCTATTCCATCAGAAAATGTATCTAAATAATTTTTAGATAAAGGGTACAACCAACATAATCAAGGTTTTAAACGTTTTTTTTTTTACTTTGTCAGATCAGCTTGAAATACTATAACCACATTCTATTACAAATTAAACCACTCGTACGTACATGAATATGTGCATACAGATCTATGAACACTGATTCTCCGCATGTACATACTATATGATGTTCAGGTTTGAAGTAAATTTTATGAACTTCAATATCTAGTATTAAGTGCATATCTTCTTTTTATCAATTGATTTACAAAGTTTTGTAAATAAAACCGTATACAATACAATAACCTATATATAAACATTTATTTCCTATGGAAAAATGTAGTTCAACAATGATTCTGTTCTAACGCATAATAAACCACTTTATAATCGAAAATTATTATAATCAAAAATCTATAAAAAATTATTTCAAGTATTTAAAAATCCACAAATTTTAAATTTATATTAGGATAAATAATGTTTAGTAAAACATATTTTAATATAAGGTGCGTCTTTTTGCCCATTACATTTGACATTTACCTCTAAAAATGAATACATGATGTCTTCAGGGCTTACCCAAGTCGACTTGCTTGTATGTTTTTTCACAAACGCCATTCGAAATACTACAACCGGCAACACAATCGCTTTGATGTTGAGACTTGAGTTATGGAGACTAATAAAAATGTGCAAAAACTTCTTTCTGCTTTGTGCTTCTTTGTGCGTGTGAACTTGTCTTTGGATGTGTATCCACTTACATACATACATATGTATATAGAAATACTTTAAATAAAATAATCTGTCTTGACCTATATTCGTGAATAATAGTTGAGACTTCTTTTCAGTTTTATTTTTTAATTATTTGCAGTCTAAGTTCTTCTATGCAACTGCATGCTTTTTTATATATTATAATGATATTAATTTAAGTTAATTATTATTTTGTAAATAATGTATTAATATAAAAGAAATATGATATGAAATACATCTGCAAAATTCTTCCTTTTCCTACCATAAGATTAAAATTCAATATACGAAAAACAAAAACTTCCTAAAATTGCACATATTCATTGACGAACGAAATGTTGGATTGGATTAGATTTTGTGAAATTTATGAGCTTCTTCAGACGAATTGCGCAAAAGCATCAAAAAACTAACAGAAACAAAGGTATTGAAATCGTACAAAACTAACAGAGTTTCATGCGCACATGAATTAATGTAGTATGTATGTGAGTTAAGAAACACCGTTATGACTATTTTTAGAAGATATAATTTTCTTTGCTGTAATGATCTGCTATAACAGCAGCAATTGAATGTGGTATAGTAAAATTATTTAATACTGGATAATTTATGCTAAAGTAGAAACTATTCTTATAATTTTTTATAAAAATAATTATTAGTTTGCTTTCAAAAAAAGGATGAACAATTAAAAAAATAAACATATTTCTCAGCAGACTTGAACCCGGCATCATAAAATTGATAGACCAACGCTTTACCACTTGCGCTTCGATCTTTTTAAAATATCCTATGCATGCATATTTATTTTATATTGCCAAGTGTTCTAATATGCACGCATTATGCTTCGTCATGACATGGCAAATCTTTCTTATACGCAAAACCACAAATGCTTTGTTTTAAGACCCACTTTCCGAATAAGAAACCTTTGCCATACAGAAAATTCATTCTTGTGTATTCCCAGCCACACAGAACAGAAAATAAAAATTTGATTTCAAATTAGTCGCTTCTGCTGTAAGCACACACAAAAACACACACACTAAATTATTCATACGAATGCAATACAACAATAGCCATGTGTGTGACTGCCGATGGATACATATTGACGACTGCTTCGTGAAATTGCCGATCTGAATTCCAATGTGGTTGCCAGCAATTTCAATATGTTGATTCTCACTCAAGAGAGCAATGAAAGGTCTTTCTGTATATTGTCTTTGGTTATACTATACTGCTTTGACATTTATTTCGTACCCCAGACAGTGTTGAACACGATATAATTAATGTGCTCATCGAGCACTTAGTACACCTATCGCATTCGCTTATCATTTATTTATACATACAGCTTAGGCCAATATTATGATACCACAGAATGTCATCCGCAACTTTACTATCAAATCAACAAAAACAATGTTGGAGGGTATTAGGCCTTTGGTGTCAGCTTCTGATATGTCAATTAGGTAGTCGGTCTTGTAAAACCCTAGGCGTATGCTACGTTTCCTGTATGGTGCAGGGAATTGGCCTAGCAAATGGAGAATGGCTTCTTCCTATTATTCGTCTCTGCAGCTTATGCAAAAATCTTTGGTAAGGGTATCTAAACCTAATATTCTGGCGTGGCTACCTTAGCAACAGTAATCAGTGAATACTCCAATAACTGCTTTCAGAGCACCTCTTTGGTGGATTTCCAAACCAGCTTTAGACATAGCTGTTAGTTATTAAATTTTAAGGTGTACAAAAGATATCCTGCTCAATTCTTAGGTTTCATTGTGCAAGACAACTAACAGCACTATATCGAAATTCCAACCGTTATTAACTAGGTGATTATTAAAGAGGGTTAAATGAGGTATCATTCAATGTTATGTTATGAACGTTTTCCTTTTTCTTACTAGTAATCACCCTGTACACATATTTATCAATTTTTTTTGCTAATCCGTTATTTAGGTCAATCACTCAATATTGTCAAGTAGTACCTTCAACTCAAATTATTTCTAAATCAGTTTAATGTTCTATAGGAGTTCAATTACAAACACGTTTACGAGTAAATCACTTCGAATCACTGCTGATTTCAATGCGACTAACTGCTATACTCCTTTTTATAGTCACACTCGACTTACCACAATATTCTCGAATGTTCGAGAATGTTATTTATTAATGCAAAAGGGAGATTATCCTTTATGCTCTATAGTATGACAGTAAGAAGTAATATCACTAACGACTTATATCTACTAGTATACTCGTATAGCATTAGGGAGTACGAGATGGCAATCAACAATCAGTACCGAATGATCTAGACAGAATTTGATTGTAACGCTTGTTCCTGTTTAATAATAAGTGCTGCAAAACATATTTCGTCACAATATGCCTATAACTCACTTTGTTCCCAATTAAAAGATTTATTATGTCTTCTATGGATACCAAGTTATGCATTCATGGAAATGGAGGCCATGGCAGTGAAGCTGCCATTCTATTTATTTGCGGAATATTTTACAATTGCTTGTGAAGTAAACGATATTCCCAGTCTAATATTAGCATGAAGATTAAAATGGACTAAACTGATATTATTGAGAAAGTATATCTTGTTTACTAACATCATATTAATTTAGGCTCAACAATTGCATAAATACGAGATGGCCATTTCATACATCAAATTTTTTTCGTTTAGATTTTATCTCAATGTCCAAACAATGCGTATGATAAGATTTATTAAAATCCATCCGCATAGGAAAATACTAATCTTAATAGAAAGTGAGTTACAAACATATGCTCAAGCATACTTAAATATTTTTGGAGTGGATGCTATATGAAATTCGAATGAACTATGTATGCGCTCATATGACGTACGGTTAAGTTAACCAGGTAGCTTGCGAGTTACGCAAGTTGCACTCGGAAGCCCTTTGGCCCATTGTTTACATGTTTTAAATATAAACCACACCCCTTCAAAAAACACGCAATCCCCATGATCTTAAACCAGCCAGAACTTGCTCTCCAAAGAAGGCCCACCCCTTAAACCCAGCTCGCCTGCTCTGAAGACCAGGGCCATCACAGAGCGATCCTGCTATCCCAGTGCAGATCTCACTATCCCAGTAATGCCTAGGAATGCAAGCCTCGTACATTACGAAGCTTGTCTATTAACGACTAAGTCTTCCTGACTTCCCACCACACCAGTCCCCCGTACAATAGAATAGGTTTTACAACCGCTGTATACATCCAGTGTACGATATATGGGTTTCCTCCCAATTGTTTCCCAAAGATTCTGCTGCATATTTAAAAAGCACATAGAGCCTTCCTCCTCATTTCTCTTCCATAAGAGCTTGGAGTCGAGACTGATACTCAAGAATTTTGCATCCTTGACAATATTTAGTGTAGTACTACCTATCTATGGTAGATTGATTACTGGTATCTTGTATTTCCTAGTGAACAAAACTAGTTCTGTCTTATTAGGATTAGCTTGTTCGTTTTGACCATCTCTCCAAATTGCTATTTGCAAAGTTCAGCAGTTCACTGATTTTGGGAATAAATTTTACCTTTATCATGAATACAACGTCATCTGTATAATCAACTACTTTTATCCTACCTCTTTCTAACTTGGTGAGAATTTCGTTGATAAAAAGGTTCCATAGAATCGGTGATAAAATACTGTCCTGTGAAGTCCCTCTTATAATTGCCTTCCTAATAGTTGAAAAGCCCAGAGATGAGTTGATGATTCTATGTTCCAACATACAGTTCGTCCACTGAACCATCTTGTCATCTGCCCCAACACGCTCCAGTGCCGAACTTATTGATTTAACTTCCACAATGTCGAGGAAGGCTCTTAATACATATTCTTTCACATCGAAACCTGTTTCTATGTAACTAACCACTTCATGCAGAGCAGGTTCCACTGATCTGCCTTTAAGATAGGCGTGTTGTGCTTTGCTAAAGTTTTGCTAATTTAATGTGTTTTCTATGTGAATACTAACCAGTCTTTCTAGTGTTTTTAATAGAAACGATACGAACGATAATCCTTTGCTGAGTTGTCATTCGCTTTACCCTCATTGGTGATAACAACGACCCTTGCTAATATAACCCGTTGCTAGTCATCCCCTTAAGATCCTAGTTAATACTTGTAGTATGAGTGGTAAAAATTTTGGCAACATTGCTGGAAAAATACGATCTGGTCCTGCTGATTTTAGCGGTTGGAAAATTGTACCCAATTTCGGATTCCCCCGTATAGAGTACTTAAGTCATTTACTGGATGGTAAAAACCTAAGCTTGGAGCCATCTTGATTAAATGTCGTCATGAAGGAAAAACACAACAAGTACAACATTATATTCCATGAGTTCCTGCTTTCAGAAAATGCTTGCTTGACACTGGGGTTGGTAAAGCTAAATTAGATGTAGAAAGAATAGTTCATCAGTTCAAGGATGTTTTTGAGGGTTATGGAGAACTTCCGGACTGTGTTGGATTAGAAGTTGATTCTTCAGTTAATCCAGTTGTTCAGAAACCAAGACGCATTCCAGTCGCCTTACGCGAAAAATTCAAATTTGAACTGGATAATTTGGTTAAAGAAGACATTGTTGCTAATTGGGTTAGCAACGTTTTGCTTGTTCAAAAACCAGAATCATTTCGAATCTGCATTGACCCCATACCACTTAATAAGGCATTGAAAAGGCCGAACTTGCAATTTCCAACAATAGGCGACATCTTACCAGAACTTGGTAACGCTAAAGTACTTCCGACCATTGACACTAAGAAAGGTTTTTGGCACCTCCAACTTGATACAGATAGAAACCTGCTGACAACTTTTTGGACTTCAGAAGATATCGATAGAAGCGATTGCCTTTTGGAGTTTCACCAGCACCAGAGTTATTTCAAAAGAAAAAGAAATGACACATGATATACAAGGTGTGGAAATCATGGCTGATGATATGTTAGTTTATGGATCCGTGATACAATCTCAGATGCTATGATTGATCACAATAAAAATTGGAGGGCTCTTCTAGAACGCTGCGGTGAACAAAACTGCAAGTTAAACAAATGTAAATTAACGTTATGCAAACCTTCAGTTAAGTTTTTTGGCCATATCTTATCTGATGAAGGTTTTAAACCAGATGCTGCAAAAATCAAGGCTATAGTCAAATTCCCAGTGCCACAAAACAAAGGAGATTTTTAGGTACTATCAACTTCTTAAGGCATTTTTACCAAAACTAACAATGGAAAATGTTGAACTTCGGAAATTACTTTTAGAAAAAACTCCGTGGGAGTGGTCGAAGGATGCTGATTCCTAGTTTCGAAAGTTGAAAGATATTGTATATATGTGACATTGAATGTCTTCAATATTATAATGAAAAAGAAACCAGTTCATCCTCCATTGAATTAGGTGTTGCCGTCTTCCGAACCGAGAAGCCAGTAGCTTTCGCTTCAAGACAACTGACAAGAGCGGAATGCAACTATACGATGATAGAGAAAGAATTGCTTGCAATAGTTTTTGCTTGTTTACGGTTTGATAAGCTCTTGATTAGTAACTCTCAAGTCACAATAATAAGAGATCATAAACCACTAAAATAACATTTTTAAAAAACCTCTGTTAACGGCTCCAAAGAGACTACAACGATATACTTTTGACATAAAAGTCGTCAGTGGCAAAGAAAATCTTATTGCTGATACCTTGTCGAGAGCAACAGTGAACTTGAGCGATAAAGATTTCAAGAATGAGATGATGCGAAATAATATCTATGCTATTTGCAACACAACAACGAATGAATCAAAATCATTTTATAATATTTACAAACTTAAACTGGTTGACGCTGTGAAGATAAGCAGTGATTGTACAGAGCAGATACGACGAGAAACTGCCGAAGACGAATCCTTAATAAGCGTGTCGTAAACGAAGCAAAAGTTTATTTTAAATTTAGAGGCGAAGATGGTTTGATTTTTCGTTCAGATCAAATTTAAATTCCAAAAAAGTTGCATAAAGTAATTATTGAAAAAGGGCATATTTGTCACAGTAGCATTGAAAACGCAATGAAACTTGCAAAATAAACTATTTTCTGGCCAGAGATGTGCCAACAAATAGAAGAGAAAGTTCGAACATGAGCAGCCTGAGCAAAATACTCTAGTTCTCAATAAAAACTACCAATGATTTCGGATATACCGACATACGCATGACAAATAGGTTCTATGGATGTATTCTTCGTTAAATACAAAAACAAACAAGAGAAGATGCTTATACTATTGTTGATCACTTCTCTGATTTTTTTGAATGCTGAAAATTGCCCAATTTGACTGCTCACTCAAAAATAAGTATTTTAAAAGAGCAATTTGCTAGATGCGGTGTGCCAGAAAAAGTAATTTCTGACAACGGTACACATTTTTTTTCTGCTGATATGTTTACAGTTTGCAACAAAATACGGCTTCAAACACATCACCCTATCACCAACAAGGAAATGGTAAATCAGAATCTGCAGTTACAATTGCAAAGAAGATAATTATTAAAGCTGACGAGGAGAACGAGGATATGTGGTGGTCTCTACTACATTGGCGAAATACAGCAAACAAGATAGGAAGCAGCCAAGAACTAAGACTAATGTGTAAAAAAACAAAATGCGGCTTGCCAGCAATTTCCAGTAATTTTGATCCAACGATAATCAAAAATGTGCCAAAAATAATGTATATGAAAAGGAAAAAGGGCAAATACTACTATGACAAGAAGACGAAATAATTGCCAGATATTGATATTGGACAATAATTTTTAGTACAGATAAGGCCTGACACTAACAAGCGGTCTAAACAGACCGAGTCATATGTGATTGATGTCAACATGATCCCTTACAGAAGAGACCGCGTGAACATAAAGGAAACATTGTCAGCAAATAAGCAAGGAGAACTGAACAGCTAAAAGTTAGATAGTTCAACAGACACGTTTGAATCACCTTTGAACTTAGATACCAATCTTGATGCAGCGTATATATCTGAGAGTTCTAACACTACTAAGGTCAATTCCCTAGAGGATAAGACCCGAGAATCGACCAAAAAGACATGTCAAGATGCCAGTTAGACTCCGTGATTATGACTGTTCAACAGACTAAATGAAAAAAAGGAGAAGATGTTATGTATGATTTGATGAAATCTGGCATCGCCGTAAATTTCACGGACGGAGTTTGGAGACATCAAATTTAACTTAAAAACAATAAACTTTGTGATTTATTCTTAATAAAGATCTCCTTTATTACATAATATTACTTGATATTACAGGCATGCCTTTTCAAAGGTTTCATTAAGTTTGTTTGTCAGTTCACTAACGTGGTGTTCTATGTCTGAAGAATTATATGGTTCTTCCGAGGTTGGAGTAACTAGTTCTTCCATCAGACTTTCGAATTTTTTCCAGTTAGTAGAAGCCAGGGTTCCTGTAGGAAATTTTATCACAACCTTTAAAGTTAAGGCTGAAAATTATCATGTAATGGTCTGAAAGAGAACAGTTGGTGGATACCTGCTAATTCCTTACTTCAATTGAATCAGTATTTGTCACTAACATTATATCAATGACCTGTTCCCTAACTTTATTAAAAAAAGGTAGGATTACTACCTCTATTACTTACAATAAGGTTAGTTGATAGCAAATATTCAAAAAGAGACTCACCTCTGCTTTTGATGTCACTGATTGCCCTAGATAGTGTGGTCCGTGTTCGCATCGCAGCCGATAACCATGTTTGGCCCCTTGCTGCTCACCCATTATGTGAGCTTTTTGAGGGCTTGGCTTGGTGGATCGCTTTCATCATATGGCAGGTATGCTGATGAGATTATCAGTTTTGGTCCCCACCGCTCAAACATCGCTACCGTTAGATCCTCCGTGTTTGTAGTTAGATAGAAGAAAAACTTTTAAGTCACGCTTCACCAATATACAGGATCTCAGCTTACCGTCTCTTTTGAGAGAGATGAGCTTATATGGACGTGACCCCAACCCCAAATCCCTCCTCCCACGAGCCAGGGTTCCTGTATTAATGCCACATCGATATTCTCCTCGTCCATAAATAGCAACAGGTCGTCGATTGTTGCTTTGGAGTGGAGACCTAGGCGAATGGTTCCGCCTCGGGGCCTTAATAGTTGTTCCGATTCTGAATTAATTTTAATCAAGAGATCCTTGCCGTTTCCTTTGTCCCTAGCCTTCTTTTGCTTAGTTCTGGCACTTTATCAGAGTGAGTGCGGTTTCATCATCCATAACTGGCTGAGTAATATACACACTCCCGATCGTTCGCCTAGGAACCTCGCTAACTGGGACGACATCCAGATTGACACCAGACGAAAGAGCCCCGGATGCAGTTCGTCTGGAAGTTTAAAACTCCCTTTTTGCCACACTCGATCAAACAAGCCAATAGAATCACTATTTGCTTGTTTCATTTCACCAAGAATTACCCTCATTATCCTGTCCTCAAAAAATGGCTACTATGCGTCCGTGAGTTTTCCGTGCGGATACCCACGGTAAATAACTGCTATTTGCAACTCAGGTCAAACTGGTTGAGGCTATCAACCGCTTGCTTTTGGTCATCAGAGTTTCCCCGGAGCGTTCCCTCTTGCTGCTCAGCGCCGCAACAATGACTTTTCCACTCCCCGCAGCCCTCGAAGTTGAGGGCAGTACAGAGAGCGGTGGGATGACTTTCTGTTTGGCTCAGCTTTTCGAAACTATCGCAACCTTTCTGTCAGACTTTTTTCTCTGTAATTTTTGTGGTTGTTATCCCTGCCTTTTTTTAGATTGAAACCAATGGAGCCTTTTTTGTAATTTGCAGACTGTGTCTCTAATCTAGTTTCTCCCTTAATCACCTCAATGATGGCTGCTCCAGCCGCACTATCTTCAGGATAGCGCATTCATATTGCCGAGCATTAAAAAGATGCTTCTTCCTCAGAGCTTTGTCTTTTGCTGTAAGAGAGTCTGGGTCACAAGATTCAAGTTTCTTAAAGAACTTGAGAGGGCTCTTATAACCCTTCCCCCGTTTCTCGTATGACTTACTAAAGAAAAAAAGGGAAACAGATTAGTTTTCTCTTTTATTAATTTTACAACTAATTATAATAATAAATTATATTCAAATTTAGTTTTCCGAAGAAAATATTGCTATAAATTATCCATAAATATATGGAAAGAGGGCGGGGGTCGAATTTGTCCGAAAAGTATATATATCTAGATTTTGAACTTTACATTTATATAAAATTTAAGTACTTTTCGTTGGTATTTACAAAAACTGAGGAGAAACAGACGGACGTGCCTCAATCGACTCAAAACGTGTCCATTTCTGCTATGCCTCCTTTGCACTTTCCAAACGTTTACCAACATATAAAATGTGTGTAGTATAAGAAAACGAGTAAGGAAATAAAATTGATTATTATACATGTATTTCCAAGAAGTCCATTAACAAAGGACTTAAGTTCCGTAGCATTCCAATAACAAGTATTTTAATTACATGCATTAAGATAAATAAAATACAAAATGAATAAAAAATCAATTTCTAAGAATTTTGTTTACCAAATTATTTGATTTGGTTTACTAGAGAGCGATTTCGTATGCGGATGGGAGCTGGTATCGGATTTATCGCTACAGAAGAAAACACATACATATATTCACTTTTTTCAATACTAGCAGTAGCAGCAACACCATCTGTAGATCACACGATAAGTGGCTTCTACCGTCCTTGGTTGTTTGGCTACAGCTGTGTTACGTTTTATTGTTGTTTTTGTTGTTTCTGTTAGTAATTTTGCAGTAATGATTACAATGTAATCACGTTTCACGCCAGATAAATTATTTAAATTAATTTTTTTATATTTGAATTCCAAAAAAACTTATTTTTAATCGAACGGCACGACACGCTTTAATTTCTGTTGCTGTGGTATTCTCCTAGAGAATCCGTAGTTTTTGTTATTACTAATAACATCATCGATTTATTTTTATAAAAATTTTGTTATTGTTGAAATTATCAGATTGGCTGAATGTCTGCGTCTGTTTTTTCCAACCAATTCATATTAAACACGAGCTTCAATTGTGAGGCCTTTGGGGGCTAAGAAAAATAGAAAGAAAAATAAATGCAATAAAAATACTTTCGATTAATGCAATAAAAATACTTTCGAAGAAAATAAATTAATCATCAAAATAAAAAAAAACGTTAGTATTATTAATATGAAAGAAATATCGATACGTTTCGGATTTAAATATAAATGAAATTTTCAGTACTACATTTGAATAGGGTTCTGAGATTGAGAGGCCTACAGTCTTACTTGTAGGTACTTGTCGATTCTCCTATGCTCGCCACTAAAGCTTTGAAGAAGCAATTGCACACGCTACGGTAAAAAGAATGGGTCGTCCCTTAATTAAGTCTTGCAATTCCTTGGAGTGTTGAATCCTCTTTTTAAAGTAGTCTGAATTTTTAGATGTATTGCATCTCCGTTAAAAAAAATTGCAAGTTAACTCTACGATAAATATCACTTTCAAAATACTAATTTTGGGATGATCATGAATAAAAAACTACACAAATATATGATTTTCACAAAATTCAATTTTAGTTAAAAAGTAAAATATTGTATCTTAGGCTGCTGGAAAAAAAGTGAGTATGACGTTCTTCTAAACTTAGACTCCCTTTCAGGCCTATTAGAAGATGTCCATGTGTACATTTTTGTGTTGCACTGTGTAATCTGTTTTATTTGATTATTTAACGCCTTATTTTATCTGTTTCGTCTTAGCATATTGCTTTTATAAATTATCTTGTTTTAGGTCGCCAAAATTTATATCCTCTTTCTAAGCTGTCAGAATTTTAAGTGCTGCCAGATTGCACCGCGTACTTAAATGTACAACATCTTCCTTTTTTATCCTTAAAGTTAAGATGAATGATATAACTTTAGATACCCTAAGTTTAAATAGAAATGTATATCATGGATAAATATAAAAGTGTGTTTTTTGAAAAGGCTGAATAACAATTTTATTTTGACAATTTATTTTTTATTTCTCTTCCTGATCTTATTGTATAATTATTTTCTTGGTGTTCTGATAAATTTACAATGTTACTTTCAAAGTTTCCCTGATTATCATGTTCCTTACTATTTTGACTGTTTAAATATCGATTTTGCCTACGAGTAGTTTCAATTGGATCTTCCAAATTTTCTTCATTGAACTTTCTAATTATTTTTTGTGGATCACAGCATTTTCTCAAATGATTTGAGTTACGACGTTTAAACTTACCAAACTGATCTCGAACAATGTATAACCTGGGCTGTGGACACGAACCGACGATTTGGGCTGAGGACCCCTGCTTTTTATCGTTTTCCAGCAACACTTTTTCTCGTGTCTTATATTGAGGTCCAATTTTTGCCGTTTGGCGTAATATTCCTTCATCAGTTGTTTTGTTTCTGTTAAAATCTTATGAACCAGTTTGGGATATTTATTCTACGTTTCCTTATCAGGTGTCAGTGAAGATGTTCTCAGCTGTCTTTCAAATATTATTTCTGCCGGAGAAATATATACACCAGGAAGAGGAGAGTTTCGATATTCCATTAGCGCTTCCAAGTAATGTGTTCCAGCCTCGACCGATTTCCTAAGTATTGATTTTGCCGTTTGCACTGCTCGTTCACTCATACTTTTGACTTAGGGTAGTAAGGGCTGCTAGTTACAATTTCAGCTTCAATCTTGTTTGCAAACTTTCTGCATGTAAATGAGTTAAAAGGCTGATTATCTGCTATAATATTTTGGGAACATCAAATGTGGCAAATAGCTTTCTCCACTGGTCTATGGTTTCTTCTGCTGTTTTACTAGATGCTTCGATTATTTCAACCCATTTTGAGAAATAGTCTTTAATCGTAACATAATATCTCCCGCGAAATTAAATCCCTTCTTAATGCTTGCGGCACTAAGATCCTATTATTAAGCAACATCAAATCTTTCTCCCATGAAATTTGATCTCTAAACTTCCAATATTCTTTTAGAGACTTGTCTAATTTGGTTTTATCTAATGGCCAACCTTTTAAAAACAACCTTTTAAGAGTTTGTAAATTTTATCCGAATTCGCTGTAGTCGAACCGAATATATGTTTCATAATTGAAACCAATGGTTTATGATCTGTTTGAAATGTTACCTTTCGTCCATAAATGAAATTATGGTATCGTTCGCATGCCGCCAAAATGGCTAAAAATTCTTTTTCAATCTGTCCGTAGTTTTTTTGTGTGTCCCATTCTTTTTCGCAATTAAATTTTTGCAAAATTGGTGCCGCCGTTAATAAGTTTTTAAAATTGTTCATTGTTTTTTATGTATCGGCAGCCACAGCCATTTCGTATCTTTTTTAATAACTCACGTTGTAATTACTGATAAATTAGGTACGAAGTTTTTATTATAAATAACTGTCCGTAAAAAGTTCTGAAGTTCTTTTATATTTATTGGATTTTTTATTTCTTTTATTGCCTTTAACCTTTGAAGATCACTTTGAATACCTTCTTTATTGAATATGTGCCCAATGTACATAATTTCACTCTTCGTAAATTCCAATTATATTTTTTGAAATCGTTACTGCCATCACCGCTTCTAATGCTTCATCGTGATCCGCTCTAATTTTACCCGTTATAAGAATGTCATATAAATAAATCACAACCCCTTTAATATGACCAAAGAACTGCGTTTTATATTTTTGACATAACTCTGGGTCCATTTTGAGGCCAAAAGGAAATCGTTTAAATAGATAACAACCAAATGGTGTACTAGAAGTCCACAACTTAAGCATCCAATTCGATTTGGTAAAAACCATTCTTTAAATCTGGCACCGTATAAAAGTCAGCTCGAATTTCCTCAGAAACTTCCTCCAACGTAGGAATCTTAAAGAATTCATCTTTGAGCACCTTGTTTAACTTACGTGGATCGAGGCACAATCGTATCGAACTATTCGGTTTTTCCACAATGACAACATTATGAACCCATTCAACTCGTTGAATTATATCGTCTATAGCCAAATCTTCCAATTTATTCTTTACCGTATCCATTTTTAAACAAATTCCGATTTCTCATTACACTCCAAACTATCTACCCGCCTCACCAAGCCCAAAGCCACAGACGCTCGCCGACTCATAATTGGTTATATATTTCCATCTGCAATTAGAAAATTCAATGTAAATTTTTTACCTCCTCTTTCACATTTTAATCGCATTTGGCCTTCTGGTTTAATGCGAAAACCCCCATATGCTTCCAATATTATTTTCTTATTAATTATTTCGAGCCTCGGCTCATCAACTTTTTTAATAGTCTTATCGACTACAATATTATCAACTATAGTTATTGAATCAATATATAAAACCTGGTCCTCAAACGCCACCAACACCTCATGAATGTAACTTCCGCTAAGACACACCTTTTCAAAATGATTCATTCTCCCGCACATGTCTCACTTATTTCCAAAAACTGTACAGCTTCCTTTTTTGTGCTCATAGCCACAATAACCACAAGATGTGTTGCGTGCCTCCACCCTCCTGGCTTCATTTAATTTTCAAATTGATTGCTCCTTTTTTCTCTAAATTTTGCTTTTATTGCCTCTGCTGCTTTCACCGTTCCGGTTTGAATCTCCCTTCCCTGCTCGAACGTTTGTTCATACAATTTTGCGTTTAAAACCACGTTCTCCAATGACGAATCTGACATACCAATCAATTGCTCCTGCAGCTCCGGATGAATTGTTCCTAAAATCAGTCTATCTCGCACCAGTTCTTGACCACTTGTGCTTCCACCAGTAAATTCGCAATTGTTTGCCAATTTCCGTAGCTCTGCATAAAATTGATCAAATAGCTCTGCCTCCCTCTGGTTTCTACTATAAAATATAAGGCGCTCGTATACTACATTCTTTTTGGGAATGCAATATTTTTCGTATGCGTCCAGAACCGTGTCGTATGAGTTCTTGTCGACATCATCCAACCCAAGTAAATCCAGCAAATCGAACGCTTCTTCACCAATCAGATTCAGCATTATTGCGCATTTCTCTTCAGCAGGTTTTTTTTATTAATCCCGCTGCCGTTACAAAATTTGTAAGCTGCTTTTTAAATTTTTTCCGATTTTCGGCCACATTGCCATCTAACCTCAAAACGTCCAGCTTTCGCACTGCGTTTGTATCCATTTGTAAATCATTGTATATCAACACAATAATATTTGTTTATTCAACGCCTTATTTTATTTGTGTCGTCTTAGCATATTAATTTTATAAATTATCTTCTTTTAGGTCGCCAAAATATACTCGTATATCCTCTTTCTAAGCTGTCAGAATTTAAAGTACTGCCAAATTGCACCGAATACTTAAATATACAACATGATCTATTACCACATTTCGCAAGGTATCTAACATATCTCTAGATAATTATGTTTTAACCATTGACAGCTTATTTTAACTCCGATTTTCTTTTATATGGTTCATAATGGGGATTTGGAGATCCAAACTGTTGGTATTGATTTTTTGATGAAAGTTATCTTTATTGATACAGCGTCTTATCAATTTGATAGATACAATAATAAGTAAAATCAGATGCTGAGAATGAGCATATGAGTGCACACCCGTCGATGCAACCACAAAGTGTTACTATTGGCTGCGGATTTGTGGGTCGTGGGATATGATTCATTATTTTTAGAAATAGTAACTAAAACAGTAGACCACACTACGCAACGGCGCTACCATATTGCTTATGTGACAAAAATTAACTAGGCGGATTGAGCTCCATTGCATTTCTGTCTTTAGGACTAAGCCACTATCCCTTAAACCAACTATGCACTTAAACCAGTATACATGTCTAAATATAAGAATTATGGAAACCTGTGAATTTAGCTTCGATGGTCTTTTGCCTTCTTTAACTATAAGAAATTTATCATTATATAGAATTTCGTATATGATCTAAGTGTATTAATTGTGATTATCAATAAAAAAAATATATTGACAGTGCCTAACTTCAATTTCGAATCCTTCCAATTTCCAAATCATATGACGCCAACTTTCACAACAGATTATTTCCATGTCATTACTGAGAACTGTACTCGTATATACAGTTTGTCAAGTAATTGTTTGCAAAATAAAAAATGTAATGAAATTTTCACTTTAATATTGATTTGAAGCAAGAAATGCATATATTTAATAAAAAAAATATTGTAATATTTGCCAATTTTCCTCAACAGAAAACATCAAAAAAATTATTAAATGATTACAAAAAGATCCGTTTCTGTAGCAAAAGAAAAAACAATAGCCACTTCATGGTGTCAAATAATTCTTTGCAAAATTCAAGGAACATTTCAAGGATATGCATTTCTTGCTTCAAATCAATATGAAAGTGAAAGTTTCATTACATTTTTTTTTTGCAAACAATTACTTGACAAACTATATGTATATTCAAGCTATTTATGATTCTAAGATTATGGATTCCATATCAATGGTGGGAAAAAAAAAATTGTTTTTTCTCCATATATTTATTTATTGTATCTTCTAAGCTAGACTAACAATAAGTAAGCATATCTTAAAAACTAAATAATTAATAACAATACACCTTGCCAGTAATCACAATATTATATGTTAGTTACTGTAATAAATGTTATATTAGTGTTTGTACATGATTAAGGTGTCGATGTTAGTTGTGCTGGTGATTTCGTCCGTTTTAGACGACTAGGAACACTGTTACATGCTAGTATTCTAGCTTGATAATTTGGAATGGTGGGAAAATTGAAAGTGTTTCATTTTGTACACATTAATTAGTTTCTTCCTTTACAAATTCGCTATTTGTGCATTGATGTTTTAAATTTGAATAGATAAAATTTTTACATTGAAAATCATTTTCATTTCTACATTACTTATTTTCGCGAGGTCCTAAATAAATATCATACTTACATTCTAATCCGTCCATATCCTGACGATCGAAAAGAATTCTTGAATGTCCGTCTCAGGATTTTTCTTATTAATGTGAGAATATTTTGAGCACATAATGAGAGAAAAAGGTAATATACTACATGGTGCATTGATATCTCAAGTAGGTTCGGAGATATACACACATATATATATATATATATATATATATATATATATATATATATATATATATATATATATATATATATATATATTATGGTTCCAAATATCGGACACAACTAAAGTTAATTGTAGATATGTAGTAAATATAGGTTTAAAAATAAACACTTTTATAAATGCTTGCAATTACATCATTTTTGAATCGGGCTGTCATGTACAAAGCATTTAGAGAAATTGCCACTTTTGTAAGGAGCTTTATTTGCTCATCAATTTTTAATTAATTTCAATTAATTTTGTAGGACTCCCATATATCCATTAAGTTTCCAAGAGTAAATATTCAAGTGATTAAATAAAATAGGAAAAAGGAATGAATTGGAAAAAGGCGCAATCACACACAAATTTTCAACAAGAAAGTTTCAGATTGATTAAGAAACGAGTAAAGAAGTCTGAAGTCGGGCTAGCCCGACTTCGAAATGGCTTTTACCTTTCCGTGCGTGCAAGTTAAACAATCGAGATGTTTTATTAATAAATCTTTATTAGGTGCATATCTACAGTAATTTTATGATCGTCGTTATTTCTTCTGAATGGCTTTGCATACTATATATACTAATATATATACTAATTCCTAAAAAATTTGGCCCATAAATTTACCAATGATGATGAATGATGATATGATGAATGAAATAAAGAGGGAAAATGTACCTCGACCAATTTGATCTATTGTACTTCTCCTGCATGTACCTATTAGTCCAACAGTTCTAAGGAAGCTTAGTACTGAGTTAGAGTTCATTGCTCTAATGTCTCTGCCCTCGGGCCAGTAATGCCCCAAATATTTGTTCCTACTGCGAGCTAAGGCTTCGCAGTTCATTAGAAGGTGCTCTGGTGTTCCTTCTGCCTACGTGCAGAACCTACACGTGTTTAATGGTGAGAGTCCAAGTTTCATGAGGTGGCTTCTTAACCGACAGTTTCCTGTGAGGTGACCTGTCTGAGTTCTTAAATTGTTTTTGCTTAACTGTAGACATAGAGCTGCACGTTTTGGGTTGTGGTCCCCAATCATGAGCTTGGATTGTCTAAGTTTTTGCAGTGAGGCCCAGTAGCGTGATCTTCTCGATTTTCCCCCTGTCGTAATTTAACAGTTATGCTATTTGCCCCTATGCCAAAGAAAAGGTGTGGCTGCCCCATTCCTGGCAAGTCTCTCCGCTTTTTCATTTCTAGGGATCCCCGTGTGGCCTGGGACCCATATTATGGAAAGTTTATTGAGGCTCCCTAACTTATTAAAAGCCCTATGCATTCCCATACAAGTTTAGAATGAATCTCGTATGAATTGAGTGCTTTTATAGCTGCTTGACTGTCCAGACATAATAGCAATGTCTTGACCCACAAGGTTACGTCGGAGTTTAAAGATAACACAGAGGTGAATTGCATGTATCTCTGCCTGGAATATGCTTGGTGATTTCCTCATTAGTTCGGAGTGGTTGACCCTCTGCCCAAATATGCCGGCTCCTATCCCTTCTTCTGTTTTTGAACCATCTGTGAACCACTTGATGGTATGATCTTTTAGGATATATTGAAGAGATTCAGGTTTCCATTCCGTCTTCTTCCCAAGCACAACTGTGAAACGTTTCTCAAAATTATACATTTTGTTCATATCGTCTCTAGGTAGATCCGCGAGAGGTATAGTGGCAACGATGCTGTCTCGTTATTTATTACTACAAATTTTCTCGCGGCCAGTACTTTCCTTGACGATTCATAAAAGGGTTCTTTTTGCAGCCATTTATACTGTAATATGTAGCGGAGTAAGATCTAAAAGAGTTTCCATTGCTGCTGTGGGACACGTTTTCATAGCTCCGGTAATACATATGCATGCTAGTCGTTGTACTTTATTCAAAGTGGTCTTCATGGTAAGCAATTTAGTTCTTTGAGCTTATGACACTGCTCCATTTGTTAGAACCGGCCTAAATATCATGGTGTACATCCATTTCAGAATGTAAGGTTTGCAACCCCATGTCTTCCCAGCTAAACTACTACACACCATTAATGTTCTGATTGCCTTACTTGTTACTAAATCCGCATGTGCTTTCCAGAGAAGTTTGGAGTTTAATATTATTCCTAAATATTTAACCTCCCTTAAGAGACTAATCTCCACATTTCGAAGTTTGATGGGATGCATATGCGGCAATTTCTTTTTCCGATTGAACGGTACAATTGTTATTTTTGTGGGGTTTATGTTCAGTCCCACTGAAGTGTACCACTCTTGAGTAATAAAGAGTACTCTCTGTATTATGTCACAAAGAGTGCTTTCAAATTTGCCTATTGCTATTATTACAATGTCGTCGGCATATCCTTGACAGGTGATGCCGTTGTGCTGTAGCAAATCAAGTAGTTCATCTACCACTAGGCTCCACAGGAGTGGGGAAAGTACTCCTCGCTGTGGGCACCTATTTGTGCAGAGCACTTCTATTATTCTCGTTTGAATCATAGAATTCACCCAGCGGGTTATGGCTGTCTCTGTATTTTTCCTGCGGAGTGCTTATCCAATCGCCTGATGCAAGATATTCTCGAAGCCTCCTTCAATGTCAAGGAAAGCACAGATGACTATTTCTTGATTCTCTAGTGCGTCTCTAATGATATCAGTTAGCTAAAACACGGTGGTCTTCATGGACCTTCCTCCTCTGTATGCATGTTGATATCGATTTAGAGGTGTGTTCTTAAATAATCGTCCATAATTTTCTCTATTGCTTTGAGTACAAAGGAGGTTAGACTTATGGGTCTAAAAGATTTTGGAGAAGTGAAATCCATCTTTCAAACCTTCGGTATAAATGTAACTAGACCTTTCCTCCAGATTGCTGGAATATAGCCTGTCGCCAAGCTTATACTGAATAGCTTTACCATGTGCGGAACCAGTACCTTTATTCCTTTCTGTAAAAGCGCGGGCACTATGCCATCTGAGCCTGGTGTCTTGTAGGGGTCAAAAGTTCCTACAGCCCAATGTACTTTCTGTGGTGTTATTATCTTTGTAGCAAGTCTCCAATCTTCCATACTTGTGTGAAACTTTTTTGAGGTAAGTCTTTCTTCGACGGTTGTTACGTCTGAAAAGTGTGTTTTCAAAAGAAGTTCCACCCTCTGTTTGTCGTTCAGTTCGTTACCATCAGTTAGCTTCAGTGCCATCCTACAATCTGTTTTAGCCTTCACCAGTGTCTTGTGTAGCCTTGCAGCTGTCGATGTGGATGAAATATATTCACAGAAATTCCTGAAGCTATCTCTTTTAGCTTTCCTAATCTCAACCTTATACTTGGTTAACGCTCTAGCATGATCTTGCCAGTGCTCTATTGTAGAGGGTACGCGCGTTGGATCTTAACTGTGCCAGTTATTCCACCAAGGAGTTTTCTTCCCCCTGTTGCTAGAGCTATCTCTGCAATCAGCTTGAAATGCCTCTAATATTACCTTATCTATCTTCGCTAAGACGCTTTCAATCTCTAGCGACTGATTCGTTTTAGCACTGAAATTTAAATGGCCTAGGTTATCAGCTAGGTCATTCATGTACTCACTCCAGTCTGTATTTCTATGGTTTTTCCTAAGCACCTTCTCGCACCCAATTAATAGAGATAGTGCGTTCTATCAGCGCCGCCCCAAGTTTTTCTTTAGTGAACTTCCGTGCGATGACCGACGAGGCTGACTTGGCATGGCGGAGATTCACCTGCGCCACGCTGGAACAGACATCTTCCATTATTGCAAAGGAGTTTAGGGGATTGGGTTACTGCTCAATCCCCTTTGCAAATCTTCTTTCTCCGACAAGGATTGCTCGCCTCCTCCTTCCAGGTTCAGTATGGCTAGGTCTATGCGCTCAGTCAGCTCCTGTGAAATTGAAAATTATGTTATGGGACCAGGGTCAGTATCCATGGCCTGGTCGTTACTCTTTTGTGGCTCGCCACTCGTTGTTGTCGCTGAGGGTAGTGCGGCTTTCTTGGCAATGTGGACATGCACCTTGCCCAAGCGGAAATTGAGCAGGCCGCTATTGGTTTTTATGGCTTCGATGGAATCACCGTCTATTGCCGCGGCTATCAATTTTCCTGTCCACTCATCACGGCTGCTGGTGGTCCTCCAGAGCTTGGTATTCACGCCCTGGTTTTGCGCTTGGATGAGGGCCAAGATGCTCTCGTGTTCTTGTCCTGAGCCTCTCGGAAGCAACACAGTGATACTAAAACTGTTAAATCTTCCAAGGTAAGCATCTGCTGTGGATATTCCTCCGCTAGAACTGCCACTCGGATGCCTTTAAGGGCGGGCGCGTAGCTGATGTTACGCTTCTGGCAAGGGTGGTTGATGTCCTTCGTCACTGTTCCCTGTGTATTTTTGTCGAAGTGCTTGGCTTTCTTTACCTCGATCTTCTGGGTAGGAGTGATCTGGTCACTTTTTCTCTTCAGCTGTTGAGAGAGAGGGTTGTTAGCTCTATGTTCCTCTGCTTTTTCTCTAGCCACCTTTGACTGCATACCATCTCTGAGGTATCGAAGATACCATTTAACACCGGATCCACTAAGGCCTCTTCTCAGTGGATCATCTAAACCACCTGGCTCTCCTAGGGTTGGCAGCTCGGCAAAGCGTCTCTTAGGTGCCTCTGGCTCTTTTGCTATTTCTCCCTTCCCATATTTTTCCCACCTCTCAGTGGGTTTCCCTGAGTGAACGGAGTATGATGGGTTGGCCGTGATTCCTCTCGAGTGCAGGCTTCCTCGACTTGTGCTGGGTTCATTTCATGGCCTGGGAGGTTAGGCTGCTGCGATAAGTACTTTTTCTACAAGAGGGGTTTTTCCTTTGCCTGTACTTACAGCTTGTTCCGATCTAGGGGGTTCCCCTACGACCGGTGTTGGACCTAGGTGTGTCGTCTAGGTACTGCTGTTTTGCTGCATTGACAGCCTCTGTTGCGGAGTAGTCCCGCCAATTTGTATTTGTTTTTATACCCTTTACCTTTAAAAAAGGTAAATAGGGTATACTAATTTTGTGCTTTTGAGAGGGGTTGCAATTTCGAAAAGGAGGCGTGGTAGGTATGGACATATATATACAGATATGATCAGAATCACTTTCTAAGCAATTTTTATTTTGTCCGTCCGTCTGTCCGTCTGTGGCCACTTTTTTTCTACACCTTAGCTATCTTAATGAAATTTTCCAAAAGTGTAGCCTGGACAAAGATACAGAACCAGATTGCTATATGGGCCGATTTGGACAAAGACCACGCCTACCTCCCATATAAGGAACTTTTTTCTCCTTTTTTAAAATGATTATAACTTCTGTCCAAGTGACGGAACCGTGACATTATTTGGCGATTATGGAGATGTGGTTCCTTCTAAACACTGTGCAAAAAGTGGACGGTATATATTAACTGCCACGCCCACTATTTACAAATATTAATAATTTAAGATCTGGTAGAGATTTACGGACGAAATTTCACGGGAAGGAACATGTGGACATTATAAAGCTATCTGCAACAAATGGGGCTGATCAGAGAAAAGACACGCCCACTTTTGATATAAGGAACTTTCGAGTCTAAAATTAAAATTAGCCTACCTATGCTCGTATTGATGCCAGCGGAATAAAAATTGGCAGAAACATACATGGGGTCCATGATAGTGTGTGTGTAGAATATGCAGATCATAATACAACTGCCACACCCACAATTAGCCAAAAATCATTACTGTGTTCTGTGTGCACTGTGTGTAAAGATTTATCAACGAAATTTAACAGGAATGTTGCGTGTATTAACATTAAACACCACACAAAAAATGGGCGTGTTATTTCTACAGCCACGCCCAATATTCACATATTATTATAACTTGCGACCTATACAATATTTTTGGACGAAATTATATATTAGTACGTATATGGTCCATACAAAGCCATATACAAGATTCGGGGTCGATCAGAGGAAGGATACGCCTCCCTCCCATATAATCAACTTTGGGGACCCCACTTAAAAGCAATTACCCTATCTATGCTTCTAGTGATGATATATGAAAACAAATTGGTAGATGTATACACTGGGGCTGTACTAGCATGCATTCCAAATATAGGGCTTTCTCTTTATTATATGTTTTTATTAAATTTTTCTTCATGCTTACAAGCTAACTTAAACATACAATTTATATCCAAAGAATTCTGTTGATGGTGCAAATTCACACGATCAACAAAAGCGTTCATCAAATTCCCAAACACATATATGTTGGGCATGAACACTTGTTTTAAGTATTTGGGTTGCAAGTCATGTATGTATGTGGATGAGACGAATCTGCTTATTAGGCAGATTCGTTCACAAAACAACTGAACAAAAAAATATAAAAAAATGTAAGTTTATTTTAGGAGCGTTTGCTCCATATGACTCCTCCACCCCCAGATTCAGCAGTCTCTGCTGAATGTGTGGCAGTAGGTTTCAATTCGATATTAATATCAATTTCCCGATTCTTTTTACAACATTTCTTGCAGACCGAATACATTACAACAATAAGTATTATTAAAGAGATTAAAGATATATTTAAACCGTAAGACAAATTTTTGTGGTACATTAATTCTTCAATTTGCTTTATGTTTTCGAATTGGTTAATCTTAATTTTTTCAAAGGTAAGTTTTTCTTCAAATACTACCCCTATTATATCATTATTTGGGTAGATACATTTTTCGTTTACAATAGTATTTTTATTTACAAAGGTTTTGTTTAATAATTTAAGTTCACAATCGTAAAAATTAATTAAATTATTTTTATTCAGTATAATATTTCTATTGTCACAATCTTGAGTTAATTTGGCATTAAGTGCATTTTTTATTAAAATTAGATCATCATCAATAACGACGATGCTTGTTTGGATATTGAACACCAATCTGCAATTTCCCTCTACAACACAGTTTTTGCTTTCTACAAGATCGCCTCGCAATACATTTTCTTTGTATGAGAAGGTCGTGTTCCTAACTGTGATTACTAATTCAGGGTTTTCCTCAATTTCAAGGTACCTATCGTTCGGTAGTGGTGTTATCAGTTTCAAATCTGTCAGAAAAAAGTCCTTAGTAATTTTTATTGCTATAATGAGCGAATTATTCCTATAACTTTAAAAACTTTAATTTGAAATAATCGATGTTAAATTTTTTAATTTCTTCGGGAGTCAGTATACCTGGGTGTACTATATTGCTTCTAGCTGCTGCTATATTTTCCTGAATTTGCGATATTTTGCTTTCAAAGTTTTTCAATTTAAGCATTTGATCAGTGTAAAGAAGTTTTCTAACTATTTCGTTGTTACATTTTTTAATTTCTGCAAAAGTATTATTTATTTTAATTCTGTCAATTTCTATAGCCTCTCGTATAATTTCAATGGAGTCATTGAAGTGTGTATTAATTATGATTTGCTTATTTATTGCGTTTATGGCATTGTGACCGTTAATTTCAGCACATTTTAGATGTTCTATAATTTCTTCTCTGTCATCGTCATCCATCAGTCCAAACATCCATTTATAAACATTTCCTATTCCGGTTATTAGTCCTCTTTTCTTTCTACTAAATTCAAAGGGTATTAAGGATTTTATTTTTGCCCCAATAATATTTCTTTTCTTAAAATTTCCCTGTTGTCAATATCTATTTCTTCTATATTTTTGGCTATCTGTCTAATTATATTTAAATATTCAGTAGGGTGTATAATATGTATGACGGTGTTTGTTGCATTAGGGATTTCTACTTGTTTTACCTGCAGCATCGCGTACCCCGAATTCTCCTCAGCCCTTTCGACTCTTAGAAGTGCCTGGACCGTTGTCAGTAGCATCATTATCACGATCTTCATTGTTGTTCTTCTGGAATAGATATTTACGTTTCACTAGAGTTTTGTAGACTTTTTTGAATTTATTGTCCCTAGACAGCAAGTAGTTGTCTTCCATCCTATAGTTTTCCACCTTCCTATACCTAGATTGTGCCTTGCTAACTCTATAATTTTTTACAAATTTAGTTTCGAAAGCTGGGCATTCAATATTTCCTTTCCTTTTGTTGATAGTGTTTATTCTCTTAGTTTTTTCTGTCCTAAGTCTTTCTGAAATACATTTTAAGCTTTCGTTTGATATAACATTATTGATAAAATCTATAGGTTTGATTTTCGTCACTGAATGAATCGTATTATTATAGGCGATTATTGCCTTCGATAGCTTTTCCTGTAAGTTGTCTTTATTGTTTTCATCCGCATTAAACAATCTAATGTGTTCATTCAAGGTCAAATGCAATCTCTCGATATCTGCATTTCCCGTTTTATTTTATGTCGTTGTAAAGTGAACTTTAATACCATAATCTTTTAAGAACTCTTTAATCGCTACAACATCCAGTTCATTGTCCGTAATTATTGTCTCTGGTTTACCCAAATACTGAATACGGATTTTCAAAGCAGCAATAATTGATAACCATGTTCTATCTGGGAGATGATGCGCCGTTGCATACTTTGTAAATTTATCGATTCCCGTCAGAAACATCGCTCCTCTTTGTGGATACCAAATATCGACATGGATTATTGCGTTGTGTTTATCAGTCGTCTCTGTTACGTTCAGTGAGTGCTTAATAGGATTTCTATCACACTTCGCCTTATTGCATATTTCGCAATTATTAACATACTTTTGTATAACTTTTTGTAAATTTGGGTGGTAGAATTTTTTCTTTACTTCGGCGAAAATTTCGTTTATTCCTCTATGATTATTTTCAAAATTTAATGTCTCTATTATTTGGAGAATTTTACCTTCATCGGTTATATCCTCCAATAGAGTGTTTGTTCTCTGTATTTTTAAATTTTTATTTCTAATAATGTACTTTATGTACATATCTTAAAATTTCATAAAGAGATCGTTGTCAGTACAAAACACTACCAACAACGCCTTTAGTGGGAGTTTTTCTTTCATCGTCTCAAGAACGTTTTCTTCTGACATTACGGTCCATGTTTCCCTTATTTTCCCTCTATACATAATTTTCTTGCTGAATGTTTTCCTTTCCGCTTTTTTCAAAATAAGTTGGTTCTTGAATACATTCAGAGGATTCTCAGTGATTTTTATGAAATCGATGCTATCAGTATCTGCTCTGTCCACCGTATTCATGTCGTCATCGAACAATTCATTCAAATTCAAGATTATTTCATCATTTGCAACAATTCTACTAAGGCTATCAGCCACCACGTTTTCTTTACCCTTTATGTAGCTAATGTCAAAATCAAATTCGTTAAGCTTTATTTTCCAACGCTGCAATTTTGCATTGGGTTCTTTTAAATTACTAAGCCATACTAACGGTCTATGGTCTCTTTTTACCGTAAAATGTCTACCGAATAAATAAGGCCCAAAATATTTTGTGGACCATACCATAGCCAAGAGTTCCTTCTCTATGGTGCTGTAATTTTTTTCATGACCATTGAGGGATCGACTAGCATAACAGATAATTTTATCGTTCTGCATCAACGCCGCCCCCAGAGCGAAATCACTAGCATCTGTGACCAATGTAAATTTCTTTGAAAAGTCAGGGTGCACTAAAATAGGATCCGAGTTAATAAGAGTTTTTAATTTCTCGAACGCGTCTTTATAATCTTTATCTTTTAGACTAATTTTGGCTCCTTTCTTCAAGTACTTTACTAGAGGAAATGCTACTTTTGAGTAGTCTTTTATAAATCTTCTGTAGTAGCCTGTTATTCCTAAAAAAGATTTAATTTCTTTTCTATTCTTTGGTAAGGGAATTTTGTCTATAGCTTCTATTTTTTTTTGGATTTGGTTTTATACCGTCACAGGTAACCAGATGTCCTAAGAACTCTGTTTCCTGTTTCAAGAAGCTGCATTTGCTTAATTGGACCTTCAGATTTGCTCTTTGCAAACAACTCAATACCTTAGTTAGAGACTCCAAATGCTCCTCTATGCTTGTAGAGAACTCCAGAATATCGTCTAAGTATACCAAACAGATTTTACCGATATATTCCCTCAAGACTTCATTCATTAGCCTTTGAAAGGTTGAGGGTGCATTTCTCAACCCGAAAGGCATTGGCAAAAATTCGTAATGCCCACTTGCGGTTGGGAAAGCTGTTTTGTGGATGTCTTTTCCATCCATCTCTATCTGGTGAAAACCCTGTGTTAGGTCAAGAGTTGTGAAATATTGACATCTTCCCAATTTATCAAATATATCGTCAATATTTGGGATTGGGAATCTGTCTTCAATAGTTACACTGTTTAGTTTCCTATAATCGATTACGAGACGCCATCTTTGAACATTTGGCGCATTAGTCTTTTTTGGCACGATCCAAATAGAACTGTTATAAGGGCTGGACGATTCTCTTATAATTCCTTGTCTTAACATTTCTTCTATCTGTCTATTAATTTCATTTTTGTGTATTTCCGGGTATCGGTATAATTTGGAGCAAAAATAATAGAGACAAAGATTGCGCAAAGCGATGCACAATCTGCGCATCTACGTCATTATAGCATGGTTGCAAAGAGAAATATTAAACTAGTGTATATTTTGTAAATAAAAAAGTGAACATTGCTGTGTAATATTAAAAATAGAAACATTTATTTTTTTACATGAAACATTTTTCGGCGAAATACTTATAACAATATATTACAAATATATTGGCGCAAATATTAAATTTAAATTGCAATTATTTGTATTAGAAAACCGCCCATCATAAATGCTAAATTGGATAAATTAGTTGTGCAAACAAAAGTGAAGTGTATGTGTTTTTTCAAATAGTTTATTGTGAAGAATAGTAAAAGTAATAATAATAATAATAATAATAGTATAATAATAAAAGTATTATAATAACAATAATAGTATATTAGTAATAATAATAAAACTATGTTAATATTTTACAAAATTTTCTTTTTCTTTTGTAGGCGTTTTCTTCAATTTCTTTATTTAATTTTCTGATTTTAAAAACATTCTCGCCCGGAAAAACAATTTTTCACATTAATATTGCAATCAATATCGGAGGCTTGCTCAATATGTTTTTGAATAAAATTATTCGTAATGAGTAAACCATCTCCGTTAAGTGCTTCAAAAATATTTTGTTATGTACTTATACAAACCATCATATTTTCTGATGGTTTGGCTAACCCCCCTTCACTTAAATGGTTAACCCACGTATATAAAGAATCAGCCTTGTCTTCAATTGCAGCGTTGTCGATGTCTTCGCGCAATTTGTGGCATAAGTAACCGGCCAGATTTTCAAGACCATCGTACGCCAGGCCTTCCAACGCTGGCTGTTCCATTGTGTTGTTGTTGATTTCACGCAGGACACACACAGTATTTAATATGATACCTTGATAAATAGAGACAAATTAATTAAAATGAAATTATTGTCTAATTTCGAAATACCTGTTAGAGATGGTTGCGAGCTTTCCAAGTCAGGAGTATCATCTACTTCAGCATTAGCAGACACTTTGGACACACAGCTCTCTACCAAAAGTTCCTCTAAAATTTACACCTTTAATATCCCTATAAAAAATTGTTGATGATTTTTATTACTATTATGAGATGCGACAAGATTTTGCTCTTGGAGTAGTTTAGCGACAATCTTTTTATTTTATCCGTTCAACGCGTTGAGTACGCTCTGAATTTTCAAAACTCGGTTTGAAAATTGTAGGCACAGCGCCGCGATTCAACAATCTCCACTTAGTGAAGCCTGGAAGAATTGTACAAGTTCAGCAACACAAATTCAATTTAAATAATTTATATTTTACCCATTTGATACTTCAAGCTATTTGCGAAGTCATCATTTGTGAAATGCTCCATGCAAATGAAGCTGGTCTTCGGACTAAAAACGTTTTCTCGCCGGCAAAAATTTATCCACTTTTTTAAAACAGTCGCATCGGACGGAAAGGTGAAAAAACTGCACTCCGACGCTTTGCTTTCATTCCAGTTATTACAACCTACCACCGCACATTTCATTTTTACTAATTGTCTATTTATATTCCTTTTATTTTATTATTTATTTAAAATACACTATCCGCACTCTATTATTTTTGGATCCGCACTGTGTATTTATTGCTACGTTGACGTCACAGCCCAGCAATGAAATGTCAAACTCAGGAAGAAAATTATAACGGACCTGCGCAATGCGTAATCTTCTTCTCTATCATTCTTGATTTGGAGTATACCGGAATTTCATTATGTGTATTTATTTTGTGTTTTATTTTACTTGTGAAAGTTAGATTTTCCTTTTCTCTGTAAAACGTTTTATTGTGTATTTTAAGTATCTATAATAATTTGTTTCTATCCAGTGTATTTAAGAGCGATAAGTTGAAGTCAGATATGGAATTTGTGTCACTAAATTCTACTTCGCTATTGAAGATTGCGGCAACGTTCTCATTGTTACACATATTTTTATAAACCTCTTCGCTTTTATTAAGGTAGGGCTTCTTTTGTTTTTAAATACCTATTTCCATAATCTACAACACAATCAAGATCTGCTAAAATATTATTTCCTATTAACCCATCAAATTTATCATTGAATTTGAACTCCAAAAATTCACAATCGTAGTCTGAACTAAATTCGTCAAATATGGGGAATTTACAAAGTTTAGTTACTTTAAATTCATTTCTCATAGCTCTTAAAGTTACATTAACATCACGTTTCCATTTCGGATTACAAAGATTTTCGTTGATTATGCTGAATTCGGCTCCAGTGTCGATAACGAAACGTAACGTCTTAATCGGGTTTACTATAGTTATATAGGGAAGTTGTTTTGGTCCACGCCATGAAAATTTACGTTTGAGTTTCCGATGTCCATCGGTTCCTCATCATTTCTACGCGAATGACGCGAGTTCGACTGTCGTCCCAAATCGAATCCTTGTGCATTATTAAATCTATTGTTGTTTTGATAGTTACTTCTATTAGTACTACCAGTACTAGTATTATTACTACCAAAATATCGATTGTTGCTATTGTTATTATTATTATTACGATTGGCATTACAGTCAGGACTTCTATTTATCGAATGTGTGGTTCTTACGTCATTACTAAAATTTGTCCTATAAAGTGATCTTATGTTTTCATTTCTTTGTCTGTTTCCAAAGGCCGTATAATTTTGATGCCTAGCTTCCAGAATAATTTTGAAAGCTGCCTCTTGCTAGCGAAAATTATAGTTTTTGTCGGTTCAGATAGGTGGTCTTTAAAAACTTCTAATGAAATTCTGTTTATTTCGTCCGCCGAAAAGCCCTCCTCAATATGTGTCATTCTCCTGTTATGTAGCCTCAATTGTTGCGTCCAACCTCCAAGTTTTTAACTTGTCCAATAATTCCCTACTTGTTTCCTTTTCCCCAAAGTTACTTATAAGAATTTCCTTCAATACCTGCCAAGTTCCTACCACTCCATACCGATGTATTGCCTCTCTTGTTTTTCCCACGCATCTATTCTTGACATAGCCAAACAGAATATTTCTGTTGTTTTCCTCAAATGCTGCGATAGATGGTAGCAAGGCTTCAACTTGCTTCAAAAAGTCTGGCAGTTGGCTTTGTTCCTTCCCATCGAATGTTGGGATCTCTCTGATACAGTTTAATACCAGATTAAATTGCTGCACTAAATTATTTTCCATTCCAAAAAAAAATACTATACTACGCCTTATATAGAAACAAAATTGCAAATTGGTCTTCCTTTCGCTCAACGAAAAAAATTTATTTTCCATTTATTTATCAAAACTGAGACTAATCTATAAACGCTTTATCACTTAAGCATGCAATACTAAAAGGTACACGCTATAACTATTTATTAAATAATGTATAATAATAAATTAATTTTATTTACTCTGTTAATATCCTTGTGTCTGTTATTTTCTCTTCTTCAGGATTATTGATACTCCTTATTGTAGTAAATCCTTGTTGTTAATATTATGTTGCAAATTTTGTTGTTTTTGTTGTTGAAGAAATATTCTATTTTAAGATGATATTTATTATATCAAACATTGTTGTTGGTTTTTTGTTTGATTTTTCTTTATTAAACAAGTTCTTAGTTTTTCGCTTTTTCCAAATTATTTGTTAAATGTAGTCCGAACATTTATTGTTTAAATTTAAAAATATTAACCAAACTTTATTGGTTTTTCACTTTTTTCAAACAAATTGTTAACTGTGAACCGAATCATTTATTAGTAATGTTATTTCTCTTTTCCTTAAATTAGAAATTAACAAAACTTAATTTTTTTTTTTAATTCTCGTCGCCAGTTTGATTGAGAGAATAAAAATCCGTTTAATCTGTTTCACGTCTCTTTATTATCTGTTTTTGTTAAATTTTTCTTCATGCTAACTTAAACATACAATTTATATCCAAAGAATTCTGTTGACGGTGCAAATTCACACGGTCAACAAAAGCGTTCATCAAATTCCCAAACACATATATGTTTGGCATGAACACTTGTTTTAAGTATTCGGGTTGCAAGTCATGTATGTATGTGGATGAGACGAATCTGCTTATTAGGCAAATTCGTTCACAAAACAACTGAACAAAAAAATATAAAAAAATGTAAGTTTATTTTAGGAGCGTTTGCTCCATATGACTATATACTGCTACCATCAGCATAGTATTCATATATCATCACTAGAAGCATATATTGCGTAATTTTAGGTGTTCATTATATGGAAGGTAGGCGTGTCCTTATCTGATCGACCCCATTTCTTCTGTATGAAATTTCGTTGATAAATCTTTTATAGGAACTTAGTAATGATTTTTGGTTAATTGGGGCGTAGCAGTAGTAGCATAGAGTAATATCTCTTCTTCTTCCAATGTCAGCTGATGAAATGATCCCATTTTTTTCTTTATCCCTGTGAAACAAAAACAATGCAATGTAAATCCATCATGCTGTGGTACGGAAATTTTTTTGGGTACTAAATTTAGGGTACAGTTGCGAGTTACGTTGTGGAGAAATAAAATTGTATCTTAAATTTAAAAACAGTATAAATACTATATAATTTTAATTAATTTAAAAAGCATTTTTAAGTAAAACTTTGTTTTTATTTACGTAAATAATAGATACATTCGAATTATATTTATGTATTATATTTATTTATTTATACCAATTATTGTAATAACGTCAATCTTGAATACATTTTCAAAGCAGCATAAGCAAATAAGCTTTAAATAAACCTTTTTTCTTTCTATTTATAACACTCAATTATTTGTAGATTACTACAAAGATTAACCAAATATATAATCAGAAAACTTTGAGACTATTTATGATATATTAAGCAATTAATAAGTTACAAGTTCTGAGTTGATGTGCTACTTTTTATTTCCGTAATTGGACCGAAGTTATAATTATTTAAAAAAAAGAGGTGAAAAAAGTTGCATATATTCGAGATAGCCGTGGTCTTTGTCCAAATCGGCTCATATAGCAATTTAATTCTGTTTCTTTGTTCAGGTTATACTTTTGCAAAGCTTCATAAAGATATCTCTAACCGATTTGAAAACACCGATATACGACTTATATAGAAGTTATACTTAAAATGTTGTATTACATTAAATTTTCTTAAATGAACTACTCTAAATTTAACTAATTTTATTTAAGCAAAATAATCCTCAATCGAAAGTTTTTTTAGTACTTTGCAAAATTCAGTGTTCGAACTATTCGCCAAAGTCGAAAATTCGCAAGAATATACATATGTATAAAGAGACCCCGAACGATGTTTGCATTCATAGCATGTCTGGATGCTCTCTTTAAACCTTTTCCATGTATCCAAAAGCAAGTACTGCTGCCACGACAGGTGATGGCGCCTTTTTTATATTACTCGTTTTAAAAGTATGTATTTCCAGAGACCACAGAGACGTGACACTTCAACCAAAGAAGACTAAGAAAAGACATTCAATTCCCTCCATATTTATTTTCCGTTCCGACCATTTTTTTTGGTCACACGTATAGTGTATGGGAAGTTATTTTGTTTGTCGTAAAAATATTCCATATCCCTGTAGTAAAAATTATAGGCAGTCTTCAAAATGTACTACTAAATTTAATAGTAAAAAATCAAGTGGTTAATTTACTAGTTAAAAACTTATCTATTAGTTAACCAGTTACTGACTTCTGCAGCACTTCATTGCCGTGTATACTAAATTTTTCCTTTCTTGTCAATTTAATAAAAAAGGAACTAAAGACAAACATTGGAATTTGAAGAAAAACAGTTCTTTTTATAATTTCAACCACTTTTTGTAATTCCTCAATTTAGAGATAAATCTTCAAGTTAACGCGTGTTTTAAAATATCCGCAAAGTGTTCGCAAAGAAAAGTGGAAATGCGGCACCATGAATTAACATGCTGAATTAATACACTCCTCATTTATGCACAAAAATTATTTCACATGTCGAGTACACATTATTATATTATGTACATTCATATATATGAATTTTACAAACATATATGAGTTTTACTAGTATTTTAATCAGTTGGTTTCACTGCTGGGATGTTGTCTAAAATAGCGAATATTCGGAGAAAAAAATCAGAAGAAATCAGGGCTACGTTTAAATTAAACTTTTAGGGGGTCACTTCATTTGTATTTTAAAAAGAACTGCGAAACTTCTAAAAAGAAAAGGTAATAATGAATCAAAAAAAATTTTATTATTTAATTTGGAATTGAAAACTCAAATGTTAACAAGTTCTTTTCATAAATTATAACTATTCTTAATGTAAAATCTGATCCAATTGCTTTCCATTTGCACTTCGCTTCACTGTAAACGCACCATAGTAATCATAAAATGTAGAATAATAATTATTTGGTTTTTTGCCATAATATTATACTACTAATAACTAAAATAATTAATAAAAATTCATTTATATTAAAATGGGGTCCGACTGACCCAGTAATACCCCAAGCGTGTTTAAATATATTTACATGGCCATGAACGAATGAAAGTGAGTAAAAAAATTAGAATTTGGAACAGAAGGAGGCCAAGATTAAGAAATTGCCGGTCAAAAGAGAATTCAACGTTTTTACAGTATTCTCACATATAAAAATCTTCAAAATAGGTCAAAAATGCAGCTGAACGAATTAAGTTAACGGCCTTATGCTTTTAATTAAACAGAGGTAGTGTTTCTTTCTTTAATAATGAAGAAAACAATTTTTTATTTTGTCGAATTAATTTTTTACTTAAACGCAACTGGAATATTTCGACTTGTGGATCTTGAGGGTTCATTGACAATGAGAAATTATCAAAGAAATTTTATGTTTTCAGTTATTTTGAGAAGTTAAGTGAATTGAGGAATGACGATAGTTAGAGTTAACACTGAGGCCATACAATCAATCACATTTACCAGGTATTATTAATAGAAGACCGCTCTCCAAATGTCATTTTCGCTCAGTCATAATAAGTGTCAAAATGAATAAAAAATGTTGCTTCTTTTGTAAATTTTGGCCGCTATTTTCGGGCTTTACATTTTTTTTCGTAATAGGTAAAAACTGAAATGCCCTTTATTTTTTTGGGTTTTTTTCATTTATTATTATTTAAAAACAAAATTATACATACACACATATAACAACTAATATAACTTAAAATAATATTTTTAATAATTTACTATTGACTATTATTCTGTTTTTTTTGAGTTGCTAATTTTTTATTTAAAAATTTAATTCTAAAATACATTCGACATTTAAAAAAAATTTGTTTTACCGCATTTGGTAAATTAACTTTATTGCTTAATTCCATTAACTTTTCACGGAAATTCTTGCAGTGCACAATTTTATTTCCGTGGAACTCTATAAAAATGATCTCTAATGATTGCGTCTTTAGGAAAAGAAAAATCTAACTTTTTCCTTTCTCCATGTATTATTGCAAATAACGCTACGATAATGCACCATTTTTCTATTCATTATTGTTTATATATATTTTTAAGTGATTTCACTACACTTTGGAAGCTGACGACAATAATTTTCCTGTTTCCAATCACAAAAATTTACTATTTTTTAGTTTCTTTCAGTATACAACATTCGCTAAGAGAGCAGATTTGACACATATTATGACTGTTTTCCTCTCAATTAATAATACCTGGTAAATGTATTTTGGTAGTGCGGCCTTGATGCAACGTCACAGGTGGTGCAGGTAAATTTTGAGAGAATTCTGATCTTGCTTCTGTAAAAATAGTCTGCAGGCGTGTTCAGGAGGCATGACAATATTTGTAGTAACGGGCGAAAAATTTCTTGACGGCTGAAATTTTAGTTTTATAACGGCTGAGATATTTTTTTAATTTCATAAACTGATTTTACTATTCTCATAAATTTTGTTTTAGTTTACTATGTAGCAAGAGGGAAAACCGAAAATACCTAAGTAAATAAATATATATAAATCAACAATTTGCCCAGCATTCCAGAAATATATATATATATATATATATATATATATATATATATATATATATATATATATATATATATATATATATATATATATATATATATATATATATATATATATATATATGTTGGTTAGGTTGGGAAGGCGTGTGCGGAAGTATCCGCACTTCCACTCGGAGACATATATGTCCATTGTGTCTGCCTTCAAAAAATGCCAGGAGGAAGCATACTCGTCCTTACCCTCGATCTCCATAAACATTGGAAGTTCCATCCCTATTAAACCATTTGGTTTTCCAGATGAAAATGAGAAGATCCGATAAATCTACCTTCGTTATCTCTGTCAAACTTGTGAAGAAGCGCGACCCCAAACATTGAAGTCGTTTCAACTGTAGTCTCGGACACTGACATAAAAAGTGATGAATCGACTCTGTCTCTTCTTCATCATGGCAACTCCTACATAGCCCGCTCGACGGCATACGCCAATGTTGAAGCATTGGTGCGATAGCAGAATGCCCCGTAATGACCCCCGTAAGCACCCTTACTGCAGGTTTGTTGAGCCCTAAGATAACCTTCGTTCTCTTCATATCTAACCTAGGCCATAAGGCCCTTGAAACTTTACAGTCGTCCCGAGTAGTCCATAAGTTATTTGTCACTGCAATAGTGAATTCATCTACGTTCCTAAACAGTTCGCATATCGTGATTTGTATTGAGGTATATGCTTCGTTAATATCCATTTCAGAGCCCCTTCTGGCCATCTCGTCCGCTAATTCATTCCCTTCTATATCGCTATGTCCGGGAACCCAGCAAAGTGAAAACTTGTGTGGTCCAATGTTCAGTAGTGAGGTACGGCATTTCATTACCAGCTTCGATTTAACTATCTTGGATTCTATTGCTTTAAGCGCCGCCTGACTATCCACAAAGGTAGTGATATTCGAAGGTCGAATTGTACTACTTTGTATCAGTCTGGCCGCTTTCTCAATTGCATAGACTTCGGCCTGAAGGACGCTACATGCGTCAGGCAGCCGATATGACCGTCTTGCATTCAAGCCTTCCGAGAAGACACCCGCCCCCGTTCCACCCTCCATCTTTGAGCCGTCAGTGTAGATGCTAATGTCAGAATTACGCGTCACAGAGCCTGACTCCCAGTCTTCCCTGGTTGGATAGAGAGTTTGAATTCTAGCTTTAAAGTCCATAGTAGAAGTCATGTAGTCTGTATCCGTTTCTAAATCGGCCGTAACTAACCTTTGATCCTTCCGTCTTATTTCGCTCAGAATTGTACAGTGTCAATAGTTGGCAGATTTCCATGTGTTCCACTCGCACTTGGCGGCACAGCCCTGAATGAACACTCCTAGCGGTAAGAGGTGAAATAATATGTTTAAGCCTTCTTGAGGCGCGCTGCTTACAGCCCCTGAGATTCCCAGGCTAGCAAATCTTTGTACTTTTTCAATACGTAGTTTTTCAATACATTTCCTTTCCAACGCCTTCCACCAGACGATGGACCCGTAGGTTAAAATTGGTCTTATGATTGTGGTGTACATCCCATAAGCGATGTACGGTGACAGTCCCCATTTTTCCCCAAAGATCCCTTTACAGATATAGTATGCAGCCAAACCTTCTTTCTTCTCTCCTCAATATTCCTTCTCCAAGTTAACTTGGAGTCCAGAATGATCCCTAAGTATCTTGCTTCTGAAGAGAGATTCAATGTTACCCTACCTAACTTTGGCAAAGAGAACTCAGGGATTTTTGTTTTCCTGGTGAACAAAACTAGCTTCGTTTATTATTCGGTTAACTCCTAAGCCGTTGCGCTCAGCCCATCCGGAAATCTCGCCCAGTGCTGATTCCATGATTTCGCTAATCGTTGACAAGAACTTGCCCGAGATTAGTATGGCAACGTTATCAGCGTAGGCTACAACCTTTGTTCTCTTTGCTTTAAAGGTTCCTAAAATATCATATACTATTGGAATCCATAGCAGATGTGGTAGCACTCCCCCCAGCAGCGTACCCCTTGTAGTCCTCCTACTCACCGAGGCCGTCCCCATAGTGGCGTTAATGCCCCTGCTTACTAGCATTGTGTTAATCCATGTCACTATGAATTCCTTCACTCCGTGATCTCTCAACGCCTTACAGATCGCCTCTGTATTTACATTGTTGAAGGCCCCCTCAATGTCCAGAAAACCTACCAACCTGTATTCATTATAGTTCATTGACCTCTCAATGATACCCACCACTTCATGAAGTGCGCTATCCACTGATCTACCCTTGCGGTATGCGTGCTGCGCAGTATCCATTGTGCGAATATTGGTAACCCTTCTGATATACAGATCAATAAGTGTTTTAAGAATAAACGATGAGAGACTTATTAGTCTGTAATCCCTGTCAGTAGAGTGACTTATTTTTCCCGCTTTTGGAATGAAAACCACCCTGACTTCTCTCAAACTTTTTGGCACGTACCCATCCTTGAGACACCTTGTGAAGATGTGAACTAGATGGGGAATCACGCCCTCAGAAGAATGTTGCAGCATAGCCGGTATAACCCCATCAGGACCCGCTGACTTGTACGGGTCGAAGGAGCCTATCGCCCACGCAATTTTGTCCTCCCTCACGATATCCGACACGTCGGTCCCTGAAACACGTGCAAGATTTTCCGACTGCGTATGGACGGTTTACGAGTCCGTGCAACCTGGAAAGTGCATTTCCATCAAAACCTCCAAGGACTCCTGACACGAGCCAGTCCATGAGCCATCCCGTCTCTTCACACTGCCGAGAACCGTCGTGGTTCTGGACAGTATTTTCCTGAGTCTCGATGCCTCATTTACCGACTCCAGAGTTCCGCAGAACTGTTGCCAGGACTCCCTTTTTGCAGCCCTAATTTTGCTTTTATACTCATTAAAACTGACTCTATAATTTTCCCAATGCTCTTCCAGCCTACTGTTTTTGGCCTTGTTGAAGAGTCCTCTTGACTTTTTCCTAAGCAGTCCTAACTCAGCGTTCCACCAAACCGGTTTTTGTTTAGCACGCGGCCTAGTCAAAAGACAAGATAGGTCAAAGGATTGTTTCAGTATTTCCGTAGGACGACCTACCGCCTTATCAATATTAGCATTCCCTTCCCCGACCTTGACTTTCATCAAAGTAAGCTTTTGGGTCGCCAGTTTTGAGAATTCTGACCAATCAGTCTTTTTTGGGTTCCTAAAAAACCGTGGGGTCACTACCTTGGAGTAGACTGAGAAGCGTATCCGACTATGATCTGAAAAGGAACAGGCATCAGATAATCTCCAGTTGTCGACCCTTATGGTATTAGACCCAGTGGCCAGAGTGATGTCAATCACTTCCTCCCTAACCCTATTATGAAACGTTGGCTGATTTCCCTTGTTACATACAGTTAGGCTAGTGGAGAGAATGTAATCAAAAAAGGACTCACCCCTACCATTGGTATCAGTGCTGCCCCAGAGCTCATGGTGCCCGTTTGCGTCACAGCCGGCCACTATGCCCAGTCCGCGTGACTCACCGTAGGCGATAAGTTGCCGGAAGATCTGTGGTGGCGGCCGTTCCTCGTTGTACGGAAAGTATGCGGACGTTAGCAACAACCTAGGTTTGTGCCTATTCTCGCATACCACCGTTGTAAGGTCTCCAGTGCTGTAGGGAGTAAGAAGAAAAATATTAATATCCTTTTTGGCCACTATGCACGTTCTGATCTTACCTTGTGTTTGTGGAATGTAGAGACGATAACCATCCATCCCGAGTCCGCTTACCTTACCTCTGACAAGCCAAAGCTCTTGAACAAGTAGAATTCCTTGTTGACCGTACGACCTTGTGGCAAGAATTCATGATGCACCACGCCATTGCAATCAAAGAAAACTGTCAGCAAAACCTTTACGTTAAATCGAGCTTGACGTGCTTTTTTCGGTCTTGGCTCATCTGGACGTTTCCATTGGGATGATTGGGCTTTGATTTTAATGTCATAGCCATACACCCACGATTCGTCACCAGTTATGATCTTTTTGAGGAAATCTGGATCGTCGTTGACGATGTTCAACAGCTCCTGAGCGATGTCCATGTGACGTTATTTTTGCTCAAAATTTTACAATTTTGGAACAATCTTCGCTGCCGCACGTTTCATGCCTAAAACATCCGTAAAAATTGCTGGGCATGAGCCGAACGATATGCAAACATCATCAGCAACCTCTCTTATAGTGATTCGACGATTATCCAAAATCATTTTCTTCACTGCGTCAATGTTTTCATCGGTTGTTGACGTGCTCGGGCGACCAGGACGAGCATCGTCATTGACATCTTCTCGACCTTCCTTAAACCGGTTTTACCACAATTGAACTTGTGTTCTGCTCATAGTAGACTCGCCAAAGGCCATAGTCAACATTTCAAATGTCCTTGCGCTTTTAATTTCATTTTTTACACAAAACTGAATACAGTTTCTTTGATCCATTTTTTCGAATAGTACAAAATCGAAGAGCATACCAAAACACGACCAACCTTTTTATTTGTCAAAAACAAACTGACAATCCAAAATGGTTGGTATTGCCAACATATATAACAGACATGTGTACCAACATAACAGAAAAAAATGCGAACATCGAACATACGTAACTCACGAAAAGATGAAAATAACGGTTATCTTTTGATCACACCTCGTATATATATATAGCACTTGTTCCTCAAAAGCATAACAACTCTAAATTCATGAATTTTCAGTAGAGGCCAAAAACTGTTTCCGTTGATTCTAACGATATATTACAGCAAAAAATGTTGTCATGTTAAGAATATACTATGAAGATTTATTGTTAGTTCTAAGATATTATTAGAAGATTCAATAAAATATAAATTTGAAAAAAATTAAAAATTAAAATTAAAATTTTAAGAAAATACCATTAAAAAAGAATATAACGTTTTGTTTCTTTTTATTGCTATATATAGTGATTTCCAAAAAAAAACTACTTTTTTAGTTATTATTCTTTTTCTGAAATTTTTTTGTTCAATTTTTCTTCAAAATGGCAACAACAAGAATTTAAACACTGAACCAAGGTGAATTTAAATTCTAAATGAAAAAATTCTAAAAACACAAAGAGGTTCATAACGGTTTTATATATATATATATATATATATATATATATATATATATATATGTCATGCTCGATGGATGTCAAAATCTGAAAGGGATATAACTCTTGCTTTGCTACAAAAAATAAGCAATAATTTGTGGTATTTGTCGGAAGAAACAGTCGGTCTTTCATTCTTCGATCCTAATGTTAGTGTTGCAATTAAAAAAAAATGGTTCAGGCAATTAATGTTAAAGCAAATACAGAAAAATGCAAGCGAATAATAACTAATCCAACAAATATCGACACATTTGCACAAAAAGATTTAAGCGATTTTGTAAATTCCAATACACTCGCGTTCTTTGATCGCTTAGAAATTTCAAAAGAGTTTTTGCAAGTCGATCCGTCGGATTGGAATGAAAGATTTGACTACGCTCAGGGATCACAAATTTGTAAAAACTTATCTGTAGTGAATGATGCAGCTGAAAGAGGCGCCAAATTCATTACAGATTATAATAATAAATTAACCCACTATGAAGAGGAGAAACAATTCCTTTTTCAAGTGGTTAAAGAATATAACATGAATTATCTCACATTTAAAAAGACTTCACTATTAAATTAAAATAATATTAATGTTAATATGAGTATGTAATTAATAAAAATATTTCAGTTTATTCTTAATTTTCAAATAAATGTAAATAAAATAAAAATATATATATATTTTTTTTTGCATTATTTCTCATAATAAAAACAAAAAGGTGCTTGGGGCACGGCTAAAAATTATCCAATCGTTGTCAAATTTTTTTTTTATGCTTTTTGAGACTAAAACGAATATTTTTAGCGCTTGCCGTAACATATATTCGAGAAAATAAATTTGTCCATACAAATAAGGACCGGTCTAATATATATATATATATATATATATATATATATATATATATATATATATATATATATATATATATATATATATATATATATATATATATATATATATATATATATATATATATATATATATATATATATATATATATATATATATATATATATATATATATATATATATATATATATATATATATATATATATATATATATATATATATATATATATATATATATATATATATATATATATATATATATATATATATATATATATATATATATATATATATATATATATATATATATATATATATATATATATATATATATATATATATATATATATATATATATATATATATATATATATATATATATATAATTATCTCTTTATCCACCAGCTCAATAAAATAAATAAAAACCAAAAGACTTTTTTTCAGGTGGGGAAAAAATGTAGCAAAAAACCCACTATTTATTATTTCTTCAAATTATATTCATAAATACAATATATAAATATAATAATAATATATGAATATATGCTTCCTCTAGTTATTTATTGCACACCTCAATGGACAGTTTATTTTTATCAGTTTTTTATTTCCCATTATTTTTTGCTTAGCTTTTTGAATTTTCCTCTGATGGTTTAAATACTTAATTCGGAAATGCAAAATTGTATGTTTCGCTAATTTCAAAGCACGGCAAATTTTTTGGCGGCACCGGTTTTCATAATTTGACAGAACCGAGACCGAAAGAGAACAACAAAACAGAATAGGCTACGAAATGTCACATATCTGCACCACCTGTGTCGTTGCATTAAGTAGTGCGGCTGATTTAGTGTGGCAATGTTAAACAAACCTATCCATATAGCAATTAATTTATCACTAATTAACAAAGACAGCTTTTTTTAAACGTCAGAAAATTTGACGTTTAAGTGTCGGTTCTCTGCGTTCTCTGTTATTACAATGAACCTAACACGATCTTTATTGAATCCTCTCCTATTTTTTAGTTTCTTTTGTACACCATTCTGGTACAGAAATAGCTATCGACGTAACATTTTCAACTCAGGTATAAATAGTACCGATAATTTCTATAAATAGCTAAAAAAAAATAAATGATATACTACATAAAAGCAATCACACGGCGTAGATAATTACATAATACACATGATCGTGCATTATCATTAACTTTTTATTTAAAAATTATCTGTCTGCAATAAGCACAAATAGTTTATATTCATATTTATAGAAATAACTGACTAGAAGAATAATTGGTTAATATTCGTTTATTGTTGTAATTATCTGTATCATCGCAAATGAATTAGTGTTGAAATATTTAAAATAAGAATATAACTTAAAAAAAGGAAATTCAAAATAGAAATCAAAGTTATAGGGAAATTTTGTCCAGTCATATGGACTATCCAAATTAATTACTAACACTATTATTTCCCCGCCAATACAAGCATCTGCCCCATTCCAAAGTCCTATAAAACGATCCATAATGCATAAATATAGTAGATTACAATAGATCTTCTAACAGCAACGGTGACTTCTCATATTCAGAGCAGTTACTGCGCTACCAGATTACAAGTTTATATATTTAATTTTTATTTTAAACCAGACAATATTTAAAGGTAACTAAAATATGACTTTTCAAAATGGTCGGGTTTGCTTTTTGTTCGATACCAAAATTTATACTTCTTCAAGCTGATACATTTTTTCTTTTTGAGATATGTTCTTTACTAGAAAAGAAATATATTTCCTGGTGTTTCTTTCTTTTTGTTCCAATAACTAAGCTCGTCTGGTTTTTAATGTCGATCACATATCATATTTCAACACTTCGTTATTCAGAATATATTTTTCAAATAAAGCAGAAAAAGTGGGTGTATTCAATTTTTAACATATGTTGCTCAATGACGATTACTTGTAATATTTCAAAAATATCAGCATATTATATAATTTTTTCTCCTAATGTATACAGTTACTCTGGGAACTTAATGTCGAACAAAAACAAAATCAGTCTAACAGCACAATTGATTCTCTGGCTGCGCTCGATTGTGATCATGAATACATATGTATGGCAATCCCTGTCAAGCCTAATGTTGAACATTAAAAAACAATTCCCAAATTCAATACGAAATTCAAATGTAAAAATAAGTGTTAACACTCTACAATCGATACCTTATTTTAAGTATATTTTCAACTGCAGAAGAGATATTTCCACGAAAAACAACAATTAATTCTTCGCAATGGAAAAGCAAAGACAAATGTTTTCAATTAAAGTGTAAATTTAACGTTGTTGAAGTCAGTAATTTTGTTGTGCCTTCTTTCACATATCACGCAATTCCAATATATACAGGTGAAGAAACGACCGCACAGAAACACTAATGTTTATTTTCTACTGAATTCGTCACTGCATCACCATCACAACAGGTATTAAAAACCAGCAACTTACAGGAAACCCGCTAACAGCGACAAAAGTTATAGCTGAGAACTACCAAACGAATGACAGCTCGTTCTCCTGCTCTATCTCTCTTCCTTCTGTTTTTCGTACATATAAAAGACTATTCTTATTACATTCCAACTGTTTATATACATATTCTATTATTTATTTTACTTCAAAAATTGCGAACACATCAATTCGCGTCACATCTGAGCAAGAACAGGAACGATAGACGGTAAGCACCGGATACTCTTTCGTGCTAAATTTGATGTGCCGACTCGGAGCATATGGCCAATAATTGTCACCATGGTAAGTCCCCCCAGACATATCCCAGGTATCTACATCGGAAAACTATAGTATCAAAACTAATAGCGTAGGAATTAAAATCCCAACTTTAGTATATTGGGGATTTGATAACTATTGACGCAACAATGCAATCTGATAATTGGCATCCACACTTTTCTTTGCCCATGATGCAAGGTATCATATAATATGCAATATCGATACCTGTTGGGTATTTGTACTGTGAATTTAGGAAAAATGTTGAGCTTCACTGAAGACTATAGTATCCGGAAAAGAATTGGTTGTGTGACCAATACCCTACCCCAAAATATTGTAATCAAATATATACTGTTTACAATTACACAACACATAATTAAGAACTGCAACATAGTGAATAACTTTGTAAGCTATAAATTCTAAATTTTTTATTAGAAGAAAAATAGAATATAACAAATAACAAACATTTTTAATGCCAACTTTGCGGACCATTTTATATAATAAAATCTCCAAACCTATGCCCAAATTAATTTGAGAGTAAAGAATAAGTGCAATAAATCGAAAAATACTGGTTTTTAGAAATAGTCGCTTACAACGTTATTTACGAGGACCCATTCCACTATTAGTATTTTTTACGAAGGATTTCTAGAAACTATAATTAATTGGCCTTCGTCAGATTACCAAAACAAGGCGAATTATTACGGAACAGATCGGTAATTGTAAATAAATTGAGATATGTCGCGAAGAATGTGGCCAAAATGCCGAAGAGAAACACCGCCATAGACACTGATAAGTCGGATTGCAGTCTCTTAAATATTCTGCTAGTCCTTAGCCATAAAGTCCGGTAGGAGTTCTGCACCTCTTCAGCCAGCAAAGGCTCAATTTCCATTTCCATTGGTTCGTAGTACAGGTCCAGCGGGATACTACCATATCCAGCTTCTGCCACTATGCGCTGATGAAACCGCTCCATGTTGCTTATACGTCGATATAATAGGGGCGGGAGTATAAATACCAATGGTCCCGTTATGGTGCCACCCACTATGTCCATCAATGTATCAAAACTTGGTACGAATTCCGCAATTAATATCTCAAGTGCCACCACAAAGGAACGTATTGCAATACGTTTAAACGAAAATACTGAAAGCAATAGATTTCATTTAATTAACGACATACATGCGTACAAATATGTTAATGGTGCTATTACCGTCTGGAATATTCAAATAATTTTCAATTTGAAGAAACATAGCTGAACTACCTACTGTAACCGAAAAACACAACTGGAGAGCCATCAATATCAAAAGAAAATATAGAGGCACACTCTTGGGCAGAGTTTCCAACAGGTTTTCCGCTATCATCGAACCGAACTTGTAGCTTGCTATTACTGACCCGAAGATTGCGATGGTGCATGTTACTAAAATAAATTAACATATTTATATATAGTCAATATCAGATTCTTAGACCAGTGCAAATACTGATGTCCACTGCCTATCAAATTAAGATCTTTCACACTTATTTATTGCAGTTTTCTCCTTAAGCTATTTTTTTAATTATAAAAGAAAATAATAACAAATCTTATTAATACATTACTTCTAGATACTAAGTACTCTGCTTCGGGGCTTAGAATATTTACTTAAACTTGTTGTGACCGTTCTTTCTTATTTATACCCTGGTTCTTCAAACCGTTCAAGTTAGGGTAATTTCGAAGATTATCTTAGTATGGACTAAGTTAATATTATCGTTCTTTATGTAACACGTTCCTGCTGCAGCAATCCTTTCTTTCCAACTTTCATTGTCTTCTTGAAGTTGTTGTTCTTTTGATGCAAATTCCCACTGTTGCTTAACATGTATACACTTTGCGTAACGTGTCGTTCGAACTCTGGTTTATCATATAAAGTGAATCCCTACGCATTTAATACCTGAATTACAAACGTAGATTTTATTATATATTAGCAATCCTTTACATCATAATCTGATTGCTGGACTACAGGCACTAGCATTAAGGCCTCCGACTACAAGAAAAACATATAGAAAAAGCATTATGAGACAATGCCTTTCACGGGCTTCGAGCCGCAATTTCTCGGGTGAATGGAGACCATGCCTACAACAAACCCACTGAGACCACATTTTACTTCTCCATCTTGCTAACCATGTTTCCTGGTCTTATAATTGAAAATGCTGTTTGTACACAAAGTACAGTATGGGCTCAAAATTGCTATCTTAGGAAAAACCAGTTTTAATATAATGAATTCGAAAAGAAAACATGTGTCTGATGGAAAAAGGTTCGTCGTTTCAGCAAATTGTTGAATAACTCCTGCAACGTCTCGAGATAAGGAGTCACTTAGTGATGTATAGCTGTATCACCTTTTCCTGTAGCCGAAAGGCTATATACAATGTCTTAAATTGGCTCATTTCCTGAGTCATATTTGCCTGTCCCTACTTCTTTCAAACAGCCTAGCCCAAGATCCAGCACAAATAGTACTTATACAATTTATATGTAGATGAGATCCAAAACCTTGACGGCGATATGCAAGTTTTGCTAAAATTCTTACCAATGATATGATTTTATATTATAAAACAGATTTAATAAAAATAATCTATATATTTAATAAAAATAATATATATATATACATATATATATATATATATTATATATATATATATATATATATAAACATATATATATATATATATATATATATATATATATATATATATATTTATATATATATTTGTGAACAATTTTTAATGTTTAGGTCGAATACAAAGATAAACTGTGTGTATATGCTGGTCAAAATAGGGCCACAACAACAAGTACTATAGAACCAAAATTCTTATAAAATACATATCTTGTGAACAAATAAATATAGCAGATAATAGAGGCTGAAAAATCAACGGAGTTGTAAAGAACGATACATTTAATGCCTAATTAAATTCAATAGGATCCACGTTTATATTTGCTTTCAAAAATAGTTTTGGTACTTTACAATGTTCTGTACGTTTGTGAACCCTTATGAAGATGGGATTGGTGCATTGTATTATTTAATTCTTTTCTAATCGAAAATAAACTTTTTAATTAGATTTCTTAGTTCCTTTTCTTTCCATTTTCACCCGATACAATATTTTTCACATTGCGATAGAAGAAAAATTGCATATATTTAATGTAAGAATATCTGTGAGAAGCGTATTATGGATAATTTTGTGCCTTCTTGGACTAATAGGCAAAGTCCAAATTTGTTATTTAGAAAATGAATAATTATAAAGTTCGGAATAGTTTCAGAAATAAGAAAATCTAATCAAAATCAATTTATTTATTTCTGGAGAAATTTATCAGTCGTTTGGGGG